>OZ023214.1:28227468-28674968 GCA_963995525.1 Escarpia spicata
ACTACAAATACCGTTTTGCTGTGATATGCATACATTTTTTTCGAACACTTTGACATGGGACATGTTTGTTTCGTGAGTACTGAATGTACTGCTGCTTTAGACAAAATAAAACATCAAATGGGGATGAGTTTTCACACCTATAACTTACGTAATATGTTCTTGTAACTTACTTGACGGAGATAAAACGGTAACATGCATTCCCATTTGTGTTTAATCTAGTTATGTGTGTAGCTTGATATCAATCTAGCCTTCGTGAAGATTTGTAACATGCAAAACATCTATTTGGGGTAAGACCACATTAAGGATCCTTCCGCCGAAAAAAGTGCACTACAAATACCGTTTTGCTGTGATATGCATTATTTTTTTTCGAACACTTTGACATGGGACATGTTTGTCTCGTGAGTACTGAATGAACTGCTGCTTTAGACAAAATAAAACATGAAATGGGGATGAGTTTTCACACCTATAACTTACGTAATATGTTCTTGTAACTTACGTGACGGAGATAAAACGGTAACATGCATTCCCATTTGTGGTTAATCTAGTTATGTGTGTAGCTTGATATCAATCTCGCCTTCGTGACCATTTGTAACATGCAAAACATCTATTTGGGGTAAGACCACATTAAGGATCCTTCCGCCGAAAAAAGTGCACTACAAATACCGTTTTGCTGTGATATGCATCAATTTTTTTCGAACAATTTGACATGGGACATGTTTGTTTCGTGAGTACTGAATGTACTGCTGCTTTAAACAAGATAAAACATCAAATGGGGATGAGTTTTCACACGTATAACTTACGTAATATGTTCTTGTAACTTACGTGACGGAGATAAAACGGTAACATGCATTCCCATTTGTGGTTAATCTAGTTATGTGTGTAGCTTGATATCAATCTAGCCTTCGTGAAGATTTGTAACATGCAAAACATCTATTTGGGGTAAGACCACATTAAGGATCCGTCCGCCGAAAAAGTGCACTACAAATACAGATTTGTTGTGATATGCATAATTTTTTTTCGAACACTTTGACATGGGACATATTTGTCTCGTGAGTACTGAATGTACTGCTGCTTTAGACAAAATAAAACATGAAATGGGGATGAGTTTTCACACCTATAACTTACGTAATATGTTCTTGTAACTTACGTGACGGAGATAAAACGGTAACATGCATTCCCATTTGTGGTTCATCTAGTTATGTGTGTAGCTTGATATCAGTCTAGCCTTCGTGAAGATTTGTAACATGCAAAACATATATTTTGGGTAAGACCACATTAAGGATCCGTCCGCCGAAAAAAGTGCACTACAAATACCGTTTTGCTGTGATATGCATAATTGTTTTCGAACACTTTGACATGGGACATGTTTGTCTCGTGAGTACTGAATGTACTGCTGCTTTAGACAAGATCAAACATCAAATGGGGATGAGTTTTCACACCTATAACTTACGTAATATGTTCTTGTAACTTACGTGACGGAGATAAAACGGTAACATGCATTCCCATTTGTGGTTAATCTAGTTATGTGTGTAGCTTGATATCAATCTAGCCTTCATGAAGATTTGTAACATACAAAACATCTATTTGGGGTAAGACCACATTAAGGATCCTTCCGCCGAAAAAAATGCACTACAAATACCGTTTTGCTGTGATATGCATACATTTTTTTCGAACACTTTGACATGGGACATGTTTGTTTCGTGAGTACTGAATGTACTGCTGCTTTAGACAAAATAAAACATCAAATGGGGATGAGTTTTCACACCTATAACTTACGTAATATGTTCTTGTAACTTACTTGACGGAGATAAAACGGTAACATGCATTCCCATTTGTGTTTAATCTAGTTATGTGTGTAGCTTGATATCAATCTAGCCTTCGTGAAGATTTGTAACATGCAAAACATCTATTTGGGGTAAGACCACATTAAGGATCCTTCCGCCGAAAAAAGTGCACTACAAATACCGTTTTGCTGTGATATGCATTATTTTTTTTCGAACACTTTGACATGGGACATGTTTGTCTCGTGAGTACTGAATGAACTGCTGCTTTAGACAAAATAAAACATGAAATGGGGATGAGTTTTCACACCTATAACTTACGTAATATGTTCTTGTAACTTACGTGACGGAGATAAAACGGTAACATGCATTCCCATTTGTGGTTAATCTAGTTATGTGTGTAGCTTGATATCAATCTCGCCTTCGTGACCATTTGTAACATGCAAAACATCTATTTGGGGTAAGACCACATTAAGGATCCTTCCGCCGAAAAAAGTGCACTACAAATACCGTTTTGCTGTGATATGCATCAATTTTTTTCGAACAATTTGACATGGGACATGTTTGTTTCGTGAGTACTGAATGTACTGCTGCTTTAAACAAGATAAAACATCAAATGGGGATGAGTTTTCACACGTATAACTTACGTAATATGTTCTTGTAACTTACGTGACGGAGATAAAACGGTAACATGCATTCCCATTTGTGGTTAATCTAGTTATGTGTGTAGCTTGATATCAATCTAGCCTTCGTGAAGATTTGTAACATGCAAAACATCTATTTGGGGTAAGACCACATTAAGGATCCGTCCGCCGAAAAAGTGCACTACAAATACAGATTTGTTGTGATATGCATAATTTTTTTTCGAACACTTTGACATGGGACATATTTGTCTCGTGAGTACTGAATGTACTGCTGCTTTAGACAAAATAAAACATGAAATGGGGATGAGTTTTCACACCTATAACTTACGTAATATGTTCTTGTAACTTACGTGACGGAGATAAAACGGTAACATGCATTCCCATTTGTGGTTAATCTAGTTATGTGTGTAGCTTGATATCAATCTAGCCTTCATGAAGATTTGTAACATGCAGAACATCTATTTGGGGTAAGACCACATTCAGGATCCGTCCGCCGAAAAAAGTGCACTACAAATACCGTTTTTTGCTGTGATATGCATGAATTTTTTTCAAACACTTTGATATGGGACATGTTTGTCTCGTGAGTACTGAATGTACTGCTGCTTTAGACAAGATAAAACATCAAATGGGGATGAGTTTTCACACCTATAACTTACGTAATATGTTCTTGTAACTTACGTGACGGAGATAAAACGGTAACATGCATTCCCATTTGTGGTTAATCTAGTTATGTGTGTAGCTTGATATCAATCTAGCCTTCGTGAAGATTTGTAACATGCAAAACATCTATTTGGGGTAAGACGACATTAAGGATCCTTCCGCCGAAAAAAGTGCACTACAAATACCGTTTTGCTGTGATATGCATCAATTTTTTTCGAACACTTTGACATGGGACATGTTTGTTTCGTGAGTACTGAATGTACTGTTGCTTTAAACAAGATAAAACATCAAATGGGGATGAGTTTTCACACCTATAACTTACGTAATATGTTCTTGTAACTTACGTGACGGAGATAAAACGGTAACATGCATTCCCATTTGTGGTTAATCTAGTTATGTGTGTAGCTTGATATCAATCTAGCCTTCGTGAAGATTTGTAACATGCAAAACATCTATTTGGGGTAAGACCACATTAAGGATCCGTCCGCCGAAAAAAGTGCACTACAAATACAGTTTTCCTGTGATATGCATAATTTTTTTTCGAACACTTTGACATGGGACATGTTTGTCTCGTGAGTACTGAATGTACTCCTGCTTTAGACAAAATAAAACATGAAATGGGGATGAGTTTTCACACCTATAACTTACGTAATATGTTCTTGTAACTTACGTGACGGAGATAAAACGGTAACATGCATTCCCATTTGTGGTTAATCTAGTTATATGTTTAGCTTGATATCAATCTAGCATTCGTGAAGATTTGTAACATGCAAAACATCTATTTGGGGTAAGACCACATTAAGGATCCTTCTGACGAAAAAAGTGCACTACTAATAGCGTTTTGCTGTGATATGCATACATTTTTTTCGAACACTTTGACATGGGACATGTTTGTCTCGTGAGTACTGAATGTACTGCTGCTTTAGACAAGATAAAACATCAAATGGGGATGAGTTTTCACACCTATAACTTACGTAATATGTTCTTGTAACTTACATGACGGAGATAAAACGGTAACATGCATTCCCATTTTTGGTTAATCTAGTTATGTGTGTAGCTTGATATCAATCTAGCCTTCGTGAAGATTTGTAACATGCAAAACATCTATTTGGGGTAAGACCACATTAAGGATCCGTCCGCCGAAAAAAGTGCACTACAAATACCGTTTTGCTGTGATATGCATAATTTGTTTTCGAACACTTTGACATGGGACATGTTTGTCTCGTGAGTACTGAATGTACTCCTGCTTTAGACAAAATAAAACATGAAATGGGGATGAGTTTTCACACATATAACTTACGTAATATGTTCTTGTAACTTACGTGACGGAGATAAAACAGTAACATGCATTCCCATTTGTGGTTAATCTAGTTATGTGTTTAGCTTGATATCAATCTAGCCTTCTTGAAGATTTGTAACATGCAAAACATCTATTTGGTGTAAGACCACATTAAGGATCCTTCTGCCGAAAAAAGTGCACTACAAATAGCGTTTTGCTGTGATATGCATACATTTTTATCGAACACTTTGACATGGGACATGTTTGTCTCGTGAGTACTGAATGTACTGCTGCTTTAGACAAGATAAAACATCAAATGGGGATGAGTTTTCACACCTATAACTTACGTAATATGTTCTTGTAACTTACGTGACGGAGATAAAACGGTAACATGCATTCCCATTTGTGGTTAATCTAGTTATGTGTGTAGCTTGATATCAATCTCGCCTTCGTGACGATTTGTAACATGCAAAACATCTATTTGGGGTAAGACCACATTAAGGATCTTTCCGCCGAAAAAAGTGCACTACAAATACCGTTTTGCTGTGATATGCATCAATTTTTTTCGAACAATTTGACATGGGACATGTTTGTTTCGTGAGTACTGAATGTACTGCTGCTTTAAACAAGATAAAACATCAAATGGGGATGAGTTTTCACACGTATAACTTACGTAATATGTTCTTGTAACTTACGTGACGGAGATAAATCGGTAACATGCATTCCCATTTGTGGTTAATCTAGTTATGTGTGTAGCTTGATATCAATCTAGCCTTCGTGAAGATTTGTAACATGCAAAACATCTATTTGGGGTAAGACCACATTAAGGATCCGTCCGCCGAAAAAGTGCACTACAAATACAGATTTGCTGTGATATGCATAATTTTTTTTCGAACACTTTGACATGGGACATATTTGTCTCGTGAGTACTGAATGTACTGCTGCTTTAGACAAAATAAAACATGAAATGGGGATGAGTTTTCACACCTATAACTTACGTAATATGTTCTTGTAACTTACGTGACGGAGATAAAACGGTAACATGCATTCCCATTTGTGGTTAATCTAGTTATGTGTGTAGCTTGATATCAATCTAGCCTTCATGAAGATTTGTAACATGCAGAACATCTATTTGGGGTAAGACCACATTCAAGATCCGTCCGCCGAAAAAAGTGCACTACAAATACCGTTTTTTGCTGTGATATGCATGAATTTTTTTCAAACACTTTGATATGGGACATGTTTGTCTCGTGAGTACTGAATGTACTGCTGCTTTAAACAAGATAAAACATCAAATGGGGATGAGTTTTCACACCTATAACTTACGTAATATGTTCTTGTAACTTACGTGACGGAGATAAAACGGTAACATGCATTCCCATTTGTGGTTAATCTAGTTATGTGTGTAGCTTGATATCAATCTAGCCTTCGTGAAGATTTGTAACATGGAAAACAACTATTTGGGGTAAGACGACATTAAGGATCCTTCCGCCGAAAAAAGTGCACTACAAATACCGTTTTGCTGTGATATGCATAATTTTTTGTCGTTCGAACACTTTGACATGGGACATGTTTGTCTCGTGAGTACTGAATGTACTGCTGCTTTAGACAAAATAAAACATGAAATGGGGATGAGTTTTCACACCTATAACTTACGTAATATGTTCTTGTAACTTACGTGACGGAGATAAAACGGTAACATGCATTCCCATTTGTGGTTAATCTAGTTATGTGTGTAGCTTGATATCAATCTCGCCTTCGTGACCATTTGTAACATGCAAAACATCTATTTGGGGTAAGACCACATTAAGGATCCTTCCGCCAAAAAAAGTGCACTACAAATACCGTTTTGCTGTGATATGCATCAATTTTTTTCGAACAATTTGACATGGGACATGTTTGTTTCGTGAGTACTGAATGTACTGCTGCTTTAAACAAGATAAAACATCAAATGGGGATGAGTTTTCACACGTATAACTTACGTAATATGTTCTTGAAACTTACGTGACGGAGATAAAACGGTAACATGCATTCCCATTTGTGGTTAATCTAGTTATGTGTGTAGTTTGATATCAATCTAGCCTTCGTGAAGATTTGTAACATGCAAAACATCTATTTGGGGTAAGACCACATTAAGGATCCGTCCGCCGAAAAAGTGCACTACAAATACAGATTTGCTGTGATATGCATAATTTTTTTTCGAACACTTTGACATGGGACATATTTGTCTCGTGAGTACTGAATGTACTGCTGCTTTAGACAAAATAAAACATGAAATGGGGATGAGTTTTCACACCTATAACTTACGTAATATGTTCTTGTAACTTACGTGACGGAGATAAAACGGTAACATGCATTCCCATTTGTGGTTAATCTAGTTATGTGTGTAGCTTGATATCAATCTAGCCTTCATGAAGATTTGTAACATGCAGAACATCTATTTGGGGTAAGACCACATTCAGGATCCGTCCGCCGAAAAAAGTGCACTACAAATACCGTTTTTTGCTGTGATATGCATGAATTTTTTTCAAACACTTTGATATGGGACATGTTTGTCTCGTGAGTACTGAATGTACTGCTGCTTTAGACAAGATAAAACATCAAATGGGGATGAGTTTTCACACCTATAACTTACGTAATATGTTCTTGTAACTTACGTGACGGAGATAAAACGGTAACATGCATTCCCATTTGTGGTTAATCTAGTTATGTGTGTAGCTTGATATCAATCTAGCCTTCGTGAAGATTTGTAACATGCAAAACATCTATTTGGGGTAAGACGACATTAAGGATCCTTCCGCCGAAAAAAGTGCACTACAAATACCGTTTTGCTGTGATATGCATCAATTTTTTTCGAACACTTTGACATGGGACATGTTTGTTTCGTGAGTACTGAATGTACTGTTGCTTTAAACAAGATAAAACATCAAATGGGGATGAGTTTTCACACCTATAACTTACGTAATATGTTCTTGTAACTTACGTGACGGAGATAAAACGGTAACATGCATTCCCATTTGTGGTTAATCTAGTTATGTGTGTAGCTTGATATCAATCTAGCCTTCGTGAAGATTTGTAACATGCAAAACATCTATTTGGGGTAAGACCACATTAAGGATCCGTCCGCCGAAAAAAGTGCACTACAAATACAGTTTTCCTGTGATATGCATAATTTTTTTTCGAACACTTTGACATGGGACATGTTTGTCTCGTGAGTACTGAATGTACTCCTGCTTTAGACAAAATAAAACATGAAATGGGGATGAGTTTTCACACCTATAACTTACGTAATATGTTCTTGTAACTTACGTGACGGAGATAAAACGGTAACATGCATTCCCATTTGTGGTTAATCTAGTTATATGTTTAGCTTGATATCAATCTAGCCTTCGTGAATATTTGTAACATGCAAAACATCTATTTGGGGTAAGACGACATTAAGGATCCTTCCGCCGAAAAAAGTGCACTACAAATACCGTTTTGCTGTGATATGCATCAATTTTTTTCGAACACTTTGACATGGGACATGTTTGTTTCGTGAGTACTGAATGTACTGTTGCTTTAAACAAGATAAAACATCAAATGGGGATGAGTTTTCACACCTATAACTTACGTAATATGTTCTTGTAACTTACGTGACGGAGATAAAACGGTAACATGCATTCCCATTTGTGGTTAATCTAGTTATGTGTGTAGCTTGATATCAATCTAGCCTTCGTGAAGATTTGTAACATGCAAAACATCTATTTGGGGTAAGACGACATTAAGGATCCTTCCGCCGAAAAAAGTGCACTACAAATACCGTTTTGCTGTGATATGCATCAATTTTTTTCGAACACTTTGACATGGGACATGTTTGTTTCGTGAGTACTGAATGTACTGTTGCTTTAAACAAGATAAAACATCAAATGGGGATGAGTTTTCACACCTATAACTTACGTAATATGTTCTTGTAACTTACGTGACGGAGATAAAACGGTAACATGCATTCCCATTTGTGGTTAATCTAGTTATGTGTGTAGCTTGATATCAATCTAGCCTTCGTGAAGATTTGTAACATGCAAAACATCTATTTGGGGTAAGACCACATTAAGGATCCGTCCGCCGAAAAAAGTGCACTACAAATACAGTTTTCCTGTGATATGCATAATTTTTTTTCGAACACTTTGACATGGGACATGTTTGTCTCGTGAGTACTGAATGTACTCCTGCTTTAGACAAAATAAAACATGAAATGGGGATGAGTTTTCACACCTATAACTTACGTAATATGTTCTTGTAACTTACGTGACGGAGATAAAACGGTAACATGCATTCCCATTTGTGGTTAATCTAGTTATATGTTTAGCTTGATATCAATCTAGCATTCGTGAAGATTTGTAACATGCAAAACATCTATTTGGGGTAAGACCACATTAAGGATCCTTCTGACGAAAAAAGTGCACTACTAATAGCGTTTTGCTGTGATATGCATACATTTTTTTCGAACACTTTGACATGGGACATGTTTGTCTCGTGAGTACTGAATGTACTGCTGCTTTAGACAAGATAAAACATCAAATGGGGATGAGTTTTCACACCTATAACTTACGTAATATGTTCTTGTAACTTACATGACGGAGATAAAACGGTAACATGCATTCCCATTTTTGGTTAATCTAGTTATGTGTGTAGCTTGATATCAATCTAGCCTTCGTGAAGATTTGTAACATGCAAAACATCTATTTGGGGTAAGACCACATTAAGGATCCGTCCGCCGAAAAAAGTGCACTACAAATACCGTTTTGCTGTGATATGCATAATTTGTTTTCGAACACTTTGACATGGGACATGTTTGTCTCGTGAGTACTGAATGTACTCCTGCTTTAGACAAAATAAAACATGAAATGGGGATGAGTTTTCACACATATAACTTACGTAATATGTTCTTGTAACTTACGTGACGGAGATAAAACAGTAACATGCATTCCCATTTGTGGTTAATCTAGTTATGTGTTTAGCTTGATATCAATCTAGCCTTCTTGAAGATTTGTAACATGCAAAACATCTATTTGGTGTAAGACCACATTAAGGATCCTTCTGCCGAAAAAAGTGCACTACAAATAGCGTTTTGCTGTGATATGCATACATTTTTATCGAACACTTTGACATGGGACATGTTTGTCTCGTGAGTACTGAATGTACTGCTGCTTTAGACAAGATAAAACATCAAATGGGGATGAGTTTTCACACCTATAACTTACGTAATATGTTCTTGTAACTTACGTGACGGAGATAAAACGGTAACATGCATTCCCATTTGTGGTTAATCTAGTTATGTGTGTAGCTTGATATCAATCTCGCCTTCGTGACGATTTGTAACATGCAAAACATCTATTTGGGGTAAGACCACATTAAGGATCTTTCCGCCGAAAAAAGTGCACTACAAATACCGTTTTGCTGTGATATGCATCAATTTTTTTCGAACAATTTGACATGGGACATGTTTGTTTCGTGAGTACTGAATGTACTGCTGCTTTAAACAAGATAAAACATCAAATGGGGATGAGTTTTCACACGTATAACTTACGTAATATGTTCTTGTAACTTACGTGACGGAGATAAATCGGTAACATGCATTCCCATTTGTGGTTAATCTAGTTATGTGTGTAGCTTGATATCAATCTAGCCTTCGTGAAGATTTGTAACATGCAAAACATCTATTTGGGGTAAGACCACATTAAGGATCCGTCCGCCGAAAAAGTGCACTACAAATACAGATTTGCTGTGATATGCATAATTTTTTTTCGAACACTTTGACATGGGACATATTTGTCTCGTGAGTACTGAATGTACTGCTGCTTTAGACAAAATAAAACATGAAATGGGGATGAGTTTTCACACCTATAACTTACGTAATATGTTCTTGTAACTTACGTGACGGAGATAAAACGGTAACATGCATTCCCATTTGTGGTTAATCTAGTTATGTGTGTAGCTTGATATCAATCTAGCCTTCATGAAGATTTGTAACATGCAGAACATCTATTTGGGGTAAGACCACATTCAAGATCCGTCCGCCGAAAAAAGTGCACTACAAATACCGTTTTTTGCTGTGATATGCATGAATTTTTTTCAAACACTTTGATATGGGACATGTTTGTCTCGTGAGTACTGAATGTACTGCTGCTTTAAACAAGATAAAACATCAAATGGGGATGAGTTTTCACACCTATAACTTACGTAATATGTTCTTGTAACTTACGTGACGGAGATAAAACGGTAACATGCATTCCCATTTGTGGTTAATCTAGTTATGTGTGTAGCTTGATATCAATCTAGCCTTCGTGAAGATTTGTAACATGGAAAACAACTATTTGGGGTAAGACGACATTAAGGATCCTTCCGCCGAAAAAAGTGCACTACAAATACCGTTTTGCTGTGATATGCATAATTTTTTGTCGTTCGAACACTTTGACATGGGACATGTTTGTCTCGTGAGTACTGAATGTACTGCTGCTTTAGACAAAATAAAACATGAAATGGGGATGAGTTTTCACACCTATAACTTACGTAATATGTTCTTGTAACTTACGTGACGGAGATAAAACGGTAACATGCATTCCCATTTGTGGTTAATCTAGTTATGTGTGTAGCTTGATATCAATCTCGCCTTCGTGACCATTTGTAACATGCAAAACATCTATTTGGGGTAAGACCACATTAAGGATCCTTCCGCCAAAAAAAGTGCACTACAAATACCGTTTTGCTGTGATATGCATCAATTTTTTTCGAACAATTTGACATGGGACATGTTTGTTTCGTGAGTACTGAATGTACTGCTGCTTTAAACAAGATAAAACATCAAATGGGGATGAGTTTTCACACGTATAACTTACGTAATATGTTCTTGAAACTTACGTGACGGAGATAAAACGGTAACATGCATTCCCATTTGTGGTTAATCTAGTTATGTGTGTAGTTTGATATCAATCTAGCCTTCGTGAAGATTTGTAACATGCAAAACATCTATTTGGGGTAAGACCACATTAAGGATCCGTCCGCCGAAAAAGTGCACTACAAATACAGATTTGCTGTGATATGCATAATTTTTTTTCGAACACTTTGACATGGGACATATTTGTCTCGTGAGTACTGAATGTACTGCTGCTTTAGACAAAATAAAACATGAAATGGGGATGAGTTTTCACACCTATAACTTACGTAATATGTTCTTGTAACTTACGTGACGGAGATAAAACGGTAACATGCATTCCCATTTGTGGTTAATCTAGTTATGTGTGTAGCTTGATATCAATCTAGCCTTCATGAAGATTTGTAACATGCAGAACATCTATTTGGGGTAAGACCACATTCAGGATCCGTCCGCCGAAAAAAGTGCACTACAAATACCGTTTTTTGCTGTGATATGCATGAATTTTTTTCAAACACTTTGATATGGGACATGTTTGTCTCGTGAGTACTGAATGTACTGCTGCTTTAGACAAGATAAAACATCAAATGGGGATGAGTTTTCACACCTATAACTTACGTAATATGTTCTTGTAACTTACGTGACGGAGATAAAACGGTAACATGCATTCCCATTTGTGGTTAATCTAGTTATGTGTGTAGCTTGATATCAATCTAGCCTTCGTGAAGATTTGTAACATGCAAAACATCTATTTGGGGTAAGACGACATTAAGGATCCTTCCGCCGAAAAAAGTGCACTACAAATACCGTTTTGCTGTGATATGCATCAATTTTTTTCGAACACTTTGACATGGGACATGTTTGTTTCGTGAGTACTGAATGTACTGTTGCTTTAAACAAGATAAAACATCAAATGGGGATGAGTTTTCACACCTATAACTTACGTAATATGTTCTTGTAACTTACGTGACGGAGATAAAACGGTAACATGCATTCCCATTTGTGGTTAATCTAGTTATGTGTGTAGCTTGATATCAATCTAGCCTTCGTGAAGATTTGTAACATGCAAAACATCTATTTGGGGTAAGACCACATTAAGGATCCGTCCGCCGAAAAAAGTGCACTACAAATACAGTTTTCCTGTGATATGCATAATTTTTTTTCGAACACTTTGACATGGGACATGTTTGTCTCGTGAGTACTGAATGTACTCCTGCTTTAGACAAAATAAAACATGAAATGGGGATGAGTTTTCACACCTATAACTTACGTAATATGTTCTTGTAACTTACGTGACGGAGATAAAACGGTAACATGCATTCCCATTTGTGGTTAATCTAGTTATATGTTTAGCTTGATATCAATCTAGCCTTCGTGAATATTTGTAACATGCAAAACATCTATTTGGGGTAAGACGACATTAAGGATCCTTCCGCCGAAAAAAGTGCACTACAAATACCGTTTTGCTGTGATATGCATCAATTTTTTTCGAACACTTTGACATGGGACATGTTTGTTTCGTGAGTACTGAATGTACTGTTGCTTTAAACAAGATAAAACATCAAATGGGGATGAGTTTTCACACCTATAACTTACGTAATATGTTCTTGTAACTTACGTGACGGAGATAAAACGGTAACATGCATTCCCATTTGTGGTTAATCTAGTTATGTGTGTAGCTTGATATCAATCTAGCCTTCGTGAAGATTTGTAACATGCAAAACATATATTTGGGGTAAGACCACATTAAGGATCCGTCCGCCGAAAAAAGTGCACTACAAATACAGTTTTCCTGTGATATGCATAATTTTTTTTCGAACACTTTGACATGGGACATGTTTGTCTCGTGAGTACTGAATGTACTCCTGCTTTAGACAAAATAAAACATGAAATGGGGATGAGTTTTCACACCTATAACTTACGTAATATGTTCTTGTAACTTACGTGACGGAGATAAAACGGTAACATGAATTCCCATTTGTGGTTAATCTAGTTATATGTTTAGCTTGATATCAATCTAGCATTCGTGAAGATTTGTAACATGCAAAACATCTATTTGGGGTAAGACCACATTAAGGATCCTTCTGACGAAAAAAGTGCACTACTAATAGCGTTTTGCTGTGATATGCATACATTTTTTTCGAACACTTTGACATGGGACATGTTTGTTTCGTGAGTACTGAATGTACTGTTGCTTTAAACAAGATAAAACATCAAATGGGGATGAGTTTTCACACCTATAACTTACGTAATATGTTCTTGTAACTTACGTGACGGAGATAAAACGGTAACATGCATTCCCATTTGTGGTTAATCTAGTTATGTGTGTAGCTTGATATCAATCTAGCCTTCGTGAAGATTTGTAACATGCAAAACATCTATTTGGGGTAAGACCACATTAAGGATCCGTCCGCCGAAAAAAGTGCACTACAAATACAGTTTTCCTGTGATATGCATAATTTTTTTTCGAACACTTTGACATGGGACATGTTTGTCTCGTGAGTACTGAATGTACTCCTGCTTTAGACAAAATAAAACATGAAATGGGGATGAGTTTTCACACCTATAACTTACGTAATATGTTCTTGTAACTTACGTGACGGAGATAAAACGGTAACATGCATTCCCATTTGTGGTTAATCTAGTTATATGTTTAGCTTGATATCAATCTAGCCTTCGTGAATATTTGTAACATGCAAAACATCTATTTGGGGTAAGACGACATTAAGGATCCTTCCGCCGAAAAAAGTGCACTACAAATACCGTTTTGCTGTGATATGCATCAATTTTTTTCGAACACTTTGACATGGGACATGTTTGTTTCGTGAGTACTGAATGTACTGTTGCTTTAAACAAGATAAAACATCAAATGGGGATGAGTTTTCACACCTATAACTTACGTAATATGTTCTTGTAACTTACGTGACGGAGATAAAACGGTAACATGCATTCCCATTTGTGGTTAATCTAGTTATGTGTGTAGCTTGATATCAATCTAGCCTTCGTGAAGATTTGTAACATGCAAAACATATATTTGGGGTAAGACCACATTAAGGATCCGTCCGCCGAAAAAAGTGCACTACAAATACAGTTTTCCTGTGATATGCATAATTTTTTTTCGAACACTTTGACATGGGACATGTTTGTCTCGTGAGTACTGAATGTACTCCTGCTTTAGACAAAATAAAACATGAAATGGGGATGAGTTTTCACACCTATAACTTACGTAATATGTTCTTGTAACTTACGTGACGGAGATAAAACGGTAACATGAATTCCCATTTGTGGTTAATCTAGTTATATGTTTAGCTTGATATCAATCTAGCATTCGTGAAGATTTGTAACATGCAAAACATCTATTTGGGGTAAGACCACATTAAGGATCCTTCTGACGAAAAAAGTGCACTACTAATAGCGTTTTGCTGTGATATGCATACATTTTTTTCGAACACTTTGACATGGGACATGTTTGTCTCGTGAGTACTGAATGTACTGCTGCTTTAGACAAGATAAAACATCAAATGGGGATGAGTTTTCACACCTATAACTTACGTAATATGTTCTTGTAACTTACGTGACGGAGATAAAACGGTAACATGCATTCCCATTTTTGGTTAATCTAGTTATGTGTGTAGCTTGATATCAATCTAGCCTTTGTGAAGATTTGTAACATGCAGAACATCTATTTGGGGTAAGACCACATTAAGGATCCTTCTGCCGAAAAAAGTGCACTACAAATACCGTTTTGGTGTTATATGCTTAATTTTTTTTGAACACTTTGACATGGGACATGTTTGTATCGTGAGTACTGAATTTACTGCTGCTTTAGACAAAATAAAACATGAAATGGGGATGAGTTTTCACACCTATAACTTACGTAATATGTTCTTGTAACTTACGTGACGGAGATAAAACGGTAACATGCATTCCCATTTGTGATTAATCTTGTTATGTGTGTAGCTTGATATCAATCTAGCCTTCGTGAAGATTTGTAACATGCAGAACATCTATTTGGGGTAAGACCACATTAAGGATCCGTCCGCCGAAAAAAGTGCACTACAAATACCGTTTTGCTGTGATATGCATCATTTTTTTTCAAACACTTTGACATGGGACATATTTGTCTCGTGAGTACTGAATGTACTGCTGCTTTAGACAAGATAAAACATCAAATGGAGATGAGTTTTTACACCTATAACTTACGTAATATGTTCTTGTAACTTACTTGACGGAGATAAAACGGTAACATGCATTCCCATTTGTGGTTAATCTAGTTATGTGTGTAGCTTGATATCAATCTAGCCTTCGTGAAGATTTGTAACATGGAAAACAACTATTTGGGGTAAGACCACATTAAGGATCCTTCCGCCGAAAAAAGTGCACTACAAATACCGTTTTGCTGTGATATGCATAATTTTTTTTCGTTCGAACACTTTGACATGGGACATGTTTGTCTCGTGAGTACTGAATGTACTGCTGCTTTAGACAAAATAAAACATGAAATGGGGATGAGTTTTCACACCTATAACTTACGTAATATGTTCTTGTAACTTACGTGACGGAGATAAAACGGTAACATGCATTCCCATTTGTGGTTAATCTAGTTATGTGTGTAGCTTGATATCAATCTCGCCTTCGTGACGATTTGTAACATGCAAAACATCTATTTGGGGTAAGACCACATTAAGGATCCTTCCGCCGAAAAAAGTGCACTACAAATACCGTTTTGCTGTGATATGCATCAATTTTTTTCGAACAATTTGACATGGGACATGTTTGTTTCGTGAGTACTGAATGTACTGCTGCTTTAAACAAGATAAAACATCAAATGGGGATGAGTTTTCACACGTATAACTTACGTAATATGTTCTTGTAACTTACGTGACGGAGATAAAACGGTAACATGCATTCCCATTTGTGGTTAATCTAGTTATGTGTGTAGTTTGATATCAATCTAGCCTTCGTGAAGATTTGTAACATGCAAAACATCTATTTGGGGTAAGACCACATTAAGGATCCGTCCGCCGAAAAAGTGCACTACAAATACAGATTTGCTGTGATATGCATAATTTTTTTTCGAACACTTTGACATGGATCATATTTGTCTCGTGAGTACTGAATGTACTGCTGCTTTAGACAAAATAAAACATGAAATGGGGATGAGTTTTCACACCTATAACTTACGTAATATGTTCTTGTAACTTACGTGACGGAGATAAAACGGTAACATGCATTCCCATTTGTGGTTAATCTAGTTATGTGTGTAGCTTGATATCAATCTAGCCTTCATGAAGATTTGTAACATGCAGAACATCTATTTGGGGTAAGACCACATTCAGGATCCGTCCGCCGAAAAAAGTGCACTACAAATACCGTTTTTTGCTGTGATATGCATGAATTTTTTTCAAACACTTTGATATGGGACATGTTTGTCTCGTGAGTACTGAATGTACTGCTGCTTTAGACAAGATAAAACATCAAATGGGGATGAGTTTTCACACCTATAACTTACGTAATATGTTCTTGTAACTTACGTGACGGAGATAAAACGGTAACATGCATTCCCATTTGTGGTTAATCTAGTTATGTGTGTAGCTTGATATCAATCTAGCCTTCGTGAAGATTTGTAACATGCAAAACATCTATTTGGGGTAAGACCACATTAAGGATCCGTCCGCCGAAAAAAGTGCACTACAAATACAGTTTTCCTGTGATATGCATAATTTTTTTTCGAACACTTTGACATGGGACATGTTTGTCTCGTGAGTACTGAATGTACTCCTGCTTTAGACAAAATAAAACATGAAATGGGGATGAGTTTTCACACATATAACTTACGTAATATGTTCTTGTAACTTACGTGACGGAGATAAAACGGTAACATGCATTCCCATTTGTGGTTAATCTAGTTATGTGTTTAGCTTGATATCAATCTAGCCTTCTTGAAGATTTGTAACATGCAAAACATCTATTTGGGGTAAGAACACATTAAGGATCCGTACGCCAAAAAAAGTACACTACAAATACCGTTTTGCTGTGATATGCATAATTTTTTTTCAAACACTTTGATATGGTACATGTTTGTCTCGTGAGTACTGAATGTACTGCTGCTTTAGACAAGATAAAACTTCAAATGGGGATGAGTTTTCACACCTATAACTTACGTAATATGTTCTTGTAACTTACGTGACGGAGATAACACGGTAATATGCATTCCCATTTGTGGTTAATCTAGTTATGTGTGTAGCTTGATATCAATCTAGCCTTCGTGAAGATTTGTAACATGCAAAACATCTATTTGGGGTAAGACCACATTAAGGATCCTTCCGCCGAAAAAAGTGCACTACAAATACCGTTATGCTGTGATATGCATAATTTATTTTCGAACAGTTTGACATGGGACATGTTTGTCTCGTGAGTACTGAATGTACTGCTGCTTTAAGCAAGATAAAACATCAAATGGGGATGAGTTTTCACACCTATAACTTACGTAATATGTTCTTGTAACTTACGTCACGGAGATAAAACGGTAACATGCATTCCCATTTGTGGTTATTCTAGTTATGTGTGTAGCTTGATATCAATCTAGCCTTCGTGAAGATTTGTAACATGCAAAACATCTATTTGGGGTAAGACCACATTAACGATCCTTACGCCGAAAAAAATGCACTACAAATACTGTGTTGCTTTGATATGCATGAATTGTTTTCGAACACTTTGACTTGGGACATATTTGTCTCGTGAGTACTGAATGTACTGCTGCTTTAGACAAGATAAAACATCAAATGGGGATGAGTTTTCACACCTATAACTTACGTAATATGTTCTTGTAACTTACGTGACGAAGATAAAACGGTAACATGCATTCCCATTTGTGGTTAATCTAGTTATGTGTTTAGCTTGATATCAATCTAGCCTTCACGAAGATTTGTTACATGCAAAACATCTATTTGGGGTAAAACCACATTAAGGATCCTTCCGCCGAAAAAAGTGCACTACAAATAGCGTTTTGCTGTGATATGCATAATTTATTTTCGAACAGTTTGACATGGGACATGTTTGTCTCGTGAGTACTGAATGTACTGCTGCTTTAAGCAAGATAAAACATCAAAAGGGGATGAGTTTTCTCACCTATAACTTACGTAATATGTTTTTGTAACTTACGTGACGGAGATAAAACGGTAACATGCATTCCCATTTGTGGTTAATCTAGTTGTGTGTGTAGCTTGATATCAATCTAGCCTTCGTGAAGATTTGTAACATGCAAAACATCTATTTGGGGTAAGACCACATTAAGGATCCTTCCGCCGAAAAAAGTGCACTACAAATACCGTTTTGCTGTGATATGCATAATTTTTTTTCGAACACTTTGACTTGGGACATGTTTATCTCGTGAGTACTGAATGTACTGCTGCTTTAGACAAGATAAAACATCAAATGGGGATGAGTTTTCATACCTATAACTTACGTAATATGTTCTTGTAACTTACGTGACGAAGATAAAACGGTAACATGCATTCCCATTTGTGGTTAATCTAGTTATGTGTGTAGCTTGATATCAATCTAGCCTTCACGAAGATTTGTAACATGCAAAACATCTATTTGGGGTAAGACCACATTAAGGATCCTTCCGCCGAAAAAAAGTGCACTACAAATAGCGTTTTGCTGTGATATGCATAATTTGTTTTCGAACAGTTTGACATGGGACATGTTTGTCTCGTGAGTACTGAATGTACTGCTGCTTTAGACAAGATCAAACATCAAATGGGGATGAGTTTTCACACCTATAACTTACGTAATATGTTCTTGTAACTTACGTGACGGAGATAAAACGGTAACATGCATTCCCATTTGTGGTTAATCTAGTTATGTGTGTAGCTTGATATCAATCTAGCCTTCATGAAGATTTGTAACATGCAAAACATCTATTTGGGGTAAGACCACATTAAGGATCCTTCCGCCGAAAAAAATGCACTACAAATACCGTTTTGCTGTGATATGCATACATTTTTTTCGAACACTTTGACATGGGACATGTTTGTTTCGTGAGTACTGAATGTACTGCTGCTTTAGACAAAATAAAACATCAAATGGGGATGAGTTTTCACACCTATAACTTACGTAATATGTTCTTGTAACTTACTTGACGGAGATAAAACGGTAACATGCATTCCCATTTGTGTTTAATCTAGTTATGTGTGTAGCTTGATATCAATCTAGCCTTCGTGAAGATTTGTAACATGCAAAACATCTATTTGGGGTAAGACCACATTAAGGATCCTTCCGCCGAAAAAAGTGCACTACAAATA
This sequence comes from Escarpia spicata, assembly GCA_963995525.1. Taxonomy (NCBI): domain Eukaryota; kingdom Metazoa; phylum Annelida; class Polychaeta; order Sabellida; family Siboglinidae; genus Escarpia; species Escarpia spicata. The sequence goes on from OZ023214.1 coordinate 28,247,055, forward strand.
CCGTTTTGCTGTGATATGCATTATTTTTTTTCGAACACTTTGACATGGGACATGTTTGTCTCGTGAGTACTGAATGAACTGCTGCTTTAGACAAAATAAAACATGAAATGGGGATGAGTTTTCACACCTATAACTTACGTAATATGTTCTTGTAACTTACGTGACGGAGATAAAACGGTAACATGCATTCCCATTTGTGGTTAATCTAGTTATGTGTGTAGCTTTATATCAATCTAGCCTTCGTGAAGATTTGTAACATGCAAAACATCTATTTGGGGTAAGACCACATTAAGGATCCTTCCGCCGAAAAAAGTGCAATACAAATACCGTTTTGCTGTGATATGCATACATTTTTTTCGAACACTTTGACATGGGACATGTTTGTTTCGTGAGTACTGAATGTACTGCTGCTTTAAACAAGATGAAACATCAAATGGGGATGAGTTTTCACACCTATAACTTACGTAATATGTTCTTGTAACTTACGTGACGGAGATAAAACGGTTACATGCATTCCCATTTGTGGTTAATCTAGTTATGTGTTTAGCTTGATATCAATCTAGCCTTTGTGAAGATTTGTAACATGCAGAACATCTATTTGGGGTAAGACCACATTAAGGATCCTTCTGCCGAAAAAAGTGCACTACAAATACCGTTTTGGTGTTATATGCTTAATTTTTTTTGAACACTTTGACATGGGACATGTTTGTATCGTGAGTACTGAATTTACTGCTGCTTTAGACAAAATAAAACATGAAATGGGGATGAGTTTTCACACCTAAAACTTACGTAATATGTTCTTGTAACTTACGTGACGGAGATAAAACGGTAACATGCATTCCCATTTGTGATTAATCTTGTTATGTGTGTAGCTTGATATCAATCTAGCCTTCGTGAAGATTTGTAACATGCAGAACATCTATTTGGGGTAAGACCACATTAAGGATCTGTCCGCCGAAAAAAGTGCACTACAAATACCGTTTTGCTGTGATTTGCATCATTTTTTTTCAAACACTTTGACATGGGACATGTTTGTCTCGTGAGTACTGAATGTACTGCTGCTTTAGACAAGATAAAACAGCAAATGGAGATGAGTTTTCACACCTATAACTTACGTAATATGTTCTTGTAACTTACTTGACGGAGATAAAACGGTAACATGCATTCCCATTTGTGGTTAATCTAGTTATGTGTGTAGCTTGATATCAATCTAGCCTTCGTGAAGATTTGTAACATGGAAAACAACTATTTGGGGTAAGACCACATTAAGGATCCTTCCGCCGAAAAAAGTGCACTACAAATACCGTTTTGCTGTGATATGCATAATTTTTTTTCGTTCGAACACTTTGACATGGGACATGTTTGTCTCGTGAGAACTGAATGTACTGCTGCTTTAGACAAAATAAAACATGAAATGGGGATGAGTTTTCACACCTATAACTTACGTAATATGTTCTTGTAACTTACGTGACGGAGATAAAACGGTAACATGCATTCCCATTTGTGGTTAATCTAGTTATGTGTGTAGCTTGATATCAATCTTGCCTTCGTGACGATTTGTAACATGCAAAACATCTATTTGGGGTAAGACCACATTAAGGATCCTTCCGCCGAAAAAAGTGCACTACAAATACCGTTTTGCTGTGATATGCATCAATTTTTTTCGAACAATTTGACATGGGACATGTTTGTTTCGTGAGTACTGAATGTACTGCTGCTTTAAACAAGATAAAACATCAAATGGGGATGAGTTTTCACACGTATAACTTACGTAATATGTTCTTGTAACTTACGTGACGGAGATAAAACGGTAACATGCATTCCCATTTGTGGTTAATCTAGTTATGTGTGTAGCTTGATATCAATCTAGCCTTCGTGAAGATTTGTAACATGCAAAACATCTATTTGGGGTAAGACCACATTAAGGATCCGTCCGCCGAAAAAGTGCACTACAAATACAGATTTGCTGTGATATGCATAATTTTTTTTCGAACAATTTGACATGGGACATATTTGTCTCGTGAGTACTGAATGTACTGCTACTTTAGACAAAATAAAACATGAAATGGGGATGAGTTTTCACACCTATAACTTACGTAATATGTTCTTGTAACTTACGTGACGGAGATAAAACGGTAACATGCATTCCCATTTGTGGTTAATCTAGTTATGTGTGTAGCTTGATATCAATCTAGCCTTCATTAAGATTTGTAACATGCAGAACATCTATTTGGGGTAAGACCACATTCAGGATCCGTCCGCCGAAAAAAGTGCACTACAAATGCCGTTTTTTGCTGTGATATGCATGAATTTTTTTCAAACACTTTTATATGGGACATGTTTGTCTCGTGAGTACTGAATGTACTGCTGCTTTAGACAAGATAAAACATCAAATGGGGATGAGTTTTCACACCTATAACTTACGTAATATGTTCTTGTAACTTACGTGACGGAGATAAAACGGTAACATGCATTCCCATTTGTGGTTAATCTAGTTATGTGTGTAGCTTGATATCAATCTAGCCTTCGTGAAGATTTGTAACATGCAAAACATCTATTTGGGGTAAGACCACATTAAGGATCCTTCCGCCGAAAAAAATGCACTACAAATACCGTTTTGCTGTGATATGCATACATTTTTTTCGAACACTTTGACATGGGACATGTTTGTTTCGTGAGTACTGAATGTACTGCTGCTTTAGACAAAATAAAACATCAAATGGGGATGAGTTTTCACACCTATAACTTACGTAATATGTTCTTGTAACTTACTTGACGGAGATAAAACGGTAACATGCATTCCCATTTGTGTTTAATCTAGTTATGTGTGTAGCTTGATATCAATCTAGCCTTCGTGAAGATTTGTAACATGCAAAACATCTATTTGGGTTAAGACCACATTAAGGATCCTTCCGCCGAAAAAAGTGCACTACAAATACCGTTTTGCTGTGATATGCATTATTTTTTTTCGAACACTTTGACATGGGACATGTTTGTCTCGTGAGTACTGAATGAACTGCTGCTTTAGACAAAATAAAACATGAAATGGGGATGAGTTTTCACACCTATAACTTACGTAATATGTTCTTGTAACTTACGTGACGGAGATAAAACGGTAACATGCATTCCCATTTGTGGTTAATCTAGTTATGTGTGTAGCTTTATATCAATCTAGCCTTCGTGAAGATTTGTAACATGCAAAACATCTATTTGGGGTAAGACCACATTAAGGATCCTTCCGCCGAAAAAAGTGCACTACAAATACCGTTTTGCTGTGATATGCATACATTTTTTTCGAACACTTTGACATGGGACATGTTTGTTTCGTGAGTACTGAATGTACTGCTGCTTTAAACAAGATGAAACATCAAATGGGGATGAGTTTTCACACCTATAACTTACGTAATATGTTCTTGTAACTTACGTGACGGAGATAAAAAAGTTACATGCTTTCCCATTTGTGGTTAATCTAGTTATGTGTTTAGCTTGATATCAATCTAGCCTTTGTGAAGATTTCTAACATGCAAAACATCTATTTGGGGTAAGACCACATTAAGGATCCTTCTGCCGAAAAAAGTGCACTACAAATACCGTTTTGGTGTTATATGCTTAATTTTTTTTGAACACTTTGACATGGGACATGTTTGTATCGTGAGTACTGAATTTACTGCTGCTTTAGACAAAATAAAACATGAAATGGGGATGAGTTTTCACACCTAAAACTTACGTAATATGTTCTTGTAACTTACGTGACGGAGATAAAACGGTAACATGCATTCCCATTTGTGATTAATCTTGTTATGTGTGTAGCTTGATATCAATCTAGCCTTCGTGAAGATTTGTAACATGCAGAACATCTATTTGGGGTAAGACCACATTAAGGATCCGTCCGCCGAAAAAAGTGCACTACAAATACCGTTTTGCTGTGATTTGCATCATTTTTTTTCAAACACTTTGACATGGGACATGTTTGTCTCGCGAGTACTGAATGTACTGCTGCTTTAGACAAGATAAAACATCAAATGGAGATGAGTTTTCACACCTATAACTTACGTAATATGTTCTTGTAACTTACTTGACGGAGATAAAACGGTAACATGCATTCCCATTTGTGGTTAATCTAGTTATGTGTGTAGCTTGATATAAATCTAGCCTTCGTGAAGATTTGTAACATGGAAAACAACTATTTGGGGTAAGACCACATTAAGGATCCTTCCGCCGAAAAAAGTGCACTACAAATACCGTTTTGCTGTGATATGCATAATTTTTTTTCGTTCGAACACTTTGACATGGGACATGTTTGTCTCGTGAGTACTGAATGTACTGCTGCTTTAGACAAAATAAAACATGAAATGGGGATGAGTTTTCACACCTATAACTTACGTAATATGTTCTTGTAACTTACGTGACGGAGATAAAACGGTAACATGCATTCCCATTTGTGGTTAATCTAGTTATGTGTGTAGCTTGATATCAATCTTGCCTTCGTGACGATTTGTAACATGCAAAACATCTATTTGGGGTAAGACCACATTAAGGATCCTTCCGCCGAAAAAAGTGCACTACAAATACCGTTTTGCTGTGATATGCATCAATTTTTTTCGAACAATTTGACATGGGACATGTTTGTTTCGTGAGTACTGAATGTACTGCTGCTTTAAACAAGATAAAACATCAAATGGGGATGAGTTTTCACACGTATAACTTACGTAATATGTTCTTGTAACTTACGTGACGGAGATAAAACGGTAACATGCATTCCCATTTGTGGTTAATCTAGTTATGTGTGTAGCTTGATATCAATCTAGCCTTCGTGAAGATTTGTAACATGCAAAACATCTATTTGGGGTAAGACCACATTAAGGATCCGTCCGCCGAAAAAGTGCACTACAAATACAGATTTGCTGTGATATGCATAATTTTTTTTTCGAACAATTTGACATGGGACATATTTGTCTCGTGAGTACTGAATGTACTGCTGCTTTAGACAAAATAAAACATGAAATGGGGATGAGTTTTCACACCTATAACTTACGTAATATGTTCTTGTAACTTACGTGACGGAGATAAAACGGTAACATGCATTCCCATTTGTGGTTAATCTAGTTATGTGTGTAGCTTGATATCAATCTAGCCTTCATGAAGATTTGTAACATGCAGAACATCTATTTGGGGTAAGACCACATTCAGGATCCGTCCGCCGAAAAAAGTGCACTACAAATACCGTTTTTTGCTGTGATATGCATGAATTTTTTTCAAACACTTTGATATGGGACATGTTTGTCTCGTGAGTACTGAATGTACTGCTGCTTTAGACAAGATAAAACATCAAATGGGGATGAGTTTTCACACCTATAACTTACGTAATATGTTCTTGTAACTTACGTGACGGAGATAAAACGGTAACATGCATTCCCATTTGTGGTTAATCTAGTTATGTGTGTAGCTTGATATCAATCTAGCCTTCGTGAAGATTTGTAACATGCAAAACATCTATTTGGGGTAATACGACATTAAGGATCCTTCCGCCGAAAAAAGTGCACTACAAAAACCGTTTTGCTGTGATATGCATCAATTTTTTTCAAACACTTTGACATGGGACTTGTTTGTTTCGTGAGTACTGAATGTACTGTTGCTTTAAACAAGATAAAACATGAAATGGGGATGAGTTTTCACACCTATAACTTACGTAATATGTTCTTGTAACTTACGTGACGGAGATAAAACGGTAACATGCATTCCCATTTGTGGTTAATCTAGTTATGTGTGTAGCTTGATATCAATCTAGCCTTCGTGAAGATTTGTAACATGCAAAACATCTATTTGGGGTAAGACCACATTAAGGATCCTTCCGCCGAAAAAAGTGCACTACAAATACCGTTTTGCTGTGATATGCATAATTTTTTTTCGTTCGAACACTTTGACATGGGACATGTTTGTCTCGTGAGTACTGAATGTACTGCTGCTTTAGACAAAATAAAACATGAAATGGGGATGAGTTTTCACACCTATAACTTACGTAATATGTTCTTGTAACTTACGTGACGGAGATAAAACGGTAACATGCATTCCCATTTGTGGTTAATCTAGTTATGTGTGTAGCTTGATATCAATCTTGCCTTCGTGACGATTTGTAACATGCAAAACATCTATTTGGGGTAAGACCACATTAAGGATCCTTCCGCCGAAAAAAGTGCACTACAAATACCGTTTTGCTGTGATATGCATCAATTTTTTTCGAACAATTTGACATGGGACATGTTTGTTTCGTGAGTACTGAATGTACTGCTGCTTTAAACAAGATAAAACATCAAATGGGGATGAGTTTTCACACGTATAACTTACGTAATATGTTCTTGTAACTTACGTGACGGAGATAAAACGGTAACATGCATTCCCATTTGTGGTTAATCTAGTTATGTGTGTAGCTTGATATCAATCTAGCCTTCGTGAAGATTTGTAACATGCAAAACATCTATTTGGGGTAAGACCACATTAAGGATCCGTCCGCCGAAAAAGTGCACTACAAATACAGATTTGCTGTGATATGCATAATTTTTTTTTCGAACAATTTGACATGGGACATATTTGTCTCGTGAGTACTGAATGTACTGCTGCTTTAGACAAAATAAAACATGAAATGGGGATGAGTTTTCACACCTATAACTTACGTAATATGTTCTTGTAACTTACGTGACGGAGATAAAACGGTAACATGCATTCCCATTTGTGGTTAATCTAGTTATGTGTGTAGCTTGATATCAATCTAGCCTTCATGAAGATTTGTAACATGCAGAACATCTATTTGGGGTAAGACCACATTCAGGATCCGTCCGCCGAAAAAAGTGCACTACAAATACCTTTTTTTGCTGTGATATGCATGAATTTTTTTCAAACACTTTGATATGGGACATGTTTGTCTCGTGAGTACTGAATGTACTGCTGCTTTAGACAAGATAAAACATCAAATGGGGATGAGTTTTCACACCTATAACTTACGTAATATGTTCTTGTAACTTACGTGACGAAGATAAAACGGTAACATGCATTCCCATTTGTGGTTAATCTAGTTATGTGTTTAGCTTGATATCAATCTAGCCTTCACGAAGATTTGTTACATGCAAAACATCTATTTGGGGTAAAACCACATTAAGGATCCTTCCGCCGAAAAAAAGTGCACTACAAATAGCGTTTTGCTGTGATATGCATAATTTATTTTCGAACAGTTTGACATGGGACATGTTTGTCTCGTGAGTACTGAATGTACTGCTGCTTTAAGCAAGATAAAACATCAAAAGGGGATGAGTTTTCTCACCTATAACTTACGTAATATGTTTTTGTAACTTACGTGACGGAGATAAAACGGTAACATGCATTCCCATTTGTGGTTAATCTAGTTGTGTGTGTAGCTTGATATCAATCTAGCCTTCGTGAAGATTTGTAACATGCAAAACATCTATTTGGGGTAAGACCACATTAAGGATCCTTCCGCCGAAAAAAGTGCACTACAAATACCGTTTTCCTGTGATATGCATAATTTTTTTTCGAACACTTTGACATGGGACATGTTTGTCTCGTGAGTACTGAATGTACTCCTGCTTTAGACAAAATAAAACATGAAATGGGGATGAGTTTTCACACCTATAACTTACGTAATATGTTCTTGTAACTTACGTGACGGAGATAAAACGGTAACATGCATTCCCATTTGTGGTTAATCTAGTTATATGTTTAGCTTGATATCAATCTAGCATTCGTGAAGATTTGTAACATGCAAAACATCTATTTGGGGTAAGACCACATTAAGGATCCTTCTGACGAAAAAAGTGCACTACTAATAGCGTTTTGCTGTGATATGCATACATTTTTTTCGAACACTTTGACATGGGACATGTTTGTCTCGTGAGTACTGAATGTACTGCTGCTTTAGACAACATAAAACATCAAATGGGGATGAGTTTTCACACCTATAACTTACGTAATATGTTCTTGTAACTTACGTGACGGAGATAAAACGGTAACATGCATTCCCATTTTTGGTTAATCTAGTTATGTGTGTAGCTTGATATCAATCTAGCCTTCGTGAAGATTTGTAACATGCAAAACATCTATTTGGGGTAAGACCACATTAAGGATCCGTCCGCCGAAAAAAGTGCACTACAAATACCGTTTTGCTGTGATATGCATAATTTGTTTTCGAACACTTTGACATGGGACATGTTTGTCTCGTGAGTACTGAATGTACTCCTGCTTTAGACAAGATAAAACATCAAATGGGGATGAGTTTTCACACCTATAACTTACGTAATATGTTCTTGTAACTTACGTGACGGAGATAAAACGGTAACATGCATTCCCATTTGTGGTTAATCTAGTTATGTGTGTAGCTTGATATTAGTCTAGCCTTCGTGAAGATTTGTAACATGCAGAACATCTATTTGGGGTAAGACCACATTCAGGATCCGTCCGCCGAAAAAAGTGCACTACAAATACCGTTTTTTGCTGTGATATGTATGAATTTTTTTCAAACACTTTGATATGGGACATGTTTGTCTCGTGAGTACTGAATGTACTGCTGCTTTAGACAAGATAAAACATCAAATGGGGATGAGTTTTCACACCTATAACTTACGTAATATGTTCTTGTAACTTACGTGACGGAGATAAAACGGTAACATGCATTCCCATTTGTGGTTAATCTAGTTATGTGTGTAGCTTGATATCAATCTAGCCTTCGTGAAGATTTGTAACATGCAAAACATCTATTTGGGGTAAGACGACATTAAGGATCCTTCCGCCGAAAAAAGTGCACTACAAATACCGTTTTGCTGTGATATGAATCAATTTTTTTCGAACACTTTGACATGGGACATGTTTGTTTCGTGAGTACTGAATGTACTGTTGCTTTAAACAAGATAAAACATCAAATGGGGATGAGTTTTCACACCTATAACTTACGTAATATGTTCTTGTAACTTACGTGACGGAGATAAAACGGTAACATGCATTCCCATTTGTGGTTAATCTAGTTATGTGTGTAGCTTGATATCAATCTAGCCTTCGTGAAGATTTGTAACATGCAAAACATCTATTTGGGGTAAGACCACATTAAGGATCCGTCCGCCGAAAAAAGTGCACTACAAATACAGTTTTCCTGTGATATGCATAATTTTTTTTCGAACACTTTGACATGGGACATGTTTGTCTCGTGAGTACTGAATGTACTCCTGCTTTAGACAAAATAAAACATGAAATGGGGATGAGTTTTCACACCTATAACTTACGTAATATGTTCTTGTAACTTACGTGACGGAGATAAAACGGTAACATGCATTCCCATTTGTGGTTAATCTAGTTATATGTTTAGCTTGATATCAATCTAGCATTCGTGAAGATTTGTAACATGCAAAACATCTATTTGGGGTAAGACCACATTAAGGATCCTTCTGACGAAAAAAGTGCACTACTAATAGCGTTTTGCTGTGATATGCATACATTTTTTTCGAACACTTTGACATGGGACATGTTTGTCTCGTGAGTACTGAATGTACTGCTGCTTTAGACAAGATAAAACATCAAATGGGGATGAGTTTTCACACCTATAACTTACGTAATATGTTCTTGTAACTTACGTGACGGAGATAAAACGGTAACATGCATTCCCATTTTTGGTTAATCTAGTTATGTGTGTAGCTTGATATCAATCTAGCCTTCGTGAAGATTTGTAACATGCAAAACATCTATTTGGGGTAAGACCACATTAAGGATCCGTCCGCCGAAAAAAGTGCACTACAAATACCGTTTTGCTGTGATATGCATAATTTGTTTTCGAACACTTTGACATGGGACATGTTTGTCTCGTGAGTACTGAATGTACTCCTGCTTTAGACAAAATAAAACATGAAATGGGGATGAGTTTTCACACATATAACTTACGTAATATGTTCTTGTAACTTACGTGACGGAGATAAAACGGTAACATGCATTCCCATTTGTGGTTAATCTAGTTATGTGTTTAGCTTGATATCAATCTAGCCTTCTTGAAGATTTGTAACATGCAAAACATCTATTTGGTGTAAGACCACATTAAGGATCCTTCTGCCGAAAAAAGTGCACTACAAATAGCGTTTTGCTGTGATATGCATACATTTTTATCGAACACTTTGACATGGGACATGTTTGTCTCGTGAGTACTGAATGTACTGCTGCTTTAGACAAGATAAAACATCAAATGGGGATGAGTTTTCACACCTATAACTTACGTAATATGTTCTTGTAACTTACGTGACGGAGATAAAACGGTAACATGCATTCCCATTTGTGGTTAATCTAGTTATGTGTGTAGGTTGATATCAATCTAGCGTTCGTGAAGATTTGTAACATGCAAGACATCTATTTGGGGTAAGACCACATTAAGGATCCGTACGCCAAAAAAAGTACACTACAAATACCGTTTTGCTGTGATATGCATAATTTTTTTTCAAACACTTTGATATGGTACATGTTTGTCTCGTGAGTACTGAATGTACTGCTGCTTTAGACAAGATAAAACTTCAAATGGGGATGAGTTTTCACACCTATAACTTACGTAATATGTTCTTGTAACTTACGTGACGGAGATAACACGGTAATATGCATTCCCATTTGTGGTTAATCTAGTTATGTGTGTAGCTTGATATCAATCTAGCCTTCGTGAAGATTTGTAACATGCAAAACATCTATTTGGGGTAAGACCACATTAAGGATCCTTCCGCCGAAAAAAGTGCACTACAAATACCGTTATGCTGTGATATGCATAATTTATTTTCGAACAGTTTGACATGGGACATGTTTGTCTCGTGAGTACTGAATGTACTGCTGCTTTAAGCAAGATAAAACATCAAATGGGGATGAGTTTTCACACCTATAACTTACGTAATATGTTTTTGTAACTTACGTGACGGAGATAAAACGGTAACATGCATTCCCATTTGTGGTTAATCTAGTTATGTGTATAGCTTGATATCAATCTAGTCTTCGTGAAGATTTGTAACATGCAAAACATCTATTTGGGGTAAGACCACATTAAGGATCCTTCCGCCGAAAAAAGTGCACAACAAATAGCGTTTTGTTGTGATATGCATAATTTTTTTTCGAACACTTTGACATGGGACATGTTTGTCTCGTGAGTACTGAATGTACTGCTGCTTTAGGCAAGATAAAACATCAAATGGGGATGAGTTTTCACACCTATAACTTACGTAATATGTTCTTTTAACTTACGTCACGGAGATAAAACGGTAACATGCATTCCCATTTGTGGTTATTCTAGTTATGTGTGTAGCTTGATATCAATCTAGCCTTCGTGAAGATTTGTAACATGCAAAACATCTATTTGGGGTAAGACCACATTAACGATCCTTACGCCGAAAAAAATGCACTACAAATACTGTGTTGCTTTGATATGCATGAATTGTTTTCGAACACTTTGACTTGGGACATATTTGTCTCGTGAGTACTGAATGTACTGCTGCTTTAGACAAGATAAAACATCAAATGGGGATGAGTTTTCACACCTATAACTTACGTAATATGTTCTTGTAACTTACGTGACGAAGATAAAACGGTAACATGCATTCCCATTTGTGGTTAATCTAGTTATGTGTTTAGCTTGATATCAATCTAGCCTTCACGAAGATTTGTTACATGCAAAACATCTATTTGGGGTAAAACCACATTAAGGATCCTTCCGCCGAAAAAAAGTGCACTACAAATAGCGTTTTGCTGTGATATGCATAATTTATTTTCGAACAGTTTGACATGGGACATGTTTGTCTCGTGAGTACTGAATGTACTGCTGCTTTAAGCAAGATAAAACATCAAAAGGGGATGAGTTTTCTCACCTATAACTTACGTAATATGTTTTTGTAACTTACGTGACGGAGATAAAACGGTAACATGCATTCCCATTTGTGGTTAATCTAGTTGTGTGTGTAGCTTGATATCAATCTAGCCTTCGTGAAGATTTGTAACATGCAAAACATCTATTTGGGGTAAGACCACATTAAGGATCCTTCCGCCGAAAAAAGTGCACTACAAATACCGTTTTGCTGTGATATGCATAATTTGTTTTCGAACACTTTGACTTGGGACATGTTTATCTCGTGAGTACTGAATGTACTGCTGCTTTAGACAAGATAAAACATCAAATGGGGATGAGTTTTCATACCTATAACTTACGTAATATGTTCTTGTAACTTACGTGACGAAGATAAAACGGTAACATGCATTCCCATTTGTGGTTAATCTAGTTATGTGTGTAGCTTGATATCAATCTAGCCTTCACGAAGATTTGTAACATGCAAAACATCTATTTGGGGTAAGACCACATTAAGGATCCTTTCGCCGAAAAAAAGTGCACTACAAATAGCGTTTTGCTGTGATATGCATAATTTGTTTTCGAACAGTTTGACATGGGACATGTTTGTCTCGTGAGTACTGAATGTACTGCTGCTTTAGACAAGATCAAACATCAAATGGGGATGAGTTTTCACACCTATAACTTACGTAATATGTTCTTGTAACTTACGTGACGGAGATAAAACGGTAACATGCATTCCCATTTGTGGTTAATCTAGTTATGTGTATAGCTTGATATTAGTCTAGCCTTCGTGAAGATTTGAAACATGCAGAACATCTATTTGGGGTAAGACCACATTCAGGATCCGTCCGCCGAAAAAAGTGCACTACAAATACCGTTTTTGCTGTGATATGCATGAATTTTTTTCGAACACTTTGATATGGGACATGTTTGTCTCATGAGTACTGAATGTACTGCTGCTTTAGACAAGATAAAACTTCAAATGGGGATGAGTTTTCACACCTATAACTTACGTAATATGTTTTTGTAACTTACGTGACGGAGATAAAACGGTAACATGCATTCCCATTTGTGGTTATTCTAGTTATGTGTGTAGCTTGATATCAATCTAGCCTTCGTGAAGATTTGTAACATGCAAAACATCTATTTGGGGTAAGACCACATTAACGATCCTTACGCCGAAAAAAATGCACTACAAATACTGTGTTGCTTTGATATGCATGAATTGTTTTCGAACACTTTGATTTGGGACATATTTGTCTCGTGAGTACTGAATGTACTGCTGCTTTAGACAAGATAAAACATCAAATGGGGATGAGTTTTCACACCTATAACTTACGTAATATGTTCTTGTAACTTACGTGACGAAGATAAAACGGTAACATGCATTCCCATTTGTGGTTAATCTAGTTATGTGTTTAGCTTGATATCAATCTAGCCTTCACGAAGATTTGTTACATGCAAAACATCTATTTGGGGTAAAACCACATTAAGGATCCTTCCGCCGAAAAAAAGTGCACTACAAATAGCGTTTTGCTGTGATATGCATAATTTATTTTCGAACAGTTTGACATGGGACATGTTTGTCTCGTGAGTACTGAATGTACTGCTGCTTTAAGCAAGATAAAACATCAAAAGGGGATGAGTTTTCTCACCTATAACTTACGTAATATGTTTTTGTAACTTACGTGACGGAGATAAAACGGTAACATGCATTCCCATTTGTGGTTAATCTAGTTGTGTGTGTAGCTTGATATCAATCTAGCCTTCGTGAAGATTTGTAACATGCAAAACATCTATTTGGGGTAAGACCACATTAAGGATCCTTCCGCCGAAAAAAGTGCACTACAAATAACGTTTTGCTGTGATATGCATAATTTTTTTTCGAACACTTTGACTTGGGACATGTTTATCTCGTGAGTACTGAATGTACTGCTGCTTTAGACAAGATAAAACATCAAATGGGGATGAGTTTTCATACCTATAACTTACGTAATATGTTCTTGTAACTTACGTGACGAAGATAAAACGGTAACATGCATTCCCATTTGTGGTTAATCTAGTTATGTGTGTAGCTTGATATCAATCTAGCCTTCACGAAGATTTGTAACATGCAAAACATCTATTTGGGGTAAGACCACATTAAGGATCCTTCCGCCGAAAAAAAGTGCACTACAAATAGCGTTTTGCTGTGATATGCATCATTTGTTTTCGAACAGTTTGACATGGGACATGTTTGTCTCGTGAGTACTGAATGTACTGCTGCTTTAGACAAGATCAAACATCAAATGGGGATGAGTTTTCACACCTATAACTTACGTAATATGTTCTTGTAACTTACGTGACGGAGATAAAACGGTAACATGCATTCCCATTTGTGGTTAATCTAGTTATGTGTGTAGCTTGATATTAGTCTAGCCTTCGTGAAGATTTGTAACATGCAGAACATCTATTTGGGGTAAGACCACATTCAGGATCCGTCCGCCGAAAAAAGTGCACTACAAATACCGTTTTTTGCTGTGATATGTATGAATTTTTTTCAAACACTTTGATATGGGACATGTTTGTCTCGTGAGTACTGAATGTACTGCTGCTTTAGACAAGATAAAACATCAAATGGGGATGAGTTTTCACACCTATAACTTACGTAATATGTTCTTGTAACTTACGTGACGGAGATAAAACGGTAACATGCATTCCCATTTGTGGTTAATCTAGTTATGTGTGTAGCTTGATATCAATCTAGCCTTCGTGAAGATTTGTAACATGCAAAACATCTATTTGGGGTAAGACGACATTAAGGATCCTTCCGCCGAAAAAAGTGCACTACAAATACCGTTTTGCTGTGATATGCATCAATTTTTTTCGAACACTTTGACATGGGACATGTTTGTTTCGTGAGTACTGAATGTACTGTTGCTTTAAACAAGATAAAACATCAAATGGGGATGAGTTTTCACACCTATAACTTACGTAATATGTTCTTGTAACTTACGTGACGGAGATAAAACGGTAACATGCATTCCCATTTGTGGTTAATCTAGTTATGTGTGTAGCTTGATATCAATCTAGCCTTCGTGAAGATTTGTAACATGCAAAACATCTATTTGGGGTAAGACCACATTAAGGATCCGTCCGCCGAAAAAAGTGCACTACAAATACAGTTTTCCTGTGATATGCATAATTTTTTTTCGAACACTTTGACATGGGACATGTTTGTCTCGTGAGTACTGAATGTACTCCTGCTTTAGACAAAATAAAACATGAAATGGGGATGAGTTTTCACACCTATAACTTACGTAATATGTTCTTGTAACTTACGTGACGGAGATAAAACGGTAACATGCATTCCCATTTGTGGTTAATCTAGTTATATGTTTAGCTTGATATCAATCTAGCATTCGTGAAGATTTGTAACATGCAAAACATCTATTTGGGGTAAGACCACATTAAGGATCCTTCTGACGAAAAAAGTGCACTACTAATAGCGTTTTGCTGTGATATGCATACATTTTTTTCGAACACTTTGACATGGGACATGTTTGTCTCGTGAGTACTGAATGTACTGCTGCTTTAGACAAGATAAAACATCAAATGGGGATGAGTTTTCACACCTATAACTTACGTAATATGTTCTTGTAACTTACGTGACGGAGATAAAACGGTAACATGCATTCCCATTTTTGGTTAATCTAGTTATGTGTGTAGCTTGATATCAATCTAGCCTTCGTGAAGATTTGTAACATGCAAAACATCTATTTGGGGTAAGACCACATTAAGGATCCGTCCGCCGAAAAAAGTGCACTACAAATACCGTTTTGCTGTGATATGCATAATTTGTTTTCGAACACTTTGACATGGGACATGTTTGTCTCGTGAGTACTGAATGTACTCCTGCTTTAGACAAAATAAAACATGAAATGGGGATAAGTTTTCACACATATAACTTACGTAATATGTTCTTGTAACTTACGTGACGGAGATAAAACGGTAACATGCATTCCCATTTGTGGTTAATCTAGTTATGTGTTTAGCTTGATATCAATCTAGCCTTCTTGAAGATTTGTAACATGCAAAACATCTATTTGGTGTAAGACCACATTAAGGATCCTTCTGCCGAAAAAAGTGCACTACAAATAGCGTTTTGCTGTGATATGCATACATTTTTATCGAACACTTTGACATGGGACATGTTTGTCTCGTGAGTACTGAATGTACTGCTGCTTTAGACAAGATAAAACATCAAATGGGGATGAGTTTTCACACCTATAACTTACGTAATATGTTCTTGTAACTTACGTGACGGAGATAAAACGGTAACATGCATTCCCATTTGTGGTTAATCTAGTTATGTGTGTAGGTTGATATCAATCTAGCGTTCGTGAAGATTTGTAACATGCAAGACATCTATTTGGGGTAAGACCACATTAAGGATCCGTACGCCAAAAAAAGTACACTACAAATACCGTTTTGCTGTGATATGCATAATTTTTTTTCAAACACTTTGATATGGTACATGTTTGTCTCGTGAGTACTGAATGTACTGCTGCTTTAGACAAGATAAAACTTCAAATGGGGATGAGTTTTCACACCTATAACTTACGTAATATGTTCTTGTAACTTACGTGACGGAGATAACACGGTAATATGCATTCCCATTTGTGGTTAATCTAGTTATGTGTGTAGCTTGATATCAATCTAGCCTTCGTGAAGATTTGTAACATGCAAAACATCTATTTGGGGTAAGACCACATTAAGGATCCTTCCGCCGAAAAAAGTGCACTACAAATACCGTTATGCTGTGATATGCATAATTTATTTTCGAACAGTTTGACATGGGACATGTTTGTCTCGTGAGTACTGAATGTACTGCTGCTTTAAGCAAGATAAAACATCAAATGGGGATGAGTTTTCACACCTATAACTTACGTAATATGTTTTTGTAACTTACGTGACGGAGATAAAACGGTAACATGCATTCCCATTTGTGGTTAATCTAGTTATGTGTATAGCTTGATATCAATCTAGTCTTCGTGAAGATTTGTAACATGCAAAACATCTATTTGGGGTAAGACCACATTAAGGATCCTTCCGCCGAAAAAAGTGCACAACAAATAGCGTTTTGTTGTGATATGCATAATTTTTTTTCGAACACTTTGACATGGGACATGTTTGTCTCGTGAGTACTGAATGTACTGCTGCTTTAGGCAAGATAAAACATCAAATGGGGATGAGTTTTCACACCTATAACTTACGTAATATGTTCTTTTAACTTACGTCACGGAGATAAAACGGTAACATGCATTCCCATTTGTGGTTATTCTAGTTATGTGTGTAGCTTGATATCAATCTAGCCTTCGTGAAGATTTGTAACATGCAAAACATCTATTTGGGGTAAGACCACATTAACGATCCTTACGCCGAAAAAAATGCACTACAAATACTGTGTTGCTTTGATATGCATGAATTGTTTTCGAACACTTTGACTTGGGACATATTTGTCTCGTGAGTACTGAATGTACTGCTGCTTTAGACAAGATAAAACATCAAATGGGGATGAGTTTTCACACCTATAACTTACGTAATATGTTCTTGTAACTTACGTGACGAAGATAAAACGGTAACATGCATTCCCATTTGTGGTTAATCTAGTTATGTGTTTAGCTTGATATCAATCTAGCCTTCACGAAGATTTGTTACATGCAAAACATCTATTTGGGGTAAAACCACATTAAGGATCCTTCCGCCGAAAAAAAGTGCACTACAAATAGCGTTTTGCTGTGATATGCATAATTTATTTTCGAACAGTTTGACATGGGACATGTTTGTCTCGTGAGTACTGAATGTACTGCTGCTTTAAGCAAGATAAAACATCAAAAGGGGATGAGTTTTCTCACCTATAACTTACGTAATATGTTTTTGTAACTTACGTGACGGAGATAAAACGGTAACATGCATTCCCATTTGTGGTTAATCTAGTTGTGTGTGTAGCTTGATATCAATCTAGCCTTCGTGAAGATTTGTAACATGCAAAACATCTATTTGGGGTAAGACCACATTAAGGATCCTTCCGCCGAAAAAAGTGCACTACAAATACCGTTTTGCTGTGATATGCATAATTTGTTTTCGAACACTTTGACTTGGGACATGTTTATCTCGTGAGTACTGAATGTACTGCTGCTTTAGACAAGATAAAACATCAAATGGGGATGAGTTTTCATACCTATAACTTACGTAATATGTTCTTGTAACTTACGTGACGAAGATAAAACGGTAACATGCATTCCCATTTGTGGTTAATCTAGTTATGTGTGTAGCTTGATATCAATCTAGCCTTCACGAAGATTTGTAACATGCAAAACATCTATTTGGGGTAAGACCACATTAAGGATCCTTTCGCCGAAAAAAAGTGCACTACAAATAGCGTTTTGCTGTGATATGCATAATTTGTTTTCGAACAGTTTGACATGGGACATGTTTGTCTCGTGAGTACTGAATGTACTGCTGCTTTAGACAAGATCAAACATCAAATGGGGATGAGTTTTCACACCTATAACTTACGTAATATGTTCTTGTAACTTACGTGACGGAGATAAAACGGTAACATGCATTCCCATTTGTGGTTAATCTAGTTATGTGTATAGCTTGATATTAGTCTAGCCTTCGTGAAGATTTGAAACATGCAGAACATCTATTTGGGGTAAGACCACATTCAGGATCCGTCCGCCGAAAAAAGTGCACTACAAATACCGTTTTTGCTGTGATATGCATGAATTTTTTTCGAACACTTTGATATGGGACATGTTTGTCTCATGAGTACTGAATGTACTGCTGCTTTAGACAAGATAAAACTTCAAATGGGGATGAGTTTTCACACCTATAACTTACGTAATATGTTTTTGTAACTTACGTGACGGAGATAAAACGGTAACATGCATTCCCATTTGTGGTTATTCTAGTTATGTGTGTAGCTTGATATCAATCTAGCCTTCGTGAAGATTTGTAACATGCAAAACATCTATTTGGGGTAAGACCACATTAACGATCCTTACGCCGAAAAAAATGCACTACAAATACTGTGTTGCTTTGATATGCATGAATTGTTTTCGAACACTTTGACTTGGGACATATTTGTCTCGTGAGTACTGAATGTACTGCTGCTTTAGACAAGATAAAACATCAAATGGGGATGAGTTTTCACACCTATAACTTACGTAATATGTTCTTGTAACTTACGTGACGAAGATAAAACGGTAACATGCATTCCCATTTGTGGTTAATCTAGTTATGTGTTTAGCTTGATATCAATCTAGCCTTCACGAAGATTTGTTACATGCAAAACATCTATTTGGGGTAAAACCACATTAAGGATCCTTCCGCCGAAAAAAAGTGCACTACAAATAGCGTTTTGCTGTGATATGCATAATTTATTTTCGAACAGTTTGACATGGGACATGTTTGTCTCGTGAGTACTGAATGTACTGCTGCTTTAAGCAAGATAAAACATCAAAAGGGGATGAGTTTTCTCACCTATAACTTACGTAATATGTTTTTGTAACTTACGTGACGGAGATAAAACGGTAACATGCATTCCCATTTGTGGTTAATCTAGTTGTGTGTGTAGCTTGATATCAATCTAGCCTTCGTGAAGATTTGTAACATGCAAAACATCTATTTGGGGTAAGACCACATTAAGGATCCTTCCGCC
Organism: Escarpia spicata; assembly: GCA_963995525.1. Lineage (NCBI taxonomy): Eukaryota > Metazoa > Annelida > Polychaeta > Sabellida > Siboglinidae > Escarpia > Escarpia spicata. The sequence continues at coordinate 28,266,623 of OZ023214.1, forward strand.
GAAAAAAGTGCACTACAAATAACGTTTTGCTGTGATATGCATAATTTTTTTTCGAACACTTTGACTTGGGACATGTTTATCTCGTGAGTACTGAATGTACTGCTGCTTTAGACAAGATAAAACATCAAATGGGGATGAGTTTTCATACCTATAACTTACGTAATATGTTCTTGTAACTTACGTGACGAAGATAAAACGGTAACATGCATTCCCATTTGTGGTTAATCTAGTTATGTGTGTAGCTTGATATCAATCTAGCCTTCACGAAGATTTGTAACATGCAAAACATCTATTTGGGGTAAGACCACATTAAGGATCCTTCCGCCGAAAAAAAGTGCACTACAAATAGCGTTTTGCTGTGATATGCATCATTTGTTTTCGAACAGTTTGACATGGGACATGTTTGTCTCGTGAGTACTGAATGTACTGCTGCTTTAGACAAGATCAAACATCAAATGGGGATGAGTTTTCACACCTATAACTTACGTAATATGTTCTTGTAACTTACGTGACGGAGATAAAACGGTAACATGCATTCCCATTTGTGGTTAATCTAGTTATGTGTATAGCTTGATATTAGTCTAGCCTTCGTGAAGATTTGAAACATGCAGAACATCTATTTGGGGTAAGACCACATTCAGGATCCGTCCGCCGAAAAAAGTGCACTACAAATACCGTTTTTGCTGTGATATGCATGAATTTTTTTCGAACACTTTGATATGGGACATGTTTGTCTCGTGAGTACTGAATGTACTGCTGCTTTAGACAAGATAAAACATCAAATGGGGATGAGTTTTCACACCTATAACTTACGTAATATGTTCTTGTAACTTACGTGACGGAGATAAAACGGTAACATGTATTCCTATTTGTGGTTAATCTAGTTATGTGTGTAGCTTGATATCAATCTAGCCTTCGTGAAGATTTGTAACATGCAAAACATCTATTTGGGGTAAGACCACATTAAGGATCCTTCCGCCGAAAAAAAGTGCACAACAAATAGCGTTTTGTTGTGATATGCATAATTTTTTTTCGAACACTTTGACATGGGACATGTTTGTCTCGTGAGTACTGAATGTACTGCTGCTTTAGACAAGATAAAACATCAAATGGGGATGAGTTTTCACACCTATAACTTACGTAATATGTTCTTGTAACTTACGTGACGAAGATAAAACGGTAACATGCATTCCCATTTGTGGTTAATCTAGTTATGTGTTTAGCTTGATATCAATCTAGCCTTCACGAAGATTTGTTACATGCAAAACATCTATTTGGGGTAAAACCACATTAAGGATCCTTCCGCCGAAAAAAAGTGCACTACAAATAGCGTTTTGCTGTGATATGCATAATTTATTTTCGAACAGTTTGACATGGGACATGTTTGTCTCGTGAGTACTGAATGTACTGCTGCTTTAAGCAAGATAAAACATCAAAAGGGGATGAGTTTTCTCACCTATAACTTACGTAATATGTTTTTGTAACTTACGTGACGGAGATAAAACGGTAACATGCATTCCCATTTGTGGTTAATCTAGTTGTGTGTGTAGCTTGATATCAATCTAGCCTTCGTGAAGATTTGTAACATGCAAAACATCTATTTGGGGTAAGACCACATTAAGGATCCTTCCGCCGAAAAAAGTGCACTACAAATACCGTTTTGCTGTGATATGCATAATTTTTTTTCGAACACTTTGACTTGGGACATGTTTATCTCGTGAGTACTGAATGTACTGCTGCTTTAGACAAGATAAAACATCAAATGGGGATGAGTTTTCATACCTATAACTTACGTAATATGTTCTTGTAACTTACGTGACGAAGATAAAACGGTAACATGCATTCCCATTTGTGGTTAATCTAGTTATGTGTGTAGCTTGATATCAATCTAGCCTTCACGAAGATTTGTAACATGCAAAACATCTATTTGGGGTAAGACCACATTAAGGATCCTTTCGCCGAAAAAAAGTGCACTACAAATAGCGTTTTGCTGTGATATGCATAATTTGTTTTCGAACAGTTTGACATGGGACATGTTTGTCTCGTGAGTACTGAATGTACTGCTGCTTTAGACAAGATCAAACATCAAATGGGGATGAGTTTTCACACCTATAACTTACGTAATATGTTCTTGTAACTTACGTGACGGAGATAAAACGGTAACATGCATTCCCATTTGTGGTTAATCTAGTTATGTGTATAGCTTGATATTAGTCTAGCCTTCGTGAAGATTTGAAACATGCAGAACATCTATTTGGGGTAAGACCACATTCAGGATCCGTCCGCCGAAAAAAGTGCACTACAAATACCGTTTTTGCTGTGATATGCATGAATTTTTTTCGAACACTTTGATATGGGACATGTTTGTCTCATGAGTACTGAATGTACTGCTGCTTTAGACAAGATAAAACTTCAAATGGGGATGAGTTTTCACACCTATAACTTACGTAATATGTTTTTGTAACTTACGTGACGGAGATAAAACGGTAACATGCATTCCCATTTGTGGTTATTCTAGTTATGTGTGTAGCTTGATATCAATCTAGCCTTCGTGAAGATTTGTAACATGCAAAACATCTATTTGGGGTAAGACCACATTAACGATCCTTACGCCGAAAAAAATGCACTACAAATACTGTGTTGCTTTGATATGCATGAATTGTTTTCGAACACTTTGACTTGGGACATATTTGTCTCGTGAGTACTGAATGTACTGCTGCTTTAGACAAGATAAAACATCAAATGGGGATGAGTTTTCACACCTATAACTTACGTAATATGTTCTTGTAACTTACGTGACGAAGATAAAACGGTAACATGCATTCCCATTTGTGGTTAATCTAGTTATGTGTTTAGCTTGATATCAATCTAGCCTTCACGAAGATTTGTTACATGCAAAACATCTATTTGGGGTAAAACCACATTAAGGATCCTTCCGCCGAAAAAAAGTGCACTACAAATAGCGTTTTGCTGTGATATGCATAATTTATTTTCGAACAGTTTGACATGGGACATGTTTGTCTCGTGAGTACTGAATGTACTGCTGCTTTAAGCAAGATAAAACATCAAAAGGGGATGAGTTTTCTCACCTATAACTTACGTAATATGTTTTTGTAACTTACGTGACGGAGATAAAACGGTAACATGCATTCCCATTTGTGGTTAATCTAGTTGTGTGTGTAGCTTGATATCAATCTAGCCTTCGTGAAGATTTGTAACATGCAAAACATCTATTTGGGGTAAGACCACATTAAGGATCCTTCCGCCGAAAAAAGTGCACTACAAATACCGTTTTGCTGTGATATGCATAATTTTTTTTCGAACACTTTGACTTGGGACATGTTTATCTCGTGAGTACTGAATGTACTGCTGCTTTAGACAAGATAAAACATCAAATGGGGATGAGTTTTCATACCTATAACTTACGTAATATGTTCTTGTAACTTACGTGACGAAGATAAAACGGTAACATGCATTCCCATTTGTGGTTAATCTAGTTATGTGTGTAGCTTGATATCAATCTAGCCTTCACGAAGATTTGTAACATGCAAAACATCTATTTGGGGTAAGACCACATTAAGGATCCTTCCGCCGAAAAAAAGTGCACTACAAATAGCGTTTTGCTGTGATATGCATCATTTGTTTTCGAACAGTTTGACATGGGACATGTTTGTCTCGTGAGTACTGAATGTACTGCTGCTTTAGACAAGATCAAACATCAAATGGGGATGAGTTTTCACACCTATAACTTACGTAATATGTTCTTGTAACTTACGTGACGGAGATAAAACGGTAACATGCATTCCCATTTGTGGTTAATCTAGTTATGTGTATAGCTTGATATTAGTCTAGCCTTCGTGAAGATTTGAAACATGCAGAACATCTATTTGGGGTAAGACCACATTCAGGATCCGTCCGCCGAAAAAAGTGCACTACAAATACCGTTTTTGCTGTGATATGCATGAATTTTTTTCGAACACTTTGATATGGGACATGTTTGTCTCGTGAGTACTGAATGTACTGCTGCTTTAGACAAGATAAAACATCAAATGGGGATGAGTTTTCACACCTATAACTTACGTAATATGTTCTTGTAACTTACGTGACGGAGATAAAACGGTAACATGTATTCCTATTTGTGGTTAATCTAGTTATGTGTGTAGCTTGATATCAATCTAGCCTTCGTGAAGATTTGTAACATGCAAAACATCTATTTGGGGTAAGACCACATTAAGGATCCTTCCGCCGAAAAAAAGTGCACAACAAATAGCGTTTTGTTGTGATATGCATAATTTTTTTTCGAACACTTTGACATGGGACATGTTTGTCTCGTGAGTACTGAATGTACTGCTGCTTTAGACAAGATAAAACATCAAATGGGGATGAGTTTTCACACCTATAACTTACGTAATATGTTCTTGTAACTTACGTGACGGAGATAAAACGGTAACATGCATTCCCATTTGTGGTTATTCTAGTTATGTGTGTAGCTTGATATCAATCTAGCCTTCGTGAAGATTTGTAACATGCAAAACATCTATTTGGGGTAAGACCACATTAAGGATCCTTACGCCGAAAAAAATGCAATACAAATACTGTGTTGCTTTGATATGCATGAATTGTTTTCGAAAACGTTGACTTGGGACATGTTTGTCTCGTGAGTACTGAATGTACTGCTGCTTTAGACAAGATAAAACATCAAATGGGGATGAGTTTTCACACCTATAACTTACGTAATATGTTCTTGTAACTTACGTGACGAAGATAAAACGGTAACATGCATTCCCATTTGTGGTTAATCTAGTTATGTGTGTAGCTTGATATCAATCTAGCCTTCACGAAGATTTGTTACATGCAAAACATCTATTTGGGGTAACACCACATTAAGGATCCTTCCGCCGAAAAAAGTGCACTACAAATAGCGTTTTGCTGTGATATGCATAATTTATTTTCGAACAGTTTGACATGGGACATGTTTGTCTCGTGAGTACTGAATGTACTGCTGCTTTAAGCAAGATAAAACATCAAAAGGGGATGAGTTTTCTCACCTATAACTTACGTAATATGTTTTTGTAACTTACGTGACGGAGATAAAACGGTAACATGCATTCCCATTTGTGGTTAATCTAGTTATGTGTGTAGCTTGATATCAATCTAGCCTTCGTGAAGATTTGTAACATGTAAAACATCTATTTGGGGTAAGACCACATTAAGGATCCTTACGCCGAAAAAAGTGCACAACAAATTGCGTTTTGTTGTGATATGCATAATTTTTTTTCGAACACTTTGACATGGGACATGTTTGTCTCGTGAGTACTGAATGTACTGCTGCTTTAGACAAGATAAAACATCAAATGGGGATGAGTTTTCACACCTATAACTTACGTAATATGTTCTTGTAACTTACGTGACGGAGATAAAACGGTAACATGCATTCCCATTTGTGGTTAATCTAGTTATGTGTGTAGCTTGATATTAGTCTAGCCTTCGTGAAGATTTGTAACATGCAGAACATCTATTTGGGGTAAGACCACATTCAGGATCCGTCCGCCGAAAAAAGTGCACTACAAATACCGTTTTTTGCTGTGATATGCATGAATTTTTTTCAAACACTTTGATATGGGACATGTTTGTCTCGTGAGTACTGAATGTACTGCTGCTTTAGACAAGATAAAACATCAAATGGGGATGAGTTTTCACACCTATAACTTACGTAATATGTTCTTGTAACTTACGTGACGGAGATAAAACGGTAACATGCATTCCCATTTGTGGTTAATCTAGTTATGTGTGTAGCTTGATATCAATCTAGCCTTCGTGAAGATTTGTAACATGCAAAACATCTATTTGGGGTAAGACGACATTAAGGATCCTTCCGCCGAAAAAAGTGCACTACAAATACCGTTTTGCTGTGATATGCATCAATTTTTTTCGAACACTTTGACATGGGACATGTTTGTTTCGTGAGTACTGAATGTACTGTTGCTTTAAACAAGATAAAACATCAAATGGGGATGAGTTTTCACACCTATAACTTACGTAATATGTTCTTGTAACTTACGTGACGGAGATAAAACGGTAACATGCATTCCCATTTGTGGTTAATCTAGTTATGTGTGTAGCTTGATATCAATCTAGCCTTCGTGAAGATTTGTAACATGCAAAACATCTATTTGGGGTAAGACCACATTAAGGATCCGTCCGCCGAAAAAAGTGCACTACAAATACAGTTTTCCTGTGATATGCATAATTTTTTTTCGAACACTTTGACATGGGACATGTTTGTCTCGTGAGTACTGAATGTACTCCTGCTTTAGACAAAATAAAACATGAAATGGGGATGAGTTTTCACACCTATAACTTACGTAATATGTTCTTGTAACTTACGTGACGGAGATAAAACGGTAACATGCATTCCCATTTGTGGTTAATCTAGTTATATGTTTAGCTTGATATCAATCTAGCATTCGTGAAGATTTGTAACATGCAAAACATCTATTTGGGGTAAGACCACATTAAGGATCCTTCTGACGAAAAAAGTGCACTACTAATAGCGTTTTGCTGTGATATGCATACATTTTTTTCGAACACTTTGACATGGGACATGTTTGTCTCGTGAGTACTGAATGTACTGCTGCTTTAGACAAGATAAAACATCAAATGGGGATGAGTTTTCACACCTATAACTTACGTAATATGTTCTTGTAACTTACGTGACGGAGATAAAACGGTAACATGCATTCCCATTTTTGGTTAATCTAGTTATGTGTGTAGCTTGATATCAATCTAGCCTTCGTGAAGATTTGTAACATGCAAAACATCTATTTGGGGTAAGACCACATTAAGGATCCGTCCGCCGAAAAAAGTGCACTACAAATACCGTTTTGCTGTGATATGCATAATTTGTTTTCGAACACTTTGACATGGGACATGTTTGTCTCGTGAGTACTGAATGTACTCCTGCTTTAGACAAAATAAAACATGAAATGGGGATGAGTTTTCACACATATAACTTACGTAATATGTTCTTGTAACTTACGTGACGGAGATAAAACGGTAACATGCATTCCCATTTGTGGTTAATCTAGTTATGTGTTTAGCTTGATATCAATCTAGCCTTCTTGAAGATTTGTAACATGCAAAACATCTATTTGGTGTAAGACCACATTAAGGATCCTTCTGACGAAAAAAGTGCACTACTAATAGCGTTTTGCTGTGATATGCATACATTTTTTTCGAACACTTTGACATGGGACATGTTTGTCTCGTGAGTACTGAATGTACTGCTGCTTTAGACAAGATAAAACATCAAATGGGGATGAGTTTTCACACCTATAACTTACGTAATATGTTCTTGTAACTTACGTGACGGAGATAAAACGGTAACATGCATTCCCATTTTTGGTTAATCTAGTTATGTGTGTAGCTTGATATCAATCTAGCCTTCGTGAAGATTTGTAACATGCAAAACATCTATTTGGGGTAAGACCACATTAAGGATCCGTCCGCCGAAAAAAGTGCACTACAAATACCGTTTTGCTGTGATATGCATAATTTGTTTTCGAACACTTTGACATGGGACATGTTTGTCTCGTGAGTACTGAATGTACTCCTGCTTTAGACAAAATAAAACATGAAATGGGGATGAGTTTTCACACATATAACTTACGTAATATGTTCTTGTAACTTACGTGACGGAGATAAAACGGTAACATGCATTCCCATTTGTGGTTAATCTAGTTATATGTTTAGCTTGATATCAATCTAGCATTCGTGAAGATTTGTAACATGCAAAACATCTATTTGGGGTAAGACCACATTAAGGATCCTTCTGACGAAAAAAGTGCACTACTAATAGCGTTTTGCTGTGATATGCATACATTTTTTTCGAACACTTTGACATGGGACATGTTTGTCTCGTGAGTACTGAATGTACTGCTGCTTTAGACAAGATAAAACATCAAATGGGGATGAGTTTTCACACCTATAACTTACGTAATATGTTCTTGTAACTTACGTGACGGAGATAAAACGGTAACATGCATTCCCATTTTTGGTTAATCTAGTTATGTGTGTAGCTTGATATCAATCTAGCCTTCGTGAAGATTTGTAACATGCAAAACATCTATTTGGGGTAAGACCACATTAAGGATCCGTCCGCCGAAAAAAGTGCACTACAAATACCGTTTTGCTGTGATATGCATAATTTGTTTTCGAACACTTTGACATGGGACATGTTTGTCTCGTGAGTACTGAATGTACTCCTGCTTTAGACAAAATAAAACATGAAATGGGGATGAGTTTTCACACATATAACTTACGTAATATGTTCTTGTAACTTACGTGACGGAGATAAAACGGTAACATGCATTCCCATTTGTGGTTAATCTAGTTATGTGTTTAGCTTGATATCAATCTAGCCTTCTTGAAGATTTGTAACATGCAAAACATCTATTTGGTGTAAGACCACATTAAGGATCCTTCTGACGAAAAAAGTGCACTACTAATAGCGTTTTGCTGTGATATGCATACATTTTTTTCGAACACTTTGACATGGGACATGTTTGTCTCGTGAGTACTGAATGTACTGCTGCTTTAGACAAGATAAAACATCAAATGGGGATGAGTTTTCACACCTATAACTTACGTAATATGTTCTTGTAACTTACGTGACGGAGATAAAACGGTAACATGCATTCCCATTTTTGGTTAATCTAGTTATGTGTGTAGCTTGATATCAATCTAGCCTTCGTGAAGATTTGTAACATGCAAAACATCTATTTGGGGTAAGACCACATTAAGGATCCGTCCGCCGAAAAAAGTGCACTACAAATACCGTTTTGCTGTGATATGCATAATTTGTTTTCGAACACTTTGACATGGGACATGTTTGTCTCGTGAGTACTGAATGTACTCCTGCTTTAGACAAAATAAAACATGAAATGGGGATGAGTTTTCACACATATAACTTACGTAATATGTTCTTGTAACTTACGTGACGGAGATAAAACGGTAACATGCATTCCCATTTGTGGTTAATCTAGTTATGTGTTTAGCTTGATATCAATCTAGCCTTCTTGAAGATTTGTAACATGCAAAACATCTATTTGGTGTAAGACCACATTAAGGGTCCTTCTGCCGAAAAAAGTGCACTACAAATAGCGTTTTGCTGTGATATGCATACATTTTTATCGAACACTTTGACATGGGACATGTTTGTCTCGTGAGTACTGAATGTACTGCTGCTTTAGACAAGATAAAACATCAAATGGGGATGAGTTTTCACACCTATAACTTACGTAATATGTTCTTGTAACTTACGTGACGGAGATAAAACGGTAACATGCATTCCCATTTGTGGTTAATCTAGTTATGTGTGTAGGTTGATATCAATCTAGCGTTCGTGAAGATTTGTAACATGCAAAACATCTATTTGGGGTAAGACCACATTAAGGATCCGTACGCCAAAAAAAGTACACTACAAATACCGTTTTGCTGTGATATGCATAATTTTTTTTCAAACACTTTGATATGGTACATGTTTGTCTCGTGAGTACTGAATGTACTGCTGCTTTAGACAAGATAAAACTTCAAATGGGGATGAGTTTTCACACCTATAACTTACGTAATATGTTCTTGTAACTTACGTGACGGAGATAACACGGTAATATGCATTCCCATTTGTGGTTAATCTAGTTATGTGTGTAGCTTGATATCAATCTAGCCTTCGTGAAGATTTGTAACATGCAAAACATCTATTTGGGGTAAGACCACATTAAGGATCCTTCCGCCGAAAAAAGTGCACTACAAATACCGTTATGCTGTGATATGCATAATTTATTTTCGAACAGTTTGACATGGGACATGTTTGTCTCGTGAGTACTGAATGTACTGCTGCTTTAAGCAAGATAAAACATCAAATGGGGATGAGTTTTCACACCTATAACTTACGTAATATGTTTTTGTAACTTACGTGACGGAGATAAAAAGGTAACATGCATTCCCATTTGTGGTTAATCTAGTTATGTGTATAGCTTGATATCAATCTAGTCTTCGTGAAGATTTGTAACATGCAAAACATCTATTTGGGGTAAGACCACATTAAGGATCCTTCCGCCGAAAAAAGTGCACAACAAATAGCGTTTTGTTGTGATATGCATAATTTTTTTTCGAACACTTTGACATGGGACATGTTTGTCTCGTGAGTACTGAATGTACTGCTGCTTTAGACAAGATAAAACATCAAATGGGGATGAGTTTTCACACCTATAACTTACGTAATATGTTTTTGTAACTTACGTGACGGAGATAAAACGGTAACATGCATTCCCATTTGTGGTTATTCTAGTTATGTGTGTAGCTTGATATCAATCTAGCCTTCGTGAAGATTTGTAACATGCAAAACATCTATTTGGGGTAAGACCACATTAACGATCCTTACGCCGAAAAAAATGCACTACAAATACTGTGTTGCTTTGATATGCATGAATTGTTTTCGAACACTTTGACTTGGGACATATTTGTCTCGTGAGTACTGAATGTACTGCTGCTTTAGACAAGATAAAACATCAAATGGGGATGAGTTTTCACACCTATAACTTACGTAATATGTTCTTGTAACTTACGTGACGAAGATAAAACGGTAACATGCATTCCCATTTGTGGTTAATCTAGTTATGTGTTTAGCTTGATATCAATCTAGCCTTCACGAAGATTTGTTACATGCAAAACATCTATTTGGGGTAAAACCACATTAAGGATCCTTCCGCCGAAAAAAAGTGCACTACAAATAGCGTTTTGCTGTGATATGCATAATTTATTTTCGAACAGTTTGACATGGGACATGTTTGTCTCGTGAGTACTGAATGTACTGCTGCTTTAAGCAAGATAAAACATCAAAAGGGGATGAGTTTTCTCACCTATAACTTACGTAATATGTTTTTGTAACTTACGTGACGGAGATAAAACGGTAACATGCATTCCCATTTGTGGTTAATCTAGTTGTGTGTGTAGCTTGATATCAATCTAGCCTTCGTGAAGATTTGTAACATGCAAAACATCTATTTGGGGTAAGACCACATTAAGGATCCTTCCGCCGAAAAAAGTGCACTACAAATACCGTTTTGCTGTGATATGCATAATTTTTTTTCGAACACTTTGACTTGGGACATGTTTATCTCGTGAGTACTGAATGTACTGCTGCTTTAGACAAGATAAAACATCAAATGGGGATGAGTTTTCATACCTATAACTTACGTAATATGTTCTTGTAACTTACGTGACGAAGATAAAACGGTAACATGCATTCCCATTTGTGGTTAATCTAGTTATGTGTGTAGCTTGATATCAATCTAGCCTTCACGAAGATTTGTAACATGCAAAACATCTATTTGGGGTAAGACCACATTAAGGATCCTTCCGCCGAAAAAAAGTGCACTACAAATAGCGTTTTGCTGTGATATGCATCATTTGTTTTCGAACAGTTTGACATGGGACATGTTTGTCTCGTGAGTACTGAATGTACTGCTGCTTTAGACAAGATCAAACATCAAATGGGGATGAGTTTTCACACCTATAACTTACGTAATATGTTCTTGTAACTTACGTGACGGAGATAAAACGGTAACATGCATTCCCATTTGTGGTTAATCTAGTTATGTGTATAGCTTGATATTAGTCTAGCCTTCGTGAAGATTTGAAACATGCAGAACATCTATTTGGGGTAAGACCACATTCAGGATCCGTCCGCCGAAAAAAGTGCACTACAAATACCGTTTTTGCTGTGATATGCATGAATTTTTTTCGAACACTTTGATATGGGACATGTTTGTCTCGTGAGTACTGAATGTACTGCTGCTTTAGACAAGATAAAACATCAAATGGGGATGAGTTTTCACACCTATAACTTACGTAATATGTTCTTGTAACTTACGTGACGGAGATAAAACGGTAACATGTATTCCTATTTGTGGTTAATCTAGTTATGTGTGTAGCTTGATATCAATCTAGCCTTCGTGAAGATTTGTAACATGCAAAACATCTATTTGGGGTAAGACCACATTAAGGATCCTTCCGCCGAAAAAAAGTGCACAACAAATAGCGTTTTGTTGTGATATGCATAATTTTTTTTCGAACACTTTGACATGGGACATGTTTGTCTCGTGAGTACTGAATGTACTGCTGCTTTAGACAAGATAAAACATCAAATGGGGATGAGTTTTCACACCTATAACTTACGTAATATGTTCTTGTAACTTACGTGACGGAGATAAAACGGTAACATGCATTCCCATTTGTGGTTATTCTAGTTATGTGTGTAGCTTGATATCAATCTAGCCTTCGTGAAGATTTGTAACATGCAAAACATCTATTTGGGGTAAGACCACATTAAGGATCCTTACGCCGAAAAAAATGCAATACAAATACTGTGTTGCTTTGATATGCATGAATTGTTTTCGAAAACGTTGATTTGGGACATGTTTGTCTCGTGAGTACTGAATGTACTGCTGCTTTAGACAAGATAAAACATCAAATGGGGATGAGTTTTCACACCTATAACTTACGTAATATGTTCTTGTAACTTACGTGACGAAGATAAAACGGTAACATGCATTCCCATTTGTGGTTAATCTAGTTATGTGTGTAGCTTGATATCAATCTAGCCTTCACGAAGATTTGTTACATGCAAAACATCTATTTGGGGTAACACCACATTAAGGATCCTTCCGCCGAAAAAAGTGCACTACAAATAGCGTTTTGCTGTGATATGCATAATTTATTTTCGAACAGTTTGACATGGGACATGTTTGTCTCGTGAGTACTGAATGTACTGCTGCTTTAAGCAAGATAAAACATCAAAAGGGGATGAGTTTTCTCACCTATAACTTACGTAATATGTTTTTGTAACTTACGTGACGGAGATAAAACGGTAACATGCATTCCCATTTGTGGTTAATCTAGTTATGTGTGTAGCTTGATATCAATCTAGCCTTCGTGAAGATTTGTAACATGTAAAACATCTATTTGGGGTAAGACCACATTAAGGATCCTTACGCCGAAAAAAGTGCACAACAAATTGCGTTTTGTTGTGATATGCATAATTTTTTTTCGAACACTTTGACATGGGACATGTTTGTCTCGTGAGTACTGAATGTACTGCTGCTTTAGACAAGATAAAACATCAAATGGGGATGAGTTTTCACACCTATAACTTACGTAATATGTTCTTGTAACTTACGTGACGGAGATAAAACGGTAACATGCATTCCCATTTGTGGTTAATCTAGTTATGTGTGTAGCTTGATATTAGTCTAGCCTTCGTGAAGATTTGTAACATGCAGAACATCTATTTGGGGTAAGACCACATTCAGGATCCGTCCGCCGAAAAAAGTGCACTACAAATACCGTTTTTTGCTGTGATATGCATGAATTTTTTTCAAACACTTTGATATGGGACATGTTTGTCTCGTGAGTACTGAATGTACTGCTGCTTTAGACAAGATAAAACATCAAATGGGGATGAGTTTTCACACCTATAACTTACGTAATATGTTCTTGTAACTTACGTGACGGAGATAAAACGGTAACATGCATTCCCATTTGTGGTTAATCTAGTTATGTGTGTAGCTTGATATCAATCTAGCCTTCGTGAAGATTTGTAACATGCAAAACATCTATTTGGGGTAAGACGACATTAAGGATCCTTCCGCCGAAAAAAGTGCACTACAAATACCGTTTTGCTGTGATATGCATCAATTTTTTTCGAACACTTTGACATGGGACATGTTTGTTTCGTGAGTACTGAATGTACTGTTGCTTTAAACAAGATAAAACATCAAATGGGGATGAGTTTTCACACCTATAACTTACGTAATATGTTCTTGTAACTTACGTGACGGAGATAAAACGGTAACATGCATTCCCATTTGTGGTTAATCTAGTTATGTGTGTAGCTTGATATCAATCTAGCCTTCGTGAAGATTTGTAACATGCAAAACATCTATTTGGGGTAAGACCACATTAAGGATCCGTCCGCCGAAAAAAGTGCACTACAAATACAGTTTTCCTGTGATATGCATAATTTTTTTTCGAACACTTTGACATGGGATATGTTTGTCTCGTGAGTACTGAATGTACTCCTGCTTTAGACAAAATAAAACATGAAATGGGGATGAGTTTTCACACCTATAACTTACGTAATATGTTCTTGTAACTTACGTGACGGAGATAAAACGGTAACATGCATTCCCATTTGTGGTTAATCTAGTTATATGTTTAGCTTGATATCAATCTAGCATTCGTGAAGATTTGTAACATGCAAAACATCTATTTGGGGTAAGACCACATTAAGGATCCTTCTGACGAAAAAAGTGCACTACTAATAGCGTTTTGCTGTGATATGCATACATTTTTTTCGAACACTTTGACATGGGACATGTTTGTCTCGTGAGTACTGAATGTACTGCTGCTTTAGACAAGATAAAACATCAAATGGGGATGAGTTTTCACACCTATAACTTACGTAATATGTTCTTGTAACTTACGTGACGGAGATAAAACGGTAACATGCATTCCCATTTTTGGTTAATCTAGTTATGTGTGTAGCTTGATATCAATCTAGCCTTCGTGAAGATTTGTAACATGCAAAACATCTATTTGGGGTAAGACCACATTAAGGATCCGTCCGCCGAAAAAAGTGCACTACAAATACCGTTTTGCTGTGATATGCATAATTTGTTTTCGAACACTTTGACATGGGACATGTTTGTCTCGTGAGTACTGAATGTACTCCTGCTTTAGACAAAATAAAACATGAAATGGGGATGAGTTTTCACACATATAACTTACGTAATATGTTCTTGTAACTTACGTGACGGAGATAAAACGGTAACATGCATTCCCATTTGTGGTTAATCTAGTTATGTGTTTAGCTTGATATCAATCTAGCCTTCTTGAAGATTTGTAACATGCAAAACATCTATTTGGTGTAAGACCACATTAAGGATCCTTCTGACGAAAAAAGTGCACTACTAATAGCGTTTTGCTGTGATATGCATACATTTTTTTCGAACACTTTGACATGGGACATGTTTGTCTCGTGAGTACTGAATGTACTGCTGCTTTAGACAAGATAAAACATCAAATGGGGATGAGTTTTCACACCTATAACTTACGTAATATGTTCTTGTAACTTACGTGACGGAGATAAAACGGTAACATGCATTCCCATTTTTGGTTAATCTAGTTATGTGTGTAGCTTGATATCAATCTAGCCTTCGTGAAGATTTGTAACATGCAAAACATCTATTTGGGGTAAGACCACATTAAGGATCCGTCCGCCGAAAAAAGTGCACTACAAATACCGTTTTGCTGTGATATGCATAATTTGTTTTCGAACACTTTGACATGGGACATGTTTGTCTCGTGAGTACTGAATGTACTCCTGCTTTAGACAAAATAAAACATGAAATGGGGATGAGTTTTCACACATATAACTTACGTAATATGTTCTTGTAACTTACGTGACGGAGATAAAACGGTAACATGCATTCCCATTTGTGGTTAATCTAGTTATGTGTTTAGCTTGATATCAATCTAGCCTTCTTGAAGATTTGTAACATGCAAAACATCTATTTGGTGTAAGACCACATTAAGGGTCCTTCTGCCGAAAAAAGTGCACTACAAATAGCGTTTTGCTGTGATATGCATACATTTTTATCGAACACTTTGACATGGGACATGTTTGTCTCGTGAGTACTGAATGTACTGCTGCTTTAGACAAGATAAAACATCAAATGGGGATGAGTTTTCACACCTATAACTTACGTAATATGTTCTTGTAACTTACGTGACGGAGATAAAACGGTAACATGCATTCCCATTTGTGGTTAATCTAGTTATGTGTGTAGGTTGATATCAATCTAGCGTTCGTGAAGATTTGTAACATGCAAAACATCTATTTGGGGTAAGACCACATTAAGGATCCGTACGCCAAAAAAAGTACACTACAAATACCGTTTTGCTGTGATATGCATAATTTTTTTTCAAACACTTTGATATGGTACATGTTTGTCTCGTGAGTACTGAATGTACTGCTGCTTTAGACAAGATAAAACTTCAAATGGGGATGAGTTTTCACACCTATAACTTACGTAATATGTTCTTGTAACTTACGTGACGGAGATAACACGGTAATATGCATTCCCATTTGTGGTTAATCTAGTTATGTGTGTAGCTTGATATCAATCTAGCCTTCGTGAAGATTTGTAACATGCAAAACATCTATTTGGGGTAAGACCACATTAAGGATCCTTCCGCCGAAAAAAGTGCACTACAAATACCGTTATGCTGTGATATGCATAATTTATTTTCGAACAGTTTGACATGGGACATGTTTGTCTCGTGAGTACTGAATGTACTGCTGCTTTAAGCAAGATAAAACATCAAATGGGGATGAGTTTTCACACCTATAACTTACGTAATATGTTTTTGTAACTTACGTGACGGAGATAAAAAGGTAACATGCATTCCCATTTGTGGTTAATCTAGTTATGTGTATAGCTTGATATCAATCTAGTCTTCGTGAAGATTTGTAACATGCAAAACATCTATTTGGGGTAAGACCACATTAAGGATCCTTCCGCCGAAAAAAGTGCACAACAAATAGCGTTTTGTTGTGATATGCATAATTTTTTTTCGAACACTTTGACATGGGACATGTTTGTCTCGTGAGTACTGAATGTACTGCTGCTTTAGACAAGATAAAACATCAAATGGGGATGAGTTTTCACACCTATAACTTACGTAATATGTTTTTGTAACTTACGTGACGGAGATAAAACGGTAACATGCATTCCCATTTGTGGTTATTCTAGTTATGTGTGTAGCTTGATATCAATCTAGCCTTCGTGAAGATTTGTAACATGCAAAACATCTATTTGGGGTAAGACCACATTAACGATCCTTACGCCGAAAAAAATGCACTACAAATACTGTGTTGCTTTGATATGCATGAATTGTTTTCGAACACTTTGACTTGGGACATATTTGTCTCGTGAGTACTGAATGTACTGCTGCTTTAGACAAGATAAAACATCAAATGGGGATGAGTTTTCACACCTATAACTTACGTAATATGTTCTTGTAACTTACGTGACGAAGATAAAACGGTAACATGCATTCCCATTTGTGGTTAATCTAGTTATGTGTTTAGCTTGATATCAATCTAGCCTTCACGAAGATTTGTTACATGCAAAACATCTATTTGGGGTAAAACCACATTAAGGATCCTTCCGCCGAAAAAAAGTGCACTACAAATAGCGTTTTGCTGTGAGATGCATAATTTATTTTCGAACAGTTTGACATGGGACATGTTTGTCTCGTGAGTACTGAATGTACTGCTGCTTTAAGCAAGATAAAACATCAAAAGGGGATGAGTTTTCTCACCTATAACTTACGTAATATGTTTTTGTAACTTACGTGACGGAGATAAAACGGTAACATGCATTCCCATTTGTGGTTAATCTAGTTGTGTGTGTAGCTTGATATCAATCTAGCCTTCGTGAAGATTTGTAACATGCAAAACATCTATTTGGGGTAAGACCACATTAAGGATCCTTCCGCCGAAAAAAGTGTACTACAAATACCGTTTTCCTGTGATATGCATAATTTTTTTTCGAACACTTTGACATGGGACATGTTTGTCTCGTGAGTATTGAATGTACTCCTGCTTTAGACAAAATAAAACATGAAATGGGGATGAGTTTTCACACCTATAACTTACGTAATATGTTCTTGTAACTTACGTGACGGAGATAAAACGGTAACATGCATTCCCATTTGTGGTTAATCTAGTTGTGTGTGTAGCTTGCTATAAATCTAGCCTTCGTGAAGATTTGTAACATGCAAAACATCTATTTGGGGTAAGACCACATTAAGGATCCGTCCGCCGAAAAAAGTGCACTACAAATACCGTTTTGCTGTGATATGCATAATTTGTTTTCGAACACTTTGACATGGGACATGTTTGTCTCGTGAGTACTGAATGTACTCCTGCTTTAGACAAAATAAAACATGAAATGGGGATGAGTTTTCACACATATAACTTACGTCATATGTTCTTGTAACTTACGTGACGGAGATAAAACGGTAACATGCATTCCCATTTGTGGTTAATCTAGTTATGTGTTTAGCTTGATATCAATCTAGCCTTCTTGAAGATTTGTAACATGCAAAACATCTATTTGGTGTAAGACCACATTAAGGATCCTTCTGCCGATAAAAGTGCACTACAAATAGCGTTTTGCTGTGATATGCATACATTTTTATCGAACACTTTGACATGGGACATGTTTGTCTCGTGAGTACTGAATGTACTGCTGCTTTAGACAAGATAAAACATCAAATGGGGATGAGTTTTCACACCTATAACTTACGTAATATGTTCTTGTAACTTACGTGACGGAGATAAAACGGTAACATGCATTCCCATTTGTGGTTAATCTAGTTATGTGTGTAGCTTGATATCAATCTAGCCTTCGTGAAGATTTGTAACATGCAAAACATCTATTTGGGGTAAGACCACATTAAGGATCCGTCCGCCGAAAAAAGTGCACTACAAATACAGTTTTCCTGTGATATGCATAATTTGTTTTCGAACACTTTGACATGGGACATGTTTGTCTCGTGAGTACTGAATGTACTCCTGCTTTAGACAAAATAAAACATGAAATGGGGATGAGTTTTCACACCTATAACTTACGTAATATGTTCTTGTAACTTACGTGACGGAGATAAAACGGTAACATGCATTCCCATTTGTGGTTAATCTAGTTATATGTTTAGCTTGATATCAATCTAGCATTCGTGAAGATTTGTAACATGCAAAACATCTATTTGGGGTAAGACCACATTAAGGATCCTTCTGACGAAAAAAGTGCACTACTAATAGCGTTTTGCTGTGATATGCATACATTTTTTTCGAACACTTTGACATGGGACATGTTTGTCTCGTGAGTACTGAATGTACTGCTGCTTTAGACAAGATAAAACATCAAATGGGGATGAGTTTTCACACCTATAACTTACGTAATATGTTCTTGTAACTTACGTGACGGAGATAAAACGGTAACATGCATTCCCATTTTTGGTTAATCTAGTTATGTGTGTAGCTTGATATCAATCTAGCCTTCGTGAAGATTTGTAACATGCAAAACATCTATTTGGGGTAAGACCACATTAAGGATCCGTCCGCCGAAAAAAGTGCACTACAAATACCGTTTTGCTGTGATATGCATAATTTGTTTTCGAACACTTTGACATGGGACATGTTTGTCTCGTGAGTACTGAATGTACTCCTGCTTTAGACAAAATAAAACATGAAATGGGGATGAGTTTTCACACATATAACTTACGTAATATGTTCTTGTAACTTACGTGACGGAGATAAAACGGTAACATGCATTCCCATTTGTGGTTAATCTAGTTATGTGTTTAGCTTGATATCAATCTAGCCTTCTTGAAGATTTGTAACATGCAAAACATCTATTTGGTGTAAGACCACATTAAGGATCCTTCTGACGAAAAAAGTGCACTACTAATAGCGTTTTGCTGTGATATGCATACATTTTTTTCGAACACTTTGACATGGGACATGTTTGTCTCGTGAGTACTGAATGTACTGCTGCTTTAGACAAGATAAAACATCAAATGGGGATGAGTTTTCACACCTATAACTTACGTAATATGTTCTTGTAACTTACGTGACGGAGATAAAACGGTAACATGCATTCCCATTTTTGGTTAATCTAGTTATGTGTGTAGCTTGATATCAATCTAGCCTTCGTGAAGATTTGTAACATGCAAAACATCTATTTGGGGTAAGACCACATTAAGGATCCGTCCGCCGAAAAAAGTGCACTACAAATACCGTTTTGCTGTGATATGCATAATTTGTTTTCGAACACTTTGACATGGGACATGTTTGTCTCGTGAGTACTGAATGTACTCCTGCTTTAGACAAAATAAAACATGAAATGGGGATGAGTTTTCACACATATAACTTACGTAATATGTTCTTGTAACTTACGTGACGGAGATAAAACGGTAACATGCATTCCCATTTGTGGTTAATCTAGTTATGTGTTTAGCTTGATATCAATCTAGCCTTCTTGAAGATTTGTAACATGCAAAACATCTATTTGGTGTAAGACCACATTAAGGATCCTTCTGCCGAAAAAAGTGCACTACAAATAGCGTTTTGCTGTGATATGCATACATTTTTATCGAACACTTTGACATGGGACATGTTTGTCTCGTGAGTACTGAATGTACTGCTGCTTTAGACAAGATAAAACATCAAATGGGGATGAGTTTTCACACCTATAACTTACGTAATATGTTCTTGTAACTTACGTGACGGAGATAAAACGGTAACATGCATTCCCATTTGTGGTTAATCTAGTTATGTGTGTAGGTTGATATCAATCTAGCGTTCGTGAAGATTTGTAACATGCAAAACATCTATTTGGGATAAGACCACATTAAGGATCCGTACGCCAAAAAAAGTACACTACAAATACCGTTTTGCTGTGATATGCATAATTTTTTTTCAAACACTTTGATATGGTACATGTTTGTCTCGTGAGTACTGAATGTACTGCTGCTTTAGACAAGATAAAACTTCAAATGGGGATGAGTTTTCACACCTATAACTTACGTAATATGTTCTTGTAACTTACGTGACGGAGATAACACGGTAATATGCATTCCCATTTGTGGTTAATCTAGTTATGTGTGTAGCTTGATATCAATCTAGCCTTCGTGAAGATTTGTAACATGCAAAACATCTATTTGGGGTAAGACCACATTAAGGATCCTTCCGCCGAAAAAAGTGCACTACAAATACCGTTATGCTGTGATATGCATAATTTATTTTCGAACAGTTTGACATGGGACATGTTTGTCTCGTGAGTACTGAATGTACTGCTGCTTTAAGCAAGATAAAACATCAAATGGGGATGAGTTTTCACACCTATAACTTACGTAATATGTTTTTGTAACTTACGTGACGGAGATAAAACGGTAACATGCATTCCCATTTGTGGTTAATCTAGTTATGTGTATAGCTTGATATCAATCTAGTCTTCGTGAAGATTTGTAACATGCAAAACATCTATTTGGGGTAAGACCACATTAAGGATCCTTCCGCCGAAAAAAGTGCACAACAAATAGCGTTTTGTTGTGATATGCATAATTTTTTTTCGAACACTTTGACATGGGACATGTTTGTCTCGTGAGTACTGAATGTACTGCTGCTTTAGACAAGATAAAACATCAAATGGGGATGAGTTTTCACACCTATAACTTACGTAATATGTTTTTGTAACTTACGTGACGGAGATAAAACGGTAACATGCATTCCCATTTGTGGTTATTCTAGTTATGTGTGTAGCTTGATATCAATCTAGCCTTCGTGAAGATTTGTAACATGCAAAACATCTATTTGGGGTAAGACCACATTAACGATCCTTACGCCGAAAAAAATGCACTACAAATACTGTGTTGCTTTGATATGCATGAATTGTTTTCGAACACTTTGACTTGGGACATATTTGTCTCGTGAGTACTGAATGTACTGCTGCTTTAGACAAGATAAAACATCAAATGGGGATGAGTTTTCACACCTATAACTTACGTAATATGTTCTTGTAACTTACGTGACGAAGATAAAACGGTAACATGCATTCCCATTTGTGGTTAATCTAGTTATGTGTTTAGCTTGATATCAATCTAGCCTTCACGAAGATTTGTTACATGCAAAACATCTATTTGGGGTAAAACCACATTAAGGATCCTTCCGCCGAAAAAAAGTGCACTACAAATAGCGTTTTGCTGTGATATGCATAATTTATTTTCGAACAGTTTGACATGGGACATGTTTGTCTCGTGAGTACTGAATGTACTGCTGCTTTAAGCAAGATAAAACATCAAAAGGGGATGAGTTTTCTCACCTATAACTTACGTAATATGTTTTTGTAACTTACGTGACGGAGATAAAACGGTAACATGCATTCCCATTTGTGGTTAATCTAGTTGTGTGTGTAGCTTGATATCAATCTAGCCTTCGTGAAGATTTGTAACATGCAAAACATCTATTTGGGGTAAGACCACATTAAGGATCCTTCCGCCGAAAAAAGTGCACTACAAATACCGTTTTCCTGTGATATGCATAATTTTTTTTCGAACACTTTGACATGGGACATGTTTGTCTCGTGAGTACTGAATGTACTCCTGCTTTAGACAAAATAAAACATGAAATGGGGATGAGTTTTCACACCTATAACTTACGTAATATGTTCTTGTAACTTACGTGACGGAGATAAAACGGTAACATGCATTCCCATTTGTGGTTAATCTAGTTGTGTGTGTAGCTTGATATCAATCTAGCCTTCGTGAAGATTTGTAACATGCAAAACATCTATTTGGGGTAAGACCACATTAAGGATCCGTCCGCCGAAAAAAGTGCACTACAAATACCGTTTTGCTGTGATATGCATCATTTGTTTTCGAACACTTTGACATGGGACATGTTTGTCTCGTGAGTACTGAATGTACTCCTGCTTTAGACAAAATAAAACATGAAATGGGGATGAGTTTTCACACATATAACTTACGTAATATGTTCTTGTAACTTACGTGACGGAGATAAAACGGTAACATGCATTCCCATTTGTGGTTAATCTAGTTATGTGTTTAGCTTGATATCAATCTAGCCTTCTTGAAGATTTGTAACATGCAAAACATCTATTTGGTGTAAGACCACATTAAGGATCCTTCTGCCGAAAAAAGTGCACTACAAATAGCGTTTTGCTGTGATATGCATACATTTTTATCGAACACTTTGACATGGGACATGTTTGTCTCGTGAGTACTGAATGTACTGCTGCTTTAGACAAGATAAAACATCAAATGGGGATGAGTTTTCACACCTATAACTTACGTAATATGTTCTTGTAACTTACGTGACGGAGATAAAACGGTAACATGCATTCCCATTTTTGGTTAATCTAGTTATGTGTGTAGCTTGATATCAATCTAGCCTTCGTGAAGATTTGTAACATGCAAAACATCTATTTGGGGTAAGACCACATTAAGGATCCGTCCGCCGAAAAAAGTGCACTACAAATACCGTTTTGCTGTGATATGCATAATTTTTTTTCAAACACTTTGACTTGGGACATGTTTATCTCGTGAGTACTGAATGTACTGCTGCTTTAGACAAGATAAAACATCAAATGGGGATGCGTTTTCATACCTATAACTTACGTAATATGTTCTTGTAACTTACGTCACGGAGATAAAACGGTAATATGCATTCCCATTTGTGGTTAATCTAGTTATGTGTGTAGCTTGATATCAATCTAGCCTTCGTGAAGATTTGTAACATGCAAAACATCTATTTGGGGTAAGACCACATTAAGGATCCTTCCGCCGAAAAAAGTGCACTACAAATACCGTTTTCCTGTGATATGCATAATTTTTTTTCGAACACTTTGACATGGGACATGTTTGTCTCGTGAGTACTGAATGTACTCCTGCTTTAGACAAAATAAAACATGAAATGGGGATGAGTTTTCACACCTATAACTTACGTAATATGTTCTTGTAACTTACGTGACGGAGATAAAACGGTAACATGCATTCCCATTTGTGGTTAATCTAGTTATATGTTTAGCTTGATATCAATCTACCATTCGTGAAGATTTGTAACATGCAAAACATCTATTTGGGGTAAGACCACATTAAGGATCCTTCTGACGAAAAAAGTGCACTACTAATAGCGTTTTGCTGTGATATGCATACATTTTTTTCGAACACTTTGACATGGGACATGTTTGTCTCGTGAGTACTGAATGTACTGCTGCTTTAGACAAGATAAAACATCAAATGGGGATGAGTTTTCACACCTATAACTTACGTAATATGTTCTTGTAACTTACGTGACGGAGATAAAACGGTAACATGCATTCCCAATTTTGGTTAATCTAGTTATGTGTGTAGCTTGATATCAATCTAGCCTTCGTGAAGATTTGTAACATGCAAAACATCTATTTGGGGTAAGACCACATTAAGGATCCGTCCGCCGAAAAAAGTGCACTACAAATACCGTTTTGCTGTGATATGCATAATTTGTTTTCGAACACTTTGACATGGGACATGTTTGTCTCGTGAGTACTGAATGTACTGCTGCTTTAGACAAAATAAAACATGAAATTGGGATGAGTTTTCACACATATAACTTACGTAATATGTTCTTGTAACTTACGTGACGGAGATAAAACGGTAACATGCATTCCCATTTGTGGTTAATCTAGTTATGTGTGTAGGTTGATATCAATCTAGCGTTCGTGAAGATTTGTAACATGCAAAACATCTATTTGGGGTAAGACCACATTAAGGATCCGTACGCCAAAAAAAGTACACTACAAATACCGTTTTGCTGTGATATGCATAATTTTTTTTCAAACACTTTGATATGGTACATGTTTGTCTCGTGAGTACTGAATGTACTGCTGCTTTAGACAAGATAAAACTTCAAATGGGGATGAGTTTTCACACCTATAACTTACGTAATATGTTCTTGTAACTTACGTGACGGAGATAACACGGTAATATGCATTCCCATTTGTGGTTAATCTAGTTATGTGTGTAGCTTGATATCAATCTAGCCTTCGTGAAGATTTGTAACATGCAAAACATCTATTTGGGGTAAGACCACATTAAGGATCCTTCCGCCGAAAAAAGTGCACTACAAATACCGTTATGCTGTGATATGCATAATTTATTTTCGAACAGTTTGACATGGGACATGTTTGTCTCGTGAGTACTGAATGTACTGCTGCTTTAAGCAAGATAAAACATCAAATGGGGATGAGTTTTCACACCTATAACTTACGTAATATGTTTTTGTAACTTACGTGACGGAGATAAAACGGTAACATGCATTCCCATTTGTGGTTAATCTAGTTATGTGTATAGCTTGATATCAATCTAGTCTTCGTGAAGATTTGTAACATGCAAAACATCTATTTGGGGTAAGACCACATTAAGGATCCTTCCGCCGAAAAAAGTGCACAACAAATAGCGTTTTGTTGTGTTATGCATAATTTTTTTTCGAACACTTTGACATGGGACATGTTTGTCTCGTGAGTACTGAATGTACTGCTGCTTTAGACAAGATAAAACATCAAATGGGGATGAGTTTTCACACCTATAACTTACGTAATATGTTCTTGTAACTTACGTCACGGAGATAAAACGGTAACATGCATTCCCATTTGTGGTTATTCTAGTTATGTGTGTAGCTTGATATCAATCTAGCCTTCGTGAAGATTTGTAACATGCAAAACATCTATTTGGGGTAAGACCACATTAACGATCCTTACGCCGAAAAAAATGCACTACAAACACTGTGTTGCTTTGATATGCATGAATTGTTTTCGAACACTTTGACTTGGGACATATTTGTCTCGTGAGTACTGAATGTACTGCTGCTTTAGACAAGATAAAACATCAAATGGGGATGAGTTTTCACACCTATAACTTACGTAATATGTTCTTGTAACTTACGTGACGAAGATAAAACGGTAACATGCATTCCCATTTGTGGTTAATCTAGTTATGTGTTTAGCTTGATATCAATCTAGCCTTCACGAAGATTTGTTACATGCAAAACATCTATTTGGGGTAAAACCACATTAAGGATCCTTCCGCCGAAAAAAAGTGCACTACAAATAGCGTTTTGCTGTGATATGCATAATTTATTTTCGAACAGTTTGACATGGGACATGTTTGTCTCGTGAGTACTGAATGTACTGCTGCTTTAAGCAAGATAAAACATCAAAAGGGGATGAGTTTTCTCACCTATAACTTACGTAATATGTTTTTGTAACTTACGTGACGGAGATAAAACGGTAACATGCATTCCCATTTGTGGTTAATCTAGTTGTGTGTGTAGCTTGATATCAATCTAGCCTTCGTGAAGATTTGTAACATGCAAAACATCTATTTGGGGTAAGACCACATTAAGGATCCTTCCGCGGAAAAAAGTGCACTACAAATACCGTTTTGCTGTGATATGCATAATTTTTTTTCGAACACTTTGACTTGGGACATGTTTATCTCGTGAGTACTGAATGTACTGCTGCTTTAGACAAGATAAAACATCAAATGGGGATGAGTTTTCATACCTATAACTTACGTAATATGTTCTTGTAACTTACGTGACGAAGATAAAACGGTAACATGCATTCCCATTTGTGGTTAATCTAGTTATGTGTGTAGCTTGATATCAATCTAGCCTTCACGAAGATTTGTTACATGCAAAACATCTATTTGGGGTAAAACCACATTAAGGATCCTTCCGCCGAAAAAAGTGCACTACAAATACCGTTTTCCTGTGATATGCATAATTTTTTTTCGAACACTTTGACATGGGACATGTTTGTCTCGTGAGTACTGAATGTACTCCTGCTTTAGACAAAATAAAACATGAAATGGGGATGAGTTTTCACACCTATAACTTACGTAATATGTTCTTGTAACTTACGTGACGGAGATAAAACGGTAACATGCATTCCCATTTGTGGTTAATCTAGTTGTGTGTGTAGCTTGATATCAATCTAGCCTTCGTGAAGATTTGTAACATGCAAAACATCTATTTGGGGTAAGACCACATTAAGGATCCGTCCGCCGAAAAAAGTGCACTACAAATACCGTTTTGCTGTGATATGCATCATTTGTTTTCGAACACTTTGACATGGGACATGTTTGTCTCGTGAGTACTGAATGTACTGCTGCTTTAGACAAGATAAAACATCAAATGGGGATGAGTTTTCACACCTATAACTTACGTAATATGTTCTTGTAACTTACGTGACGGAGATAAAACGGTAACATGCATTCCCATTTTTGGTTAATCTAGTTATGTGTGTAGCTTGATATCAATCTAGCCTTCGTGAAGATTTGTAACATGCAAAACATCTATTTGGGGTAAGACCACATTAAGGATCCGTCCGCCGAAAAAAGTGCACTACAAATACCGTTTTGCTGTGATATGCATAATTTTTTTTCGAACACTTTGACTTGGGACATGTTTATCTCGTGAGTACTGAATGTACTGCTGCTTTAGACAAGATAAAACATCAAATGGGGATGAGTTTTCATACCTATAACTTACGTAATATGTTCTTGTAACTTACGTCACGGAGATAAAACGGTAATATGCATTCCCATTTGTGGTTAATCTAGTTATGTGTGTAGCTTGATATCAATCTAGCCTTCGTGAAGATTTGTAACATGCAAAACATCTATTTGGGGTAAGACCACATTAAGGATCCTTCCGCCGAAAAAAGTGCACTACAAATACCGTTTTCCTGTGATATGCATAATTTTTTTTCGAACACTTTGACATGGGACATGTTTGTCTCGTGAGTACTGAATGTACTCCTGCTTTAGACAAAATAAAACATGAAATGGGGATGAGTTTTCACACCTATAACTTACGTAATATGTTCTTGTAACTTACGTGACGGAGATAAAACGGTAACATGCATTCCCATTTGTGGTTAATCTAGTTATATGTTTAGCTTGATATCAATCTACCATTCGTGAAGATTTGTAACATGCAAAACATCTATTTTGGGTAAGACCACATTAAGGATCTTTCTGACGAAAAAAGTGCACTACTAATAGCGTTTTGCTGTGATATGCATACATTTTTTTCGAACACTTTGACATGGGACATGTTTGTCTCGTGAGTACTGAATGTACTGCTGCTTTAGACAAGATAAAACATCAAATGGGGATGAGTTTTCACACCTATAACTTACGTAATATGTTCTTGTAACTTACGTGACGGAGATAAAACGGTAACATGCATTCCCAATTTTGGTTAATCTAGTTATGTGTGTAGCTTGATATCAATCTAGCCTTCGTGAAGATTTGTAACATGCAAAACATCTATTTGGGGTAAGACCACATTAACGATCCGTCCGCCGAAAAAAGTGCACTACAAATACCGTTTTGCTGTGATATGCATAATTTGTTTTCGAACACTTTGACATGGGACATGTTTGTCTCGTGAGTACTGAATGTACTGCTGCTTTAGACAAAATAAAACATGAAATTGGGATGAGTTTTCACACATATAACTTACGTAATATGTTCTTGTAACTTACGTGACGGAGATAAAACGGTAACATGCATTCCCATTTGTGGTTAATCTAGTTATGTGTGTAGGTTGATATCAATCTAGCGTTCGTGAAGATTTGTAACATGCAAAACATCTATTTGGGGTAAGACCACATTAAGGATCCGTACGCCAAAAAAAGTACACTACAAATACCGTTTTGCTGTGATATGCATAATTTTTTTTCAAACACTTTGATATGGTACATGTTTGTCTCGTGAGTACTGAATGTACTGCTGCTTTAGACAAGATAAAACTTCAAATGGGGATGAGTTTTCACACCTATAACTTACGTAATATGTTCTTGTAACTTACGTGACGGAGATAACACGGTAATATGCATTCCCATTTGTGGTTAATCTAGTTATGTGTGTAGCTTGATATCAATCTAGCCTTCGTGAAGATTTGTAACATGCAAAACATCTATTTGGGGTAAGACCACATTAAGGATCCTTCCGCCGAAAAAAGTGCACTACAAATACCGTTATGCTGTGATATGCATAATTTATTTTCGAACAGTTTGACATGGGACATGTTTGTCTCGTGAGTACTGAATGTACTGCTGCTTTAAGCAAGATAAAACATCAAATGGGGATGAGTTTTCACACCTATAACTTACGTAATATGTTTTTGTAACTTACGTGACGGAGATAAAACGGTAACATGCATTCCCATTTGTGGTTAATCTAGTTATGTGTATAGCTTGATATCAATCTAGTCTTCGTGAAGATTTGTAACATGCAAAACATCTATTTGGGGTAAGACCACATTAAGGATCCTTCCGCCGAAAAAAGTGCACAACAAATAGCGTTTTGTTGTGTTATGCATAATTTTTTTTCGAACACTTTGACATGGGACATGTTTGTCTCGTGAGTACTGAATGTACTGCTGCTTTAGACAAGATAAAACATCAAATGGGGATGAGTTTTCACACCTATAACTTACGTAATATGTTCTTGTAACTTACGTCACGGAGATAAAACGGTAACATGCATTCCCATTTGTGGTTATTCTAGTTATGTGTGTAGCTTGATATCAATCTAGCCTTCGTGAAGATTTGTAACATGCAAAACATCTATTTGGGGTAAGACCACATTAACGATCCTTACGCCGAAAAAAATGCACTACAAACACTGTGTTGCTTTGATATGCATGAATTGTTTTCGAACACTTTGACTTGGGACATATTTGTCTCGTGAGTACTGAATGTACTGCTGCTTTAGACAAGATAAAACATCAAATGGGGATGAGTTTTCACACCTATAACTTACGTAATATGTTCTTGTAACTTACGTGACGAAGATAAAACGGTAACATGCATTCCCATTTGTGGTTAATCTAGTTATGTGTTTAGCTTGATATCAATCTAGCCTTCACGAAGATTTGTTACATGCAAAACATCTATTTGGGGTAAAACCACATTAAGGATCCTTCCGCCGAAAAAAAGTGCACTACAAATAGCGTTTTGCTGTGATATGCATAATTTATTTTCGAACAGTTTGACATGGGACATGTTTGTCTCGTGAGTACTGAATGTACTGCTGCTTTAAGCAAGATAAAACATCAAAAGGGGATGAGTTTTCTCACCTATAACTTACGTAATATGTTTTTGTAACTTACGTGACGGAGATAAAACGGTAACATGCATTCCCATTTGTGGTTAATCTAGTTGTGTGTGTAGCTTGATATCAATCTAGCCTTCGTGAAGATTTGTAACATGCAAAACATCTATTTGGGGTAAGACCACATTAAGGATCCTTCCGCGGAAAAAAGTGCACTACAAATACCGTTTTGCTGTGATATGCATAATTTTTTTTCGAACACTTTGACTTGGGACATGTTTATCTCGTGAGTACTGAATGTACTGCTGCTTTAGACAAGATAAAACATCAAATGGGGATGAGTTTTCATACCTATAACTTACGTAATATGTTCTTGTAACTTACGTGACGAAGATAAAACGGTAACATGCATTCCCATTTGTGGTTAATCTAGTTATGTGTGTAGCTTGATATCAATCTAGCCTTCACGAAGATTTGTTACATGCAAAACATCTATTTGGGGTAAAACCACATTAAGGATCCTTCCGCCGAAAAAAGTGCACTACAAATACCGTTTTCCTGTGATATGCATAATTTTTTTTCGAACACTTTGACATGGGACATGTTTGTCTCGTGAGTACTGAATGTACTCCTGCTTTAGACAAAATAAAACATGAAATGGGGATGAGTTTTCACACCTATAACTTACGTAATATGTTCTTGTAACTTACGTGACGGAGATAAAACGGTAACATGCATTCCCATTTGTGGTTAATCTAGTTATATGTTTAGCTTGATATCAATCTAGCATTCGTGAAGATTTGTAACATGCAAAACATCTATTTGGGGTAAGACCACATTAAGGATCCTTCTGACGAAAAAAGTGCACTACTAATAGCGTTTTGCTGTGATATGCATACATTTTTTTCGAACACTTTGACATGGGACATGTTTGTCTCGTGAGTACTGAATGTACTGCTGCTTTAGACAAGATAAAACATCAAATGGGGATGAGTTTTCACACCTATAACTTACGTAATATGTTCTTGTAACTTACGTGACGGAGATAAAACGGTAACATGCATTCCCATTTTTGGTTAATCTAGTTATGTGTGTAGCTTGATATCAATCTAGCCTTCGTGAAGATTTGTAACATGCAAAACATCTATTTGGGGTAAGACCACATTAAGGATCCGTCCGCCGAAAAAAGTGCACTACAAATACCGTTTTGCTGTGATATGCATAATTTGTTTTCGAACACTTTGACATGGGACATGTTTGTCTCGTGAGTACTGAATGTACTCCTGCTTTAGACAAAATAAAACATGAAATGGGGATGAGTTTTCACACATATAACTTACGTAATATGTTCTTGTAACTTACGTGACGGAGATAAAACGGTAACATGCATTCCCATTTGTGGTTAATCTAGTTATGTGTTTAGCTTGATATCAATCTAGCCTTCTTGAAGATTTGTAACATGCAAAACATCTATTTGGTGTAAGACCACATTAAGGATCCTTCTGCCGAAAAAAGTGCACTACAAATAGCGTTTTGCTGTGATATGCATACATTTTTATCGAACACTTTGACATGGGACATGTTTGTCTCGTGAGTACTGAATGTACTGCTGCTTTAGACAAGATAAAACATCAAATGGGGATGAGTTTTCACACCTATAACTTACGTAATATGTTCTTGTAACTTACGTGACGGAGATAAAACGGTAACATGCATTCCCATTTGTGGTTAATCTAGTTATGTGTTTAGCTTGATATCAATCTAGCCTTCTTGAAGATTTGTAACATGCAAAACATCTATTTGGTGTAAGACCACATTAAGGATCCGTACGCCAAAAAAAGTACACTACAAATACCGTTTTGCTGTGATATGCATAATTTTTTTTCAAACACTTTGATATGGTACATGTTTGTCTCGTGAGTACTGAATGTACTGCTGCTTTAGACAAGATAAAACTTCAAATGGGGATGAGTTTTCACACCTATAACTTACGTAATATGTTCTTGTAACTTACGTGACGGAGATAACACGGTAATATGCATTCCCATTTGTGGTTAATCTAGTTATGTGTGTAGCTTGATATCAATCTAGCCTTCGTGAAGATTTGTAACATGCAAAACATCTATTTGGGGTAAGACCACATTAAGGATCCTTCCGCCGAAAAAAGTGCACTACAAATACCGTTATGCTGTGATATGCATAATTTATTTTCGAACAGTTTGACATGGGACATGTTTGTCTCGTGAGTACTGAATGTACTGCTGCTTTAAGCAAGATAAAACATCAAATGGGGATGAGTTTTCACACCTATAACTTACGTAATATGTTTTTGTAACTTACGTGACGGAGATAAAACGGTAACATGCATTCCCATTTGTGGTTAATCTAGTTATGTGTATAGCTTGATATCAATCTAGTCTTCGTGAAGATTTGTAACATGCAAAACATCTATTTGGGGTAAGACCACATTAAGGATCCTTCCGCCGAAAAAAGTGCACAACAAATAGCGTTTTGTTGTGATATGCATAATTTTTTTTCGAACACTTTGACATGGGACATGTTTGTCTCGTGAGTACTGAATGTACTGCTGCTTTAAGCAAGATAAAACATCAAATGGGGATGAGTTTTCACACCTATAACTTACGTAATATGTTCTTGTAACTTACGTCACGGAGATAAAACGGTAACATGCATTCCCATTTGTGGTTATTCTAGTTATGTGTGTAGCTTGATATCAATCTAGCCTTCGTGAAGATTTGTAACATGCAAAATATCTATTTGGGGTAAGACCACATTAACGATCCTTACGCCGAAAAAAATGCACTACAAATACTGTGTTGCTTTGATATGCATGAATTGTTTTCGAACACTTTGACTTGGGACATATTTGTCTCGTGAGTACTGAATGTACTGCTGCTTTAGACAAGATAAAACATCAAATGGGGATGAGTTTTCACACCTATAACTTACGTAATATGTTCTTGTAACTTACGTGACGAAGATAAAACGGTAACATGCATTCCCATTTGTGGTTAATCTAGTTATGTGTTTAGCTTGATATCAATCTAGCCTTCACGAAGATTTGTTACATGCAAAACATCTATTTGGGGTAAAACCACATTAAGTATCCTTCCGCCGAAAAAAAGTGCACTACAAATAGCGTTTTGCTGTGATATGCATAATTTATTTTCGAACAGTTTGACATGGGACATGTTTGTCTCGTGAGTACTGAATGTACTGCTGCTTTAAGCAAGATAAAACATCAAAAGGGGATGAGTTTTCTCACCTATAACTTACGTAATATGTTTTTGTAACTTACGTGACGGAGATAAAACGGTAACATGCATTCCCATTTGTGGTTAATCTAGTTGTGTGTGTAGCTTGATATCAATCTAGCCTTCGTGAAGATTTGTAACATGCAAAACATCTATTTGGGGTAAGACCACATTAAGGATCCTTCCGCCGAAAAAAGTGCACTACAAATACCGTTTTGCTGTGATATGCATAATTTTTTTTCGAACACTTTGACTTGGGACATGTTTATCTCGTGAGTACTGAATGTACTGCTGCTTTAGACAAGATAAAACATCAAATGGGGATGAGTTTTCATACCTATAACTTACGTAATATGTTCTTGTAACTTACGTGACGAAGATAAAACGGTAACATGCATTCCCATTTGTGGTTAATCTAGTTATGTGTGTAGCTTTATATCAATCTAGCCTTCACGAAGATTTGTAACATGCAAAACATCTATTTGGGGTAAGACCACATTAAGGATCCTTCCGCCGAAAAAAAGTGCACTACAAATAGCGTTTTGCTGTGATATGCATAATTTGTTTTCGAACAGTTTGACATGGGACATGTTTGTCTCGTGAGTACTGAATGTACTTCTGCTTTAGACAAGATCAAACATCAAATGGGGATGAGTTTTCACACCTATAACTTACGTAATATGTTCTTGTAACTTACGTGACGGAGATAAAACGGTAACATGCATTCCCATTTGTGGTTAATCTAGTTATGTGTGTAGCTTGTTATCAATCTAGCCTTCACGAAGATTTGTAACATGCAAAACATCTATTTGGGGTAAGACCACATTAAGGATCCTTCCGCCGAAAGAAAATGCACTACAAATAGCGTTTTGCTGTGATATGCATAATTTTTTATCGAACAGTTTGACATGGGACATGTTTGTCTCGTGAGTACTGAATGTACTGCTGCTTTAGACAAGATCAAACATCAAATGGGGATGAGTTTTCACACCTATAACTTACGTAATATGTTCTTGTAACTTACGTGACGAAGATAAAACGGTAACATGCATTCCCATTTTTGGTTAATCTAGTTATGTGTGTAGCTTGATATCAATCTAGCCTTCACGAAGATTTGTTACATGCAAAACATCTATTTGGGGTAACACCACATTAAGGATCCTTCCGCCGAAAAAAGTGCACTACAAATAGCGTTTTGCTGTGATATGCATAATTTATTTTCGAACAGTTTGACATGGGACATGTTTGTCTCGTGAGTACTGAATGTACTGCTGCTTTAAGCAAGATAAAACATCAAAAGGGGATGAGTTTTCTCACCTATAACTTACGTAATATGTTTTTGTAACTTACGTGACGGAGATAAAACGGTAACATGCATTCCCATTTGTGGTTAATCTAGTTATGTGTGTAGCTTGATATCAATCTAGCCTTCGTGAAGATTTGTAACATGTAAAACATCTATTTGGGGTAAGACCACATTAAGGATCCTTCCGCCGAAAAAAGTGCACAACAAATAGCGTTTTGTTGTGATATGCATAATTTTTTTTCGAACACTTTGACATGGGACATGTTTGTCTCGTGAGTACTGAATGTACTGCTGCTTTAGACAACATAAAACATCAAATGGGGATGAGTTTTCATACCTATAACTTACGTAATATGTTCTTGTAACTTACGTGACGAAGATAAAACGGTAACATGCATTCCCATTTGTGGTTAATCTAGTTATGTGTGTAGCTTGATATCAATCTAGCCTTCACGAAGATTTGTAACATGCAAAACATCTATTTGGGGTAAGACCACATTAAGGATCCTTCCGCCGAAAAAAAATGCACTACAAATAGCGTTTTGTTGTGATATGCATAATTTTTTTTCGAACAGTTTGACATGGGACATGTTTGTGTCGTGAGTACTGAATGTACTGCTGCTTTAGACAAGATCAAACATCAAATGGGGATGAGTTTTCACACCTATAACTTACGTAATATGTTCTTGTAACTTACGTGACGGAGATAAAACGGTAACATGCATTCCTATTTGTGGTTAATCTAGTTATGTGTGTAGCTTGATATTAGTCTAGCCTTCGTGAAGATTTGAAACATGCAGAACATCTATTTGGGGTAAGACCACATTCAGGATCCGTCCGCCGAAAAAAGTGCACTACAAATACCGTTTTTTGCTGTGATATGCATACATTTTTTTCGAACACTTTGATATGGGACATGTTTGTCTCGTGAGTACTGAATGTACTGCTGCTTTAGACAAGATAAAACATCAAATGGGGATGAGTTTTCACACCTATAATTTACGTAATATGTTCTTGTAACTTACGTGACGGAGATAAAACGGTAACATGTATTCCCATTTGTGGTTAATCTAGTTATGTGTGTAGCTTGATATCAATCTAGCCTTCGTGAAGATTTGTAACATGCAAAACATCTATTTGGGGTAAGACCACATTAAGGATCCGTCCGCCGAAAAAAGTGCTCTACAAATACCGTTTTGCTGTGATATGCATAATTTTTTTTCGAACACTTTGACATGGGACATGTTTGTCTCGTGAGTAATGAATGTACTGCTGCTTTAGACAAGATAAAACATCAAATGGGGATGAGTTTTCACACCTATAACTTACGTAATATGTTCTTGTAACTTACGTGACGGAGATAAAACGGTAACATGCATTCCCATTTGTGGTTATTCTAGTTATGTGTGTAGCTTGATATCAATCTAGCCTTCGTGAAGATTTGTAACATACAAAACATCTATTTGGGGTAAGACCACATTAAGGATCCTTACGCCGAATAAAATGCACTACAAATACTGTTTTGCTTTGATATGCATAAATTGTTTTCGAACACTTTGACATGGGACATGTTTGTCTCGTGAGTAATGAATGTACTGCTGCTTTAGACAAGATAAAACATCAAATGCGGATGAGTTTTCACACCTATAACTTACGTAATATGTTCTTATAACTTACGTGACGGAGATAAAACGGTACCATGCATTCCCATTTGTGGTTATTCTAGTTATGTGTATAGCTTGATATCAATCTAGCCTTCGTGAAGATTTGTAACATGCAAAACATCTATTTAGGGTAAGACCACATTAAGGATCCTTCCGCCGAAAAAAGTGCTCTACAAATACCGTTTTGGTGTGATATGCATTAATTTTTTTCGAACACTTTGACATGGGACATGTTTGTCTCGTGAGTACTGAATGTACTGCTGCTTTAGACAACATAAAACATCAAATGGTGATGAGTTTTCATACCTATAACTTACGTAATATGTTCTTGTAACTTACGTGACGAAGATAAAACGGTAACATGCATTCCCATTTGTGGTTAATCTAGTTATGTGTGTAGCTTGATATCAATCTAGCCTTCACGAAGATTTGTAACATGCAAAACATCTATTTGGGGTAAGACCACATTAAGGATCCTTCCGCCGAAAAAAAATGCACTACAAATAGCGTTTTGCTGTGATATGCATAATTTTTTTTCGAACAGTTTGACATGGGACATGTTTGTGTCGTGAGTACTGAATGTACTGCTGCTTTAGACAAGATTAAACATCAAATGGGGATGAGTTTTCACACCTATAACTTACGTAATATGTTCTTGTAACTTACGTGACGGAGATAAAACGGTAACATGCATTCCCATTTGTGGTTAATCTAGTTATGTGTGTAGCTTGATATTAGTCTAGCCTTCGTGAAGATTTGAAACATGCAGAACATCTATTTGGGGTAAGACCACATTCAGGATCCGTCCGCCGAAAAAAGTGCACTACAAATACCGTTTTTTGCTGTGATATGCATACATTTTTTTCGAACACTTTGATATGGGACATGTTTGTCTCGTGAGTACTGAATGTACTGCTGCTTTAGACAAGATAAAACATCAAATGGGGATGAGTTTTCACACCTATAATTTACGTAATATGTTCTTGTAACTTACGTGACGGAGATAAAACGGTAACATGTATTCCCATTTGTGGTTAATCTAGTTATGTGTGTAGCTTGATATCAATCTAGCCTTCGTGAAGATTTGTAACATGCAAAACATCTATTTGGGGTAAGACCACATTAAGGATCCGTCCGCCGAAAAAAGTGCTCTACAAATACCGTTTTGCTGTGATATGCATAATTTTTTTTCGAACACTTTGACATGGGACATGTTTGTCTCGTGAGTAATGAATGTACTGCTGCTTTAGACAAGATAAAACATCAAATGGGGATGAGTTTTCACACCTATAACTTACGTAATATGTTCTTGTAACTTACGTGACGGAGATAAAACGGTACCATGCATTCCCATTTGTGGTTATTCTAGTTATGTGTATAGCTTGATATCAATCTAGCCTTCACGAAGATTTGTAACATGCAAAACATCTGTTTGGGGTAAGACCACATTAAGGATCCTTCCGCCGAAAGAAAATGCACTACAAATAGCGTTTTGCTGTGATATGCATAATTTTTTATCGAACAGTTTGACATGGGACATGTTTGTCTCGTGAGTACTGAATGTACTGCTGCTTTAGACAAGATAAAACATCAAATGGGGATGAGTTTTCACACCTATAACTTACGTAATATGTTCTTGTAACTTACGTGACGGAGATAAAACGGTAACATGCATTCCCATTTGTGGTTAATCTAGTTATGTGTGTAGCTTGATATTAGTCTAGCCTTCGTGAAGATTTGAAACATGCAGAACATCTATTTGGGGTAAGACCACATTCAGGATCCGTCCGCCGAAAAAAGTACACTACAAATACCGTTTTTTGCTGTGATATGCATGAATTTTTTTCGAACACTTTGATATGGGACATGTTTGTCTCGTGAGTACTGAATGTACTGCTGCTTTAGACAAGATAAAACATCAAATGGGGATGAGTTTTCACACCTATAACTTACGTAATATGTTCTTGTAACTTACGTGACGGAGATAACACGGTAACATATATTCCCATTTGTGGTTAATCTAGTTATGCGTGTAGCTTGATATCAATCTAGCCTTCGTGAAGATTTGTAACATGCAAAACATCTATTTGGGGTAAGACCACATTAAGGATCCTTACGCCGAAAAAAATGCACTACAAATACTGTGTTGCTTTGATATGCATGAATTGTTTTCGAAAACTTTGATTTGGGACATGTTTGTCTCGTGAGTACTGAATGTACTGCTGCTTTAGACAAGATAAAACATCAAATGGGGATGAGTTTTCACACCTATCACTTACGTAATATGTTCTCGTAACTTACGTGACGAAGATAAAACGGTAACATGCATTCCCATTTGTGGTTAATCTAGTTATGTGTGTAGCTTGATATCAATCTAGCCTTCACGAAGATTTGTTACATGCAAAACATCTATTTGGGGTAACACCACATTAAGGATCCTTCCGCCGAAAAAAGTGCACTACAAATAGCGTTTTGCTGTGATATGCATAATTTATTTTCGAACAGTTTGACATGGGACATGTTTGTCTCGTGAGTACTGAATGTACTGCTGCTTTAAGCAAGTTAAAACATCAAAAGGGGATGAGTTTTCTCACCTATAACTTACGTAATATGTTTTTGTAACTTACGTGACGGAGATAAAACGGTAACATGCATTCCCATTTGTGGTTAATCTAGTTATGTGTGTAGCTTGATATCAATCTAGCCTTCGTGAAGATTTGTAACATGTAAAACATCTATTTGGGGTAAGACCACATTAAGGATCCTTCCGCCGAAAAAAGTGCACAACAAATAGCGTTTTGTTGTGATATGCATAATTTTTTTTCGAACACTTTGACATGGGACATGTTTGTCTCGTGAGTACTGAATGTACTGCTGCTTTAGACAACATAAAACATCAAATGGGGATGAGTTTTCATACCTATAACTTACGTAATATGTTCTTGTAACTTACGTGACGAAGATAAAACGGTAACATGCATTCCCATTTGTGGTTAATCTAGTTATGTGTGTAGCTTGATATCAATCTAGCCTTCACGAAGATTTGTAACATGCAAAACATCTATTTGGGGTAAGACCACATTAAGGATCCTTACGCCGAATAAAATGCACTACAAATACTGTTTTGCTTTGATATGCATAAATTGTTTTCGAACACTTTGACATGGGACATGTTTGTCTCGTGAGTAATGAATGTACTGCTGCTTTAGACAAGATAAAACATCAAATGCGGATGAGTTTTCACACCTATAACTTACGTAATATGTTCTTGTAACTTACGTGACGGAGATAAAACGGTACCATGCATTCCCATTTGTGGTTATTCTAGTTATGTGTATAGCTTGATATCAATCTAGCCTTCACGAAGATTTGTAACATGCAAAACATCTGTTTGGGGTAAGACCACATTAAGGATCCTTCCGCCGAAAGAAAATGCACTACAAATAGCGTTTTGCTGTGATATGCATAATTTTTTATCGAACAGTTTGACATGGGACATGTTTGTCTCGTGAGTACTGAATGTACTGCTGCTTTAGACAAGATCAAACATCAAATGGGGATGAGTTTTCACACCTATAACTTACGTAATATGTTCTTGTAACTTACGTGACGGAGATAAAACGGTAACATGCATTCCCATTTGTGGTTAATCTAGTTATGTGTGTAGCTTGATATTAGTCTAGCCTTCGTGAAGATTTGAAACATGCAGAACATCTATTTGGGGTAAGACCCCATTCAGGATCCGTCCGCCGAAAAAAGTGCACTACAAATACCGTTTTTTGCTGTGATATGCATGAATTTTTTTCGAACACTTTGATATGGGACATGTTTGTCTCGTGAGTACTGAATGTACTGCTGCTTTAGACAAGATAAAACATCAAATGGGGATGAGTTTTCACACCTATAACTTACGTAATATGTTCTTGTAACTTACGTGACGGAGATAAAACGGTAACATATATTCCCATTTGTGGTTAATCTAGTTATGCGTGTAGCTTGATATCAATCTAGCCTTCATGAAGATTTGTAACATGCAAAACATCTATTTGGGGTAAGACCACATTAAGGATCCTTACGCCGAAAAAAATGCACTACAAATACTGTGTTGCTTTGATATGCATGAATTGTTTTCGAAAACTTTGACTTGGGACATGTTTGTCTCGTGAGTACTGAATGTACTGCTGCTTTAGACAAGATAAAACATCAAATGGGGATGAGTTTTCACACCTATAACTTACGTAATATGTTCTCGTAACTTACGTGACGAAGATAAAACGGTAACATGCATTCCCATTTGTGGTTAATCTAGTTATGTGTGTAGCTTGATATCAATCTAGCCTTCACGAAGATTTGTTACATGCAAAACATCTATTTGGGGTAACACCACATTAAGGATCCTTCCGCCGAAAAAAGTGCACTACAAATAGCGTTTTGCTGTGATATGCATAATTTATTTTCGAACAGTTTGACATGGGACATGTTTGTCTCGTGAGTACTGAATGTACTGCTGCTTTAAGCAAGTTAAAACATCAAAAGGGGATGAGTTTTCTCACCTATAACTTACGTAATATGTTTTTGTAACTTACGTGACGGAGATAAAACGGTAACATGCATTCCCATTTGTGGTTAATCTAGTTATGTGTGTAGCTTGATATCAATCTAGCCTTCGTGAAGATTTGTAACATGTAAAACATCTATTTGGGGTAAGACCACATTAAGGATCCTTCCGCCGAAAAAAGTGCACAACAAATAGCGTTTTGTTGTGATATGCATAATTTGTTTTCGAACACTTTGACATGGGACATGTTTGTCTCGTGAGTACTGAATGTACTGCTGCTTTAGACAACATAAAACATCAAATGGGGATGAGTTTTCATACCTATAACTTACGTAATATGTTCTTGTAACTTACGTGACGAAGATAAAACGGTAACATGCATTCCCATTTGTGGTTAATCTAGTTATATGTGTAGCTTGATATCAATCTAGCCTTCACGAAGATTTGTAACATGCAAAACATCTATTTGGGGTAAGACCACATTAAGGATCCTTCCGCCGAAAAAAAAAGCACTACAAATAGCGTTTTGCTGTGATATGCATAATTTTTTTTCGAACAGTTTGACATGGGACATGTTTGTGTCGTGAGTACTGAATGTACTGCTGCTTTAGTCAAGATCAAACATCAAATGGGGATGAGTTTTCACACCTATAACTTACGTAATATGTTCTTGTAACTTACGTGACGGAGATAAAACGGTAACATGCATTCCCATTTGTGGTTAATCTAGTTATGTGTGTAGCTTGATATTAGTCTAGCCTTCGTGAAGATTTGAAACATGCAGAACATCTATTTGGGGTAAGACCACATTCAGGATCCGTCCGCCGAAAAAAGTGCACTACAAATACCGTTTTTTGCTGTGATATGCATGAATTTTTTTCGAACACTTTTATATGGGACATGTTTGTCTCGTGAGTACTGAATGTACTGCTGCTTTAGACAAGATAAAACATCAAATGGGGATGAGTTTTCACACCTATAACTTACGTAATATGTTCTTGTAACTTACGTGACGGAGATCAAACGGTAACATGTATTCCCATTTGTGGTTAATCTAGTTATGTGTGTAGCTTGATATCAATCTAGCCTTCATGAAGATTTGTAACATGCAAAACATCTATTTGGGGTAAGACCACATTAAGGATCCGTCCGCCGAAAAAAGTGCTCTACAAATACCGTTTTGCTGTGATATGCATAATTTTTTTTCGAACACTTTGACATGGGACATGTTTGTCTCGTGAGTAATGAATGTACTGCTGCTTTAGACAAGATAAAACATCAAATGGGGATGAGTTTTCACACCTATAACTTACATAATATGTTCTTGTACCTTACGTGACGGAGATAAAACGGTAACATGCATTCCCATTTGTGGTTATTCTAGTTATGTGTGTAGCTTGATATCAATCTAGCCTTCGTAAAGATTTGTAACATACAAAACATCTATTTGGGGTAAGACCACATTAAGGATCCTTACGCCGAATAAAATGCACTACAAATACTGTTTTGCTTTGATATGCATAAATTGTTTTCGAACACTTTGATATGGGACATGTTTGTCTCGTGAGTAATGAATGTACTGCTGCTTTAGACAAGATAAAACATCAAATGCGGATGAGTTTTCACACCTATAACTTACGTAATATGTTCTTGTAACTTACGTGACGGAGATAAAACGGTACCATGCATTCCCATTTGTGGTTATTCTAGTTATGTGTATAGCTTGATATCAATCTAGCCTTCGTGAAGATTTGTAACATGCAAAACATCTATTTAGGGTAAGACCACATTAAGGATCCTTCCGCCGAAAAAAGTGCTCTACAAATACCGTTTTGGTGTGATATGCATTAATTTTTTTCGAACACTTTGACATGGGACATGTTTCTGTCGTGAGTACTGAATGTACTGCTGCTTTAGACAAGATAAAACATCAAATGGGGATGAGTTTTCACACCTATAACTTACGTAATATGTTCTTGTAACTTACGTGACGGAGATCAAACGGTAACATGTATTCCCATTTGTGGTTAATCTAGTTATGTGTGTAGCTTGATATCAATCTAGCCTTCATGAAGATTTGTAACATGCAAAACATCTATTTGGGGTAAGACCACATTAAGGATCCGTCCGCCGAAAAAAGTGCTCTACAAATACCGTTTTGCTGTGATATGCATAATTTTTTTTCGAACACTTTGACATGGGACATGTTTGTCTCGTGAGTAATGAATGTACTGCTGCTTTAGACAAGATAAAACATCAAATGGGGATGAGTTTTCACACCTATAACTTACATAATATGTTCTTGTACCTTACGTGACGGAGATAAAACGGTAACATGCATTCCCATTTGTGGTTATTCTAGTTATGTG
The DNA here is from genome assembly GCA_963995525.1 of Escarpia spicata. Taxonomy (NCBI): domain Eukaryota; kingdom Metazoa; phylum Annelida; class Polychaeta; order Sabellida; family Siboglinidae; genus Escarpia; species Escarpia spicata. The sequence continues at coordinate 28,309,606 of OZ023214.1, forward strand.
TGTAGCTTGATATCAATCTAGCCTTCGTAAAGATTTGTAACATACAAAACATCTATTTGGGGTAAGACCACATTAAGGATCCTTACGCCGAATAAAATGCACTACAAATACTGTTTTGCTTTGATATGCATAAATTGTTTTCGAACACTTTGACATGGGACATGTTTGTCTCGTGAGTAATGAATGTACTGCTGCTTTAGACAAGATAAAACATCAAATGCGGATGAGTTTTCACACCTATAACTTACGTAATATGTTCTTGTAACTTACGTGACGGAGATAAAACGGTACCATGCATTCCCATTTGTGGTTATTCTAGTTATGTGTATAGCTTGATATCAATCTAGCCTTCGTGAAGATTTGTAACATGCAAAACATCTATTTAGGGTAAGACCACATTAAGGATCCTTCCGCCGAAAAAAGTGCTCTACAAATACCGTTTTGGTGTGATATGCATTAATTTTTTTCGAACACTTTGACATGGGACATGTTTCTGTCGTGAGTACTGAATGTACTGCTGCTTTAGACAAGATCAAACATCAAATGGGGATGAGTTTTCACACCTATAACTTACGTAATATGTTCTTGTAACTTACGTGACGGAGATAAAACGGTAACATGTATTCCCATTTGTGGTTAATCTAGTTATGTGTGTAGCTTGATATCAATCTAGCCTTCGTGAAGATTTGTAACATGCAAAACATCTATTTGGGGTAAGACCACATTAAGGATCCGTCCGCCGAAAAAAGTGCTCTACAAATACCGTTTTGCTGTGATATGCATAATTTTTTTTCGAACACTTTGACATGGGACATGTTTGTCTCGTGAGTAATGAATGTACTGCTGCTTTAGACAAGATAAAACATCAAATGGGGATGAGTTTTCACACCTATAACTTACGTAATATGTTCTTGTAACTTACGTGACGGAGATAAAACGGTAACATGCATTCCCATTTGTGGTTATTCTAGTTATGTGTGTAGCTTGATATCAATCTAGCCTTCGTAAAGATTTGTAACATACAAAACATCTATTTGGGGTAAGACCACATTAAGGATCCTTACGCCGAATAAAATGCACTACAAATACTGTTTTGCTTTGATATGCATAAATTGTTTTCGAACACTTTGACATGGGACATGTTTGTCTGGTGAGTAATGAATGTACTGCTGCTTTAGACAAGATAAAACATCAAATGCGGATGAGTTTTCACACCTATAACTTACGTAATATGTTCTTGTAACTTACGTGACGGAGATAAAACGGTACCATGCATTCCCATTTGTGGTTATTCTAGTTATGTGTATAGCTTGATATCAATCTAGCCTTCGTGAAGATTTGTAACATGCAAAACATCTATTTAGGGTAAGACCACATTAAGGATCCTTCCGCCGAAAAAAGTGCTCTACAAATACCGTTTTGGTGTGATATGCATTAATTTTTTTCGAACACTTTGACATGGGACATGTTTGTCTCGTGAGTACTGAATGTACTGCTGCTTTAGACAACATAAAACATCAAATGCGGATGAGTTTTCACACCTATAACTTACGTAATATGTTCTTGTAACTTACGTGACGGAGATAAAACGGTACCATGCATTCCCATTTGTGGTTATTCTAGTTATGTGTATAGCTTGATATCAATCTAGCCTTCGTGAAGATTTGTAACATGCAAAACATCTATTTGGGGTAAGACCACATTAAGGAACCTTCCGCCGAAAAAAGTGCACTACAAATACCGTTTTGCTGTGATATGCATAAATTTTGTTTGAACATTTTTACATGGGACATGTTTGTCTCGTGAGTACTGAATGTACTGCAGCTTTAGACAACATAAAACATCAAATGGGGATGAGTTTTCACACCTATAACTTACGTAATATGTTCTTGTAACTTACGTGACGGAGATAAAACGGTAACATGCATTCCCATTTGTGGTTAATCTAGTTATGTGTGTAGCTTGATATCAATCTAGCCTTCGTGAATATTTTTAACATGCAAAACATCTATTTGTGGTAAGACCACATTAAGGATCCTTCCGCCGAAAAAGTGCACTACAAATAGCGTTTTGCTGTGATATGCATAATTGTTTTTCGAACACTTTGACATGGGACATGTTTTTCTCGTGAGTACTGAATGTTCTGCTGCTTTAAACAAGATAAAACATCAAATGGGGACGAGTTTTCACACCTGTAACTTACGTAATATGTTCTTGTAACTTACGTGACGGAGATAAAACGATAACATGCATTCCCATTTGTGGTTAATCTAGTTATGTGTGTAACTTGATATCAATCTAGCCTTCGTGAAGATTTGTAACATGCAAAACATCTATTTGGGGTAAGACCACATTAAGGATCCGTCAGCCGAAAAAAATACAATACAAATACTGTTTTGCTGTGATATGCATAATTTTTTTTTGAACACTTTGACATGGGACATGTTTGTCTCGTGAGTACTGAATGTACTGCTGCTTTAGACAAGATAAAACATCAAATGGGGATGAGTTTTCACACCTATAAATTACGTAATATGTTTTTGTAACTTACGTGACGGAGATAAAACGGTAACATGCATTCCCATTTGTGGTTAATCTAGTTATGTGTGTAGCTTGATATCAATCTAGCCTTCGTGAAGATTTGTAACATGCAAAACATCTATTTGGGGTAAGACCACATTAAGGATCCTTCCGCCGAAAAAAGTGCCCAACAAATAGCGTTTTGTTGTGATATGCATGAATTTTTTTCGAATACACTTTGACATGGGACATGTTTGTCTCGTGAGTACTGAATGTACTGCTGCTTTAGACAAGATAAAACATCAAATGGGGATGAGTTTTCACACCTATAACTTACGTAATATGTTCTTGTAACTTACGTGACGGAGATAACACGGTGATATGCATTCCCATTTGTGGTTAATCTAGTTATGTGTGTAGCTTGATATCAATCTAGCCTTCGTGAAGATTTGTAACATGCAAAACATCTATTTGGGGTAAGACCACATTAAGGATCCTTCCGCCGAAAAAAGTGCACTACAAATACCGTTTTGCTGTAATATATGCATAATTTTGTTTCGAACACTTTGACTTGGGACATGTTTGTCTCGTGAGTACTGAATGTACTGCTGCTTTAGACAAGATAAAACATCAAATGGGGATGAGTTTTCACACCTATAACTTACGTAATATGTTCTTGTAACTTACGTGACGGAGATAAAACGGTAACATGTATTCCCATTTGTGGTTAATCTAGTTATGTGTGTAGCTTGATATCAATCTAGCCTTCGTGAAGATTTGTAACATGCAAAACATCTATTTGGGGTAAGACCACATTAAGGATCCGTCCGCCGAAAAAAGTGCTCTACAAATACCGTTTTGCTATGATATGCATAATTTTTTTTCGAACACTTTGACATGGGACATGTTTGTCTCGTGAGTAATGAATGTACTGCTGCTTTAGACAAGATAAAACATCAAATGGGGATGAGTTTTCACACCTATAACTTACGTAATATGTTCTTGTAACTTACGTGACGGAGATAAAACGGTAACATGCATTCCCATTTGTGGTTATTCTAGTTATGTGTGTAGCTTGATATCAATCTAGCCTTCGTGAAGATTTGTAACATACAAAACATCTATTTGGGGTAAGACCACATTAAGGATCCTTCCGCCGAAAAAAGTGCTCTACAAATACCGTTTTGGTGTGATATGCATTAATTTTTTTTCGAACACTTTGACATGGGACATGTTTGTCTCGTGAGTAATGAATGTACTGCTGCTTTAGACAAGATAAAACATCAAATGGGGATGAGTTTTCACACCTATAACTTACGTAATATGTTCTTGCAACTTACGTGACGGAGATAACACGGTGTAATGCATTCCCATTTGTGGTTAATCTAGTTATGTGTGTAGCTTGATATCAATCTAGCCTTCGTGAAGATTTGTAACATGCAAAACATCTATTTGGGGTAAGACCACATTAAGGATCCTTCCGCCGAAAAAAGTGCACTACAAATACCGTTTTGCTGTGATATGCATAATTTTGTTTCGAACACTTTGACATGGGACATGTTTGTCTCGTGAGTACTGAATGTACTGCTGCTTTAGACAAGATAAAACATCAAATGGGGATGAGTTTTCACACCTATAACTTACGTAATATGTTCTTGTAACTTACGTGACGGAGATAACACGGTGATATGCATTCCCATCTGTGGTTAATCTAGTTATGTGTGTAGCTTGATATCAACATAGCCTTCGTGAAGATTTGTAACATGCAAAACATCTATTTGGGGTAAGACCACATTAAGGATCCTTCCGCCGAAAAAAGTGCACTACAAATACCGTTTTGCTGTGATATGCATAATTTTGTTTCGAACACTTTGACTTGGGACATGTTTGTCTCGTGAGTACTGAATGTACTGCTGCTTTAGACAAGATAAAACATCAAATGGGGATGAGTTTTCACACCTATAACTTACGTAATATGTTCTTGTAACTTACGTGACGGAGATAAAACGGTAACATGTATTCCCATTTGTGGTTAATCTAGTTATGTGTGTAGCTTGATATCAATCTAGCCTTCGTGAAGATTTGTAACATGCAAAACATCTATTTGGGGTAAGACCACATTAAGGATCCGTCCGCCGAAAAAAGTGCTCTACAAATACCGTTTTGCTGTGATATGCATAATTTTTTTTCGAACACTTTGACATGGGACATGTTTGTCTCGTGAGTAATGAATGTACTGCTGCTTTAGACAAGATAAAACATCAAATGGGGATGAGTTTTCACACCTATAACTTACGTAATATGTTCTTGTAACTTACGTGACGGAGATAAAACGGTAACATGCATTCCCATTTGTGGTTATTCTAGTTATGTGTGTAGCTTGATATCAATCTAGCCTTCGTGAAGATTTGTAACATACAAAACATCTATTTGGGGTAAGACCACATTAAGGATCCTTCCGCCGAAAAAAGTGCTCTACAAATACCGTTTTGGTGTGATATGCATTAATTTTTTTTCGAACACTTTGACATGGGACATGTTTGTCTCGTGAGTAATGAATGTACTGCTGCTTTAGACAAGATAAAACATCAAATGGGGATGAGTTTTCACACCTATAACTTACGTAATATGTTCTTGCAACTTACGTGACGGAGATAACACGGTGATATGCATTCCCATTTGTGGTTAATCTAGTTATGTGTGTAGCTTGATATCAATCTAGCCTTCGTGAAGATTTGTAACATGCAAAACATCTATTTGGGGTAAGACCACATTAAGGATCCTTCCGCCGAAAAAAGTGCACTACAAATACCGTTTTGCTGTGATATGCATAATTTTGTTTCGAACACTTTGACATGGGACATGTTTGTCTCGTGAGTACTGAATGTACTGCTGCTTTAGACAAGATAAAACATCAAATGGGGATGAGTTTTCACACCTATAACTTACGTAATATGTTCTTGTAACTTACGTGACGGAGATAACACGGTGATATGCATTCCCATCTGTGGTTAATCTAGTTATGTGTGTAGCTTGATATCAATATAGCCTTCGTGAAGATTTGTAACATGCAAAACATCTATTTGGGGTAAGACCACATTAAGGATCCTTCCGCCGAAAAAAGTGCACTACAAATACCGTTTTGCTGTGATATGCATAATTTTGTTTCGAACACTTTGACTTGGGACATGTTTGTCTCGTGAGTACTGAATGTACTGCTGCTTTAGACAAGATAAAACATCAAATGGGGATGAGTTTTCACACCTATAACTTACGTAATATGTTCTTGTAACTTACGTGACGGAGATAAAACGGTAACATGCATTCCCATTTGTGGTTATTCTAGTTATGTGTGTAGCTTGATATTAATCTAGCCTTCGTGAAGATTTGTAACATGCAAAACATCTATTTGGGGTAAGACCACATTAAGGATCCTTCCGCCGAAAAAAGTGCACTACAAATACCGTTTTGCTATGATATGCATACATTTTTTTGGAACATTTTTACATGGGACATGTTTGTCTCGTGAGTACTGAATGTACTGCAGCTTTAGACAAGATAAAACATCAAATGGGGATGAGTTTTCACACCTATAACTTACGTAATATGTTCTTGTAACTTACGTGACGGAGATAAAACGGTAACATGCATTCCCATTTGTGGTTAGTCTAGTTATGTGTGTAGCTTGATATCAATCTAGCCTTCGTGAAGATTTGTAACATGCAAAACATCTATTTGGGGTAAGACCACATTAAGGATCCTTCCGCCGAAAAAAGTGCACTACAAATACCGTTTTGCTGTGATATGCATAATTTTGTTTTGAACATTTTGACTTGGGACATGTTTGTCTCGTGAGTACTGAATGTACTGCTGCTTTAGACAAGATAAAACATCAAATGGGGATGAGTTTTCACACCTATAACTTACGTAATATGTTCTTGTAACTTACGTGACGGAGATAAAACGGTAACATGTATTCCCATTTGTGGTTAATCTAGTTATGTGTGTAGCTTGATATCAATCTAGCCTTCGTGAAGATTTGTAACATGCAAAACATCTATTTGGGGTAAGACCACATTAAGGATCCTTCCGCCGAAAAAAGTGCACTACAAATACCGTTTTGCTGTGATATGCATAATTTTGTTTCGAACACTTTGACTTGGGACATGTTTGTCTCGTGAGTACTGAATGTACTGCTGCTTTAGACAAGATAAAACATCAAATGGGGATGAGTTTTCACACCTATAACTTACGTAATATGTTCTTGTAACTTACGTGACGGAGATAAAACGGTAACATGCATTCCCATTTGTGGTTATTCTAGTTATGTGTGTAGCTTGATATTAATCTAGCCTTCGTGAAGATTTGTAAAATGCAAAACATCTATTTGGGGTAAGACCACATTAAGGATCCTTCCGCCGAAAAAAGTGCACTACAAATACCGTTTTGCTATGATATGCATACATTTTTTTGGAACATTTTTACATGGGACATGTTTGTCTCGTGAGTACTGAATGTACTGCAACTTTAGACAAGATAAAACATCAAATGGGGATGAGTTTTCACTCCTATAACTTACGTAATATGTTCTTGTAACTTACGTGACGGAGATAAAACGGTAACATGCATTCCCATTTGTGGTTAGTCTAGTTATGTGTGTAGCTTGATATCAATCTAGCCTTCGTGAAGATTTGTAACATGCAAAACATCTATTTGGGGTAAGACCACATTAAGGATCCTTCCGCCGAAAAAAGTGCACTACAAATACCGTTTTGCTGTGATATGCATAATTTAGTTTTGAACACTTTGACTTGGGACATGTTTGTCTCGTGAGTACTGAATGTACTGCTGCTTTAGACAAGATAAAACATCAAATGGGGATGAGTTTTCACACCTATAACTTACGTAATATGTTCTTGTAACTTACGTGACGGAGATAAAACGGTAACATGTATTCCCATTTGTGGTTAATCTAGTTATGTGTGTAGCTTGATATCAATCTAGCCTTCGTGAAGATTTGTAACATGCAAAACATCTATTTGGGGTAAGACCACATTAAGGATCCGTCCGCCGAAAAAAGTGCTCTACAAATACCGTTTTGCTGTGATATGCATAATTTTGTTTCGAACACTTTGACATGGGACATGTTTGTCTCGTGAGTAATGAATGTACTGCTGCTTTAGACAAGATAAAACATCAAATGGGGATGAGTTTTCACACCTATAACTTACGTAATATGTTCTTGTAACTTACGTGACGGAGATAAAACGGTAACATGCATTCCCATTTGTGGTTATTCTAGTTATGTGTGTAGCTTGATATCAATCTATCCTTCGTGAAGATTTGTAACATGCAAAACATCTATTTGGGGTAAGACCACATTAAGGAACCTTCCGCCGAAAAAAGTGCACTACAAATACCGTTTTGCTGTGATATGCATAAATTTTGTTTGAACATTTTTACATGGGACATGTTTGTCTCGTGAGTACTGAATGTACTGCAGCTTTAGACAATATAAAACATCAAATGGGGATGAGTTTTCGCACCTATAACTTACGTAATATGTTCTTGTAACTTACGTGACGGAGATAAAACGGTAACATGCATTCCCATTTGTGGTTAATCTAGTTATGTGTGTAACTTGATATCAATCTAGCCTTCGTGAAGATTTGTAACATGCAAAACATCTATTTGGGGTAAGACCACATTAAGGATCCGTCAGCCGAAAAAAGTACAATACAAATACTGTTTTGCTGTGATATGCATAATTTTTTTTCGAACACTTTGACATGAGACATGTTTGTCTCGTGAGTACTGAATGTACTGCTACTTTAGACAAGATAAAACATCAAATGGGGATGAGTTTTCACACCTATAAATTACGTAATATGTTTTTGTAACTTACGTGACGGAGATAAAACGGTAACATGCATTCCCATTTGTGGTTAATCTAGTTATGTGTGTAGCTTGATATCAATCTAGCCTTCGTGAAGATTTGTAACATGCAAAACATCTATTTGGGGTAAGACCACATTAAGGATCCTTCCGCCGAAAAAAGTGCACAATATATAGCGTTTTGTTGTGATATGCATGAATTTTTTTCGAACACTTTGACATGGGACATGTTTGTCTCGTGAGTACTGAATGTACTGTTGCTTTAGACAAGATAAAACATCAAATGGGGATGAGTTTTCACACCTATAACTTACGTAATATGTTCTTGCAACTTACGTGACTGAGATAACACGGTGATATGCATTCCCATTTGTGGTTAATCTAGTTATGTGTGTAGCTTGATATCAATCTAGCCTTCGTGAAGATTTGTAACATGCAAAACATCTATTTGGGGTAAGACCACATTAAGGATCCTTCCGCCGAAAAAAGTGCACTACAAATACCGTTTTGCTGTGATATGCATAATTTTGTTTCGAACACTTTGACATGGGACATGTTTGTCTCGTGAGTACTGAATGTACTGCTGCTTTAGACAAGATAAAACATCAAATGGGGATGAGTTTTCACACCTATAACTTACGTAATATGTTCTTGTAACTTACGTGACGGAGATAACACGGTGATATGCATTCCCATTTGTGGTTAATCTAGTTATGTGTGTAGCTTGATATCAATCTAGCCTTCGTGAAGATTTGTAACATGCAAAACATCTATTTGGGGTAAGACCACATTAAGGATCCTTCCGCCGAAAAAAGTACACTACAAATACCGTTTTGCTGTGATATGCATAATTTTGTTTCGAACACTTTGACTTGGGACATGTTTGTCTCGTGAGTACTGAATGTACTGCTGCTTTAGACAAGATAAAATATCAAATGGGGATGAGTTTTCACACCTATAACTTACGTAATATGTTCTTGTAACTTACGTGACGGAGATAAAACGGTAACATGCATTCCCATTTGTGGTTAGTCTAGTTATGTGTGTAGCTTGATATCAATCTAGCCTTCGAGAAGATTTGTAACATGCAAAACATCTATTTGGGGTAAGACCACATTAAGGATCCTTCCGCCGAAAAAAGTGCACTACAAATACCGTTTTGCTGTGATATGCATAATTTTGTTTTGAACACTTTGACTTGGGACATGTTTGTCTCGTGAGTACTGAATGTACTGCTGCTTTAGACAAGATAAAACATCAAATGGGGATGAGTTTTCACACCTATAACTTACGTAATATGTTCTTGTAACTTACGTGACGGAGATAAAACGGTAACATGTATTCCCATTTGTGGTTAATCTAGTTATGTGTGTAGCTTGATATCAATCTAGCCTTCGTGAAGATTTGTAACATGCAAAACATCTATTTGGGGTAAGACCACATTAAGGATCCGTCCGCCGAAAAAAGTGCTCTACAAATACCGTTTTGCTGTGATATGCATAATTTTGTTTCGAACACTTTGACATGGGACATGTTTGTCTCGTGAGTAATGAATGTACTGCTGCTTTAGACAAGATAAAACATCAAATGGGGATGAGTTTTCACACCTATAACTTACGTAATATGTTCTTGTAACTTACGTGACGGAGATAAAACGGTAACATGCATTCCCATTTGTGGTTATTCTAGTTATGTGTGTAGCTTGATATCAATCTATCCTTCGTGAAGATTTGTAACATGCAAAACATCTATTTGGGGTAAGACCACATTAAGGAACCTTCCGCCGAAAAAAGTGCACTACAAATACCGTTTTGCTGTGATATGCATAAATTTTGTTTGAACATTTTTACATGGGACATGTTTGTCTCGTGAGTACTGAATGTACTGCAGCTTTAGACAATATAAAACATCAAATGGGGATGAGTTTTCGCACCTATAACTTACGTAATATGTTCTTGTAACTTACGTGACGGAGATAAAACGGTAACATGCATTCCCATTTGTGGTTAATCTAGTTATGTGTGTAACTTGATATCAATCTAGCCTTCGTGAAGATTTGTAACATGCAAAACATCTATTTGGGGTAAGACCACATTAAGGATCCGTCAGCCGAAAAAAGTACAATACAAATACTGTTTTGCTGTGATATGCATAATTTTTTTTCGAACACTTTGACATGGGACATGTTTGTCTCGTGAGTACTGAATGTACTGCTACTTTAGACAAGATAAAACATCAAATGGGGATGAGTTTTCACACCTATAAATTACGTAATATGTTTTTGTAACTTACGTGACGGAGATAAAACGGTAACATGCATTCCCATTTGTGGTTAATCTAGTTATGTGTGTAGCTTGATATCAATCTAGCCTTCGTGAAGATTTGTAACATGCAAAACATCTATTTGGGGTAAGACCACATTAAGGATCCTTCCGCCGAAAAAAGTGCACAATATATAGCGTTTTGTTGTGATATGCATGAATTTTTTTCGAACACTTTGACATGGGACATGTTTGTCTCGTGAGTACTGAATGTACTGTTGCTTTAGACAAGATAAAACATCAAATGGGGATGAGTTTTCACACCTATAACTTACGTAATATGTTCTTGCAACTTACGTGACTGAGATAACACGGTGATATGCATTCCCATTTGTGGTTAATCTAGTTATGTGTGTAGCTTGATATCAATCTAGCCTTCGTGAAGATTTGTAACATGCAAAACATCTATTTGGGGTAAGACCACATTAAGGATCCTTCCGCCGAAAAAAGTGCACTACAAATACCGTTTTGCTGTGATATGCATAATTTTGTTTCGAACACTTTGACATGGGACATGTTTGTCTCGTGAGTACTGAATGTACTGCTGCTTTAGACAAGATAAAACATCAAATGGGGATGAGTTTTCACACCTATAACTTACGTAATATGTTCTTGTAACTTACGTGACGGAGATAACACGGTGATATGCATTCCCATTTGTGGTTAATCTAGTTATGTGTGTAGCTTGATATCAATCTAGCCTTCGTGAAGATTTGTAACATGCAAAACATCTATTTGGGGTAAGACCACATTAAGGATCCTTCCGCCGAAAAAAGTACACTACAAATACCGTTTTGCTGTGATATGCATAATTTTGTTTCGAACACTTTGACTTGGGACATGTTTGTCTCGTGAGTACTGAATGTACTGCTGCTTTAGACAAGATAAAACATCAAATGGGGATGAGTTTTCACACCTATAACTTACGTAATATGTTCTTGTAACTTACGTGACGGAGATAAAACGGTAACATGCATTCCCATTTGTGGTTAGTCTAGTTATGTGTGTAGCTTGATATCAATCTAGCCTTCGAGAAGATTTGTAACATGCAAAACATCTATTTGGGGTAAGACCACATTAAGGATCCTTCCGCCGAAAAAAGTGCACTACAAATACCGTTTTGCTGTGATATGCATAATTTTGTTTTGAACACTTTGACTTGGGACATGTTTGTCTCGTGAGTACTGAATGTACTGCTGCTTTAGACAAGATAAAACATCAAATGGGGATGAGTTTTCACACCTATAACTTACGTAATATGTTCTTGTAACTTACGTGACGGAGATAAAACGGTAACATGTATTCCCATTTGTGGTTAATCTAGTTATGTGTGTAGCTTGATATCAATCTAGCCTTCGTGAAGATTTGTAACATGCAAAACATCTATTTGGGGTAAGACCACATTAAGGATCCGTCCGCCGAAAAAAGTGCTCTACAAATACCGTTTTGCTGTGATATGCATAATTTTGTTTCGAACACTTTGACATGGGACATGTTTGTCTCGTGAGTAATGAATGTACTGCTGCTTTAGACAAGATAAAACATCAAATGGGGATGAGTTTTCACACCTATAACTTACGTAATATGTTCTTGTAACTTACGTGACGGAGATAAAACGGTAACATGCATTCCCATTTGTGGTTATTCTAGTTATGTGTGTAGCTTGATATTAATCTAGCCTTCGTGAAGATTTGTAACATGCAAAACATCTATTTGGGGTAAGACCACATTAAGGATCCTTCCGCCGAAAAAAGTGCACTACAAATACCGTTTTGCTATGATATGCATACATTTTTTTGGAACATTTTTACATGGGACATGTTTGTCTCGTGAGTACTGAATGTACTGCAGCTTTAGACAAGATAAAACATCAAATGGGGATGAGTTTTCACACCTATAACTTACGTAATATGTTCTTGTAACTTACGTGACGGAGATAAAACGGTAACATGCATTCCCATTTGTGGTTAGTCTAGTTATGTGTGTAGCTTGATATCAATCTAGCCTTCGTGAAGATTTGTAACATGCAAAACATCTATTTGGGGTAAGACCACATTAAGGATCCTTCCGCCGAAAAAAGTGCACTACAAATACCGTTTTGCTGTGATATGCATAATTTTGTTTTGAACACTTTGACTTGGGACATGTTTGTCTCGTGAGTACTGAATGTACTGCTGCTTTAGACAAGATAAAACATCAAATGGGGATGAGTTTTCACACCTATAACTTACGTAATATGTTCTTGTAACTTACGTGACGGAGATAAAACGGTAACATGTATTCCCATTTGTGGTTAATCTAGTTATGTGTGTAGCTTGATATCAATCTAGCCTTCGTGAAGATTTGTAACATGCAAAACATCTATTTGGGGTAAGACCACATTAAGGATCCTTCCGCCGAAAAAAGTGCACTACAAATACCGTTTTGCTGTGATATGCATAATTTTGTTTCGAACACTTTGACATGGGACATGTTTGTCTCGTGAGTACTGAATGTACTGCTGCTTTAGACAAGATAAAACATCAAATGGGGATGAGTTTTCACACCTATAACTTACGTAATATGTTCTTGTAACTTACGTGACGGAGATAACACGGTGATATGCATTCCCATTTGTGGTTAATCTAGTTATGTGTGTAGCTTGATATCAATCTAGCCTTCGTGAAGATTTGTAACATGCAAAACATCTATTTGGGGTAAGACCACATTAAGGATCCTTCCGCCGAAAAAAGTGCACTACAAATACCGTTTTGCTGTGATATGCATAATTTTGTTTCGAACACTTTGACTTGGGACATGTTTGTCTCGTGAGTACTGAATGTACTGCTGCTTTAGACAAGATAAAACATCAAATGGGGATGAGTTTTCACACCTATAACTTACGTAATATGTTCTTGTAACTTACGTGACGGAGATAAAACGGTAACATGCATTCCCATTTGTGGTTAGTCTAGTTATGTGTGTAGCTTGATATCAATCTAGCCTTCGTGAAGATTTGTAACATGCAAAACATCTATTTGGGGTAAGACCACATTAAGGATCCTTCCGCCGAAAAAAGTGCACTACAAATACCGTTTTGCTGTGATATGCATAATTTTGTTTTGAACACTTTGACTTGGGACATGTTTGTCTCGTGAGTACTGAATGTACTGCTGCTTTAGACAAGATAAAACATCAAATGGGGATGAGTTTTCACACCTATAACTTACGTAATATGTTCTTGTAACTTACGTGACGGAGATAAAACGGTAACATGTATTCCCATTTGTGGTTAATCTAGTTATGTGTGTAGCTTGATATCAATCTAGCCTTCGTGAAGATTTGTAACATGCAAAACATCTATTTGGGGTAAGACCACATTAAGGATCCGTCCGCCGAAAAAAGTGCTCTACAAATACCGTTTTGCTGTGATATGCATAATTTTGTTTCGAACACTTTGACATGGGACATGTTTGTCTCGTGAGTAATGAATGTACTGCTGCTTTAGACAAGATAAAACATCAAATGGGGATGAGTTTTCACACCTATAACTTACGTAATATGTTCTTGTAACTTACGTGACGGAGATAAAACGGTAACATGCATTCCCATTTGTGGTTATTCTAGTTATGTGTGTAGCTTGATATCAATCTATCCTTCGTGAAGATTTGTAACATGCAAAACATCTATTTGGGGTAAGACCACATTAAGGAACCTTCCGCCGAAAAAAGTGCACTACAAATACCGTTTTGCTGTGATATGCATTAATTTTGTTTGAACATTTTTACATGGGACATGTTTATCTCGTGAGTACTGAATGTACTGCAGCTTTAGACAATATAAAACATCAAATGGGGATGAGTTTTCGCACCTATAACTTACGTAATATGTTATTGTAACTTACGTGACGGAGATAAAACGGTAACATGCATTCCCATTTGTGGTTAATCTAGTTATGTGTGTAACTTGATATCAATCTAGCCTTCGTGAAGATTTGTAACATGCAAAACATCTATTTGGGGTAAGACCACATTAAGGATCCGTCAGCCGAAAAAAGTACTATACAAATACTGTTTTGCTGTGATATGCATAATTTTGTTTCGAACACTTTGATATGGGACATGTTTGTCTCGTGAGTACTGAATGTACTGCTGCTTTAGACAAGATAAAACATCAAATGGGGATGAGTTTTCACACCTATAAATTACGTAATATGTTTTTGTAACTTACGTGACGGAGATAAAACGGTAACATGCATTCCCATTTGTGGTTAATCTAGTTATGTGTGTAGCTTGATATCAATCTAGCCTTCGTGAATATTTGTAACATGCAAAATATCTATTTGGGGTAAGACCACATTAAGGATCCTTCCGCCGAAAAAAGTGCACAATAAATAGCGTTTTGTTGTGATATGCATGAATTTTTTTTCGAACACTTTGACATGGGACATGTTTGTCTCGTGAGTACTGAATGTACTGCTGCTTTAGACAAGATAAAACATCAAATGGGGATGAGTTTTCACACCTATAACTTACGTAATATGTTCTTGCAACTTACGTGACGGAGATAACACGGTGATATGCATTCCCATTTGTGGTTAATCTAGTTATGTGTGTAGCTTGATATCAATCTAGCCTTCGTGAAGATTTGTAACATGCAAAACATCTATTTGGGGTAAGACCACATTAAGGATCCTTCCGCCGAAAAAAGTGCACTACAAATACCGTTTTGCTGTGATATGCATAATTTTGTTTCGAACACTTTGATATGGGACATGTTTGTCTCGTGAGTACTGAATGTACTGCTGCTTTAGACAAGATAAAACATCAAATGGGGATGAGTTTTCACACCTATAACTTACGTAATATGTTCTTGTAACTTACGTGACGGAGATAACATGGTGATATGCATTCCCATTTGTGGTTAATCTAGTTATGTGTGTAGCTTGATATCAATCTAGCCTTCGTGAAGATTTGTAACATGCAAAACATCTATTTGGGGTAAGACCTCATTAAGGATCCTTCCGCCGAAAAAAGTGCACTACAAATACCGTTTTGCTGTGATATGCATAATTTTGTTTCGAACACTTTGACTTGGGACATGTTTGTCTCGTGAGTACTGAATGTACTGCTGCTTTAGACAAGATAAAACATCAAATGGGGATGAGTTTTCACACCTATAACTTACGTAATATGTTCTTGTAACTTACGTGACGGAGATAAAACGGTAACATGCATTCCCATTTGTGGTTATTCTAGTTATGTGTGTAGCTTGATATTAATCTAGCCTTCGTGAAGATTTGTAACATGCAAAACATCTATTTGGGGTAACACCACATTAAGGATCCTTCCGCCGAAAAAAGTGCAATACAAATACCGTTTTTCTATGATATGCCTACATTTTTTTGGAACATTTTGACATGGGACATGTTTGTCTCGTGAGTACTGAATGTACTGCAGCTTTAGACAAGATAAAACATCAAATGGGGATGAGTTTTCACACCTATAACTTACGTAATATGTTCTTGTAACTTACGTGACGGAGATAAAACGGTAACATGCATTCCCATTTGTGGTTAGTCTAGTTATGTGTGTAGCTTGATATCAATCTAGCCTTCGTGAAGATTTGTAACATGCAAAACATCTATTTGGGGTAAGACCACATTAAGGATCCTTCCGCCGAAAAAAGTGCACTACAAATACCGTTTTGCTGTGATATGCATAATTTTGTTTTGAACACTTTGACTTGGGACATGTTTGTCTCGTGAGTACTGAATGTACTGCTGCTTTAGACAAGATAAAACATCAAATGGGGATGAGTTTTCACACCTATAACTTACGTAATATGTTCTTGTAACTTACGTGACGGAGATAAAACGGTAACATGTATTCCCATTTGTGGTTAATCTAGTTATGTGTGTAGCTTGATATCAATCTAGCCTTCGGGAAGATTTGTAACATGCAAAACATCTATTTGGGGTAAGACCACATTAAGGATCCGTCCGCCGAAAAAAGTGCTCTACAAATACCGTTTTGCTGTGATATGCATAATTTTGTTTCGAACACTTTGACATGGGACATGTTTGTCTCGTGAGTAATGAATGTACTGCTGCTTTAGACAAGATAAAACATCAAATGGGGATGAGTTTTCACACCTATAACTTACGTAATATGTTCTTGTAACTTACGTGACGGAGATAAAACGGTAACATGCATTCCCATTTGTGGTTATTCTAGTTATGTGTGTAGCTTGATATCAATCTAGCCTTCGTGAAGATTTGTAACATACAAAACATCTATTTGGGGTAAGACCACATTAAGGATCCTTACGCCGAATAAAATGCACTACAAATACTGTTTTGCTTTGATATGCATCAATTGTTTTCGAACACTTTGACATGGGACATGTTTGTCTCGTGAGTAATGAATGTACTGCTGCTTTAGACAAGATAAAACATCAAATGCGGATGAGTTTTCACACCTATAACTTACGTAATATGTTCTTGTAACTTACGTGACGGAGATAAAACGGTAACATGCATTCCCTTTTGTGGTTATTCTAGTTATGTGTATAGCTTGATATCAATCTAGCCTTCGTGAAGATTTGTAACATGCAAAACATCTATTTAGGGTAAGACCACATTAAGGATCCTTCCGCCGAAAAAAGTGCTCTACAAATACCGTTTTGGTGTGATATGCATTAATTTTTTTTTCGAACACTTTGACATGGGACATGTTTGTCTCGTGAGTACTGAATGTACTGCTGCTTTAGACAAGATAAAACATCAAATAAGGATGAGTTTTCATACCTATATATTACATAATATGTTCTTGTAACTTACGTGACGGAGATAAAACGGTAACATGCATTACCATTTGTGGTTAATCTAGTTATGTGTGTAGCTTGATATCAATCTAGCCTTCACGAAGATTTGTAACATGCAAAACATCTATTTGGTGTAAAACCACATTAAGGATCCTTCCGCCGAAAAAAGTGCACTACAAATAGCGTTTTGCTGTGATATGCATAATTTTTTTCGAACATTTTGACATGGGACATGTTTGTTTCGTGAGTACTGAATGTACTGCTGCTTTAGGCAAGATAAAACATCAAATGGGGATGAGTTTTCACACCTATAACTTACGTAATATGTTCTTGTAACTTACGTGACGGAGATAAAACGGTAACATGCATTCCCATTTGTGGTTATTCTAGTTATGTGTGTAGCTTGATATCAATCTATCCTTCGTGAAGATTTGTAACATGCAAAACATCTATTTGGGGTAAGACCACATTAAGGAACCTTCCGCCGAAAAAAGTGCACTACAAATACCGTTTTGCTGTGATATGCATAAATTTTGTTTGAACATTTTTACATGGGACATGTTTGTCTCGTGAGTACTGAATGTACTGCAGCTTTAGACAACATAAAACATCAAATGGGGATGAGTTTTCACACCTATAACTTACGTAATATGTTCTTGTAACTTACGTGACGGAGATAGAACGGTAACATGCATTCCCATTTGTGGTTAATCTAGTTATGTGTGTAGCTTGATATCAATCTAGCCTTCGTGAATATTTTTAACATGCAAAACATCTATTTGTGGTAAGACCACATTAAGGATCCTTCCGCCGAAAAAAGTGCACTACAAATAGCGTTTTGCTGTGATATGCATAATTGTTTTTCGAACACTTTGACATGGGACATGTTTGTCTCGTGAGTACTGAATGTTCTGCTGCTTTAAACAAGATAAAACATCAAATGGGGACGAGTTTTCACACCTGTAACTTACGTAATATGTTCTTGTAACTTACGTGACGGAGATAAAACGATAACATGCATTCCCATTTGTGGTTAATCTAGTTATGTGTGTAAGTTGATATCAATCTAGCCTTCGTGAAGATTTGTAACATGCAAAACATCTATTTGGGGTAAGACCACATTAAGGATCCGTCAGCCGAAAAAAGTACAATACAAATACTGTTTTACTGTGATATGCATAATTTTTTTTCGAACACTTTGACATGGGACATGTTTGTCTCGTGCGTACTAAATGTACTGCTGCTTTAGACAAGATAAAACATCAAATGGGGATGAGTTTTCACACCTATAACTTACGTAATATGTTCTTGCAACTTACGTGACGGAGATAACACGGTGATATGCATTCCCATTTGTGGTTAATCTAGTTATGTGTGTAGCTTGATATCAATCTAGCCTTCGTGAAGATTTGTAACATGCAAAACATCTATTTGGGGTAAGACCACATTAAGGATCCTTCCGCCGAAAAAAGTGCACTACAAATACCGTTTTGCTGTGATATGCATAATTTTGTTTCGAACACTTTGACATGGGACATGTTTGTCTCGTGAGTACTGAATGTACTGCTGCTTTAGACAAGATAAAACATCAAATGGGGATGAGTTTTCACACCTATAACTTACGTAATATGTTCTTGTAACTTACGTGACGGAGATAACACGGTGATATGCATTCCCATTTGTGGTTAATCTAGTTATGTGTGTAGCTTGATATCAATCTAGCCTTCGTGAAGATTTGTAACATGCAAAACATCTATTTGGGGTAAGACCACATTAAGGATCCTTCCGCCGAAAAAAGTGCACTACAAATACCGTTTTGCTGTGATATGCATAATTTTGTTTCGAACACTTTGACTTGGGACATGTTTGTCTCGTGAGTACTGAATGTACTGCTGCTTTAAACAAGATCAAACATCAAATGGGGATGAGTTTTCACACCTATAACTTACGTAATATGTTCTTGTAACTTACGTGACGGAGATAAAACGGTAACATGCATTCCCATTTGTCGTTATTCTAGTTATGTGTATAGCTTGATATCAATCTAGCCTTCGTGAAGATTTGTAACATGCAAAACATCTATTTAGGGTAAGACCACATTAAGGATCCTTCCGCCGGAAAAAGTGCTCTACAAATACCGTTTTGGTGTGATATGATATTGATATTAATCTAGCCTTCGTGAAGATTTGTAACATGCAAAACATCTATTTGGGGTAACACCACATTAAGGATCCTTCCGCCGAAAAAAGTGCAATACAAATACCGTTTTTCTATGATATGCCTACATTTTTTTGGAACATTTTGACATGGGACATGTTTGTCTCGTGAGTACTGAATGTACTGCAGCTTTAGACAAGATAAAACATCAAATGGGGATGAGTTTTCACACCTATAACTTACGTAATATGTTCTTGTAACTTACGTGACGGAGATAAAACGGTAACATGCATTCCCATTTGTGGTTAGTCTAGTTATGTGTGTAGCTTGATATCAATCTAGCCTTCGTGAAGATTTGTAACATGCAAAACATCTATTTGGGGTAAGACCACATTAAGGATCCTTCCGCCGAAAAAAGTGCACTACAAATACCGTTTTGCTGTGATATGCATAATTTTGTTTTGAACACTTTGACTTGGGACATGTTTGTCTCGTGAGTACTGAATGTACTGCTGCTTTAGACAAGATAAAACATCAAATGGGGATGAGTTTTCACACCTATAACTTACGTAATATGTTCTTGTAACTTACGTGACGGAGATAAAACGGTAACATGTATTCCCATTTGTGGTTAATCTAGTTATGTGTGTAGCTTGATATCAATCTAGCCTTCGGGAAGATTTGTAACATGCAAAACATCTATTTGGGGTAAGACCACATTAAGGATCCGTCCGCCGAAAAAAGTGCTCTACAAATACCGTTTTGCTGTGATATGCATAATTTTGTTTCGAACACTTTGACATGGGACATGTTTGTCTCGTGAGTAATGAATGTACTGCTGCTTTAGACAAGATAAAACATCAAATGGGGATGAGTTTTCACACCTATAACTTACGTAATATGTTCTTGTAACTTACGTGACGGAGATAAAACGGTAACATGCATTCCCATTTGTGGTTATTCTAGTTATGTGTGTAGCTTGATATCAATCTAGCCTTCGTGAAGATTTGTAACATACAAAACATCTATTTGGGGTAAGACCACATTAAGGATCCTTACGCCGAATAAAATGCACTACAAATACTGTTTTGCTTTGATATGCATCAATTGTTTTCGAACACTTTGACATGGGACATGTTTGTCTCGTGAGTAATGAATGTACTGCTGCTTTAGACAAGATAAAACATCAAATGCGGATGAGTTTTCACACCTATAACTTACGTAATATGTTCTTGTAACTTACGTGACGGAGATAAAACGGTAACATGCATTCCCTTTTGTGGTTATTCTAGTTATGTGTATAGCTTGATATCAATCTAGCCTTCGTGAAGATTTGTAACATGCAAAACATCTATTTAGGGTAAGACCACATTAAGGATCCTTCCGCCGAAAAAAGTGCTCTACAAATACCGTTTTGGTGTGATATGCATTAATTTTTTTTTCGAACACTTTGACATGGGACATGTTTGTCTCGTGAGTACTGAATGTACTGCTGCTTTAGACAAGATAAAACATCAAATAAGGATGAGTTTTCATACCTATATATTACATAATATGTTCTTGTAACTTACGTGACGGAGATAAAACGGTAACATGCATTACCATTTGTGGTTAATCTAGTTATGTGTGTAGCTTGATATCAATCTAGCCTTCACGAAGATTTGTAACATGCAAAACATCTATTTGGTGTAAAACCACATTAAGGATCCTTCCGCCGAAAAAAGTGCACTACAAATAGCGTTTTGCTGTGATATGCATAATTTTTTTCGAACATTTTGACATGGGACATGTTTGTTTCGTGAGTACTGAATGTACTGCTGCTTTAGGCAAGATAAAACATCAAATGGGGATGAGTTTTCACACCTATAACTTACGTAATATGTTCTTGTAACTTACGTGACGGAGATAAAACGGTAACATGCATTCCCATTTGTGGTTATTCTAGTTATGTGTGTAGCTTGATATCAATCTATCCTTCGTGAAGATTTGTAACATGCAAAACATCTATTTGGGGTAAGACCACATTAAGGAACCTTCCGCCGAAAAAAGTGCACTACAAATACCGTTTTGCTGTGATATGCATAAATTTTGTTTGAACATTTTTACATGGGACATGTTTGTCTCGTGAGTACTGAATGTACTGCAGCTTTAGACAACATAAAACATCAAATGGGGATGAGTTTTCACACCTATAACTTACGTAATATGTTCTTGTAACTTACGTGACGGAGATAGAACGGTAACATGCATTCCCATTTGTGGTTAATCTAGTTATGTGTGTAGCTTGATATCAATCTAGCCTTCGTGAATATTTTTAACATGCAAAACATCTATTTGTGGTAAGACCACATTAAGGATCCTTCCGCCGAAAAAAGTGCACTACAAATAGCGTTTTGCTGTGATATGCATAATTGTTTTTCGAACACTTTGACATGGGACATGTTTGTCTCGTGAGTACTGAATGTTCTGCTGCTTTAAACAAGATAAAACATCAAATGGGGACGAGTTTTCACACCTGTAACTTACGTAATATGTTCTTGTAACTTACGTGACGGAGATAAAACGATAACATGCATTCCCATTTGTGGTTAATCTAGTTATGTGTGTAAGTTGATATCAATCTAGCCTTCGTGAAGATTTGTAACATGCAAAACATCTATTTGGGGTAAGACCACATTAAGGATCCGTCAGCCGAAAAAAGTACAATACAAATACTGTTTTACTGTGATATGCATAATTTTTTTTCGAACACTTTGACATGGGACATGTTTGTCTCGTGCGTACTAAATGTACTGCTGCTTTAGACAAGATAAAACATCAAATGGGGATGAGTTTTCACACCTATAACTTACGTAATATGTTCTTGCAACTTACGTGACGGAGATAACACGGTGATATGCATTCCCATTTGTGGTTAATCTAGTTATGTGTGTAGCTTGATATCAATCTAGCCTTCGTGAAGATTTGTAACATGCAAAACATCTATTTGGGGTAAGACCACATTAAGGATCCTTCCGCCGAAAAAAGTGCACTACAAATACCGTTTTGCTGTGATATGCATAATTTTGTTTCGAACACTTTGACATGGGACATGTTTGTCTCGTGAGTACTGAATGTACTGCTGCTTTAGACAAGATAAAACATCAAATGGGGATGAGTTTTCACACCTATAACTTACGTAATATGTTCTTGTAACTTACGTGACGGAGATAACACGGTGATATGCATTCCCATTTGTGGTTAATCTAGTTATGTGTGTAGCTTGATATCAATCTAGCCTTCGTGAAGATTTGTAACATGCAAAACATCTATTTGGGGTAAGACCACATTAAGGATCCTTCCGCCGAAAAAAGTGCACTACAAATACCGTTTTGCTGTGATATGCATAATTTTGTTTCGAACACTTTGACTTGGGACATGTTTGTCTCGTGAGTACTGAATGTACTGCTGCTTTAAACAAGATCAAACATCAAATGGGGATGAGTTTTCACACCTATAACTTACGTAATATGTTCTTGTAACTTACGTGACGGAGATAAAACGGTAACATGCATTCCCATTTGTCGTTATTCTAGTTATGTGTATAGCTTGATATCAATCTAGCCTTCGTGAAGATTTGTAACATGCAAAACATCTATTTAGGGTAAGACCACATTAAGGATCCTTCCGCCGGAAAAAGTGCTCTACAAATACCGTTTTGGTGTGATATGCATTAATTTTTTTTTCGAACACTTTGACATGGGACATGTTTGTCTCGTGAGTACTGAATGTACTGCTGCTTTAGACAAGATAAAACATAAAATGAGGATGAGTTTTCATACCTATATATTACATAATATGTTCTTGTAACTTACGTGACGGAGATAAAACGGTAACATGCATTACCATTTGTGGTTAATCTAGTTATGTGTGTAGCTTGATATCAATCTAGCCTTCACGAAGATTTGTAACATGCAAAACATCTATTTGGTGTAAAACCACATTAAGGATCCTTCCGCCGAAAAAAGTGCCCTACAAATAGCGTTTTGCTGTGATATGCATAATTTTTTTCGAACATTTTGACATGGGACATGTTTGTCTCGTGAGTACTGAATGTACTGCTGCTTTAGGCAAGATAAAACATCAAATGGGGATGAGTTTTCACACCTATAACTTACGTAATATGTTCTTGTAACTTACGTGACGGAGATAAAACGGTAACATGTATTCCCATTTGTGGTTATTCTAGTTATGTGTGTAGCTTGATATCAATCTATCCTTCGTGAAGATTTGTAACATGCAAAACATCTATTTGGGGTAAGACCACATTAAGGAACCTTCCGCCGAAAAAAGTGCACTACAAATACCGTTTTCCTGTGATATGCATAAATTTTGTTTGAACATTTTTACATGGGACATGTTTGTCTCGTGAATACTGAATGTACTGCAGCTTTAGACAACATAAAACATCAAATGGGGATGAGTTTTCACACCTATAACTTACGTAATATGTTCTTGTAACTTACGTGACGGAGATAAAACGGTAACATGCATTCCCATTTGTGGTTAATCTAGTTATGTGTGTAGCTTGATATCAATCTAGCCTTCGTGAATATTTTTAACATGCAAAACATCTATTTGTGGTAAGACCACATTAAGGATCCTTCCGCCGAAAAAAGTGCACTACAAATAGCGTTTTGCTGTGATATGCATAATTGTTTTTCGAACACTTTGACATGGGACATGTTTGTCTCGTGAGTACTGAATGTTCTGCTGCTTTAAACAAGATAAAACATCAAATGGGGACGAGTTTTCACACCTGTAACTTACGTAATATGTTCTTGTAACTTACGTGACGGAGATAAAACGATAACATGCATTCACATTTGTGGTTAATCTAGTTATGTGTGTAACTTGATATCAATCTAGCCTTCGTGAAGATTTGTAACATGCAAAACATCTATTTGGGGTAAGACCACATTAAGGATCCGTCAGCCGAAAAAAGTACAATACAAATACTGTTTTACTGTGATATGCATAATTTTTTTTGAACACTTTGACATGGGACATGTTTGTCTCGTGAGTACTGAATGTACTGCTGCTTTAGACAAGATAAAACATCAAATGGGGATGAGTTTTCACACCTATAAATTACGTAATATGTTTTTGTAACTTACGTGACGGAGATAAAACGGTAACATGAATTCCCATTTGTGGTTAATCTAGTTATGCGTGTAGCTTGATATCAATCTAGCCTTCGTGAAGATTTGTAACATGCAAAACATCTATTTGGGGTAAGACCACATTAAGGATCCTTCCGCCGAAAAAAGTGCACAACAAATAGCGTTTTGTTGTGATATGCATGAATTTTTTTCGAACACTTTGACATGGGACATGTTTGTCTCGTGAGTACTAAATGTAGTGCTGCTTTAGACAAGATAAAACATCAAATGGGGATGAGTTTTCACACCTATAACTTACGTAATATGTTCTTGCAACTTACGTGACGGAGATAACACGGTGATATGCATTCCCATTTGTGGTTAATCTAGTTATGTGTGTAGCTTGATATCAATCTAGCCTTCGTGAAGATTTGTTACATGCAAAACATCTATTTGGGGTAAGACCACATTAAGGATCCTTCCGCCGAAAAAAGTGCACTACAAATACCGTTTTGCTGTGATATGCATAATTTTGTTTCGAACACTTTGACATGGGACATGTTTGTCTCGTGAGTACTGAATGTACTGCTGCTTTAGACAAGATAAAACATCAAATGGGGATGAGTTTTCACACCTATAACTTACGTAATATGTTCTTGTAACTTACGTGACGGAGATAACACGGTGATATGCATTCCCATTTGTGGTTAATCTAGTTATGTGTGTAGCTTGATATCAATCTAGCCTTCGTGAAGATTTGTAACATGCAAAACATCTATTTGGGGTAAGACCACATTAAGGATCCTTCCGCCGAAAAAAGTGCACTACAAATACCGTTTTGCTGTGATATGCATAATTTTGTTTCGAACACTTTGACTTGGGACATGTTTGTCTCGTGAGTACTGAATGTACTGCTGCTTTAAACAAGATCAAACATCAAATGGGGATGAGTTTTCACACCTATAACTTACGTAATATGTTCTTGTAACTTACGTGACGGAGATAAAACGGTAACATGCATTCCCATGTGTGGTTAATCTAGTTATGTGTGTAGCTTGATATCAATCTAGCCTTCGTGAAGATTTGTAACATGCAAAATATATATTTGGGGTAAGACCACATTAAGGATCCTTCCGCCGAAAAAAGTGCTCTACAAATACCGTTTTGGTGTGATATGCATTAATTTTTTTTTCGAACACTTTGACATGGGACATGTTTGTCTCGTGAGTACTGAATGTACTGCTGCTTTAGACAAGATAAAACATCAAATAAGGATGAGTTTTCATACCTATATATTACATAATATGTTCTTGTAACTTACGTGACGGAGATAAAACGGTAACATGCATTACCATTTGTGGTTAATCTAGTTATGTGTGTAGCTTGATATCAATCTAGCCTTCACGAAGATTTGTAACATGCAAAACATCTATTTGGTGTAAAACCACATTAAGGATCCTTCCGCCGAAAAAAGTGCACTACAAATAGCGTTTTGCTGTGATATGCATAATTTTTTTCGAACATTTTGACATGGGACATGTTTGTTTCGTGAGTACTGAATGTACTGCTGCTTTAGGCAAGATAAAACATCAAATGGGGATGAGTTTTCACACCTATAACTTACGTAATATGTTCTTGTAACTTACGTGACGGAGATAAAACGGTAACATGCATTCCCATTTGTGGTTATTCTAGTTATGTGTGTAGCTTGATATCAATCTATCCTTCGTGAAGATTTGTAACATGCAAAACATCTATTTGGGGTAAGACCACATTAAGGAACCTTCCGCCGAAAAAAGTGCACTACAAATACCGTTTTGCTGTGATATGCATAAATTTTGTTTGAACATTTTTACATGGGACATGTTTGTCTCGTGAGTACTGAATGTACTGCAGCTTTAGACAACATAAAACATCAAATGGGGATGAGTTTTCACACCTATAACTTACGTAATATGTTCTTGTAACTTACGTGACGGAGATAGAACGGTAACATGCATTCCCATTTGTGGTTAATCTAGTTATGTGTGTAGCTTGATATCAATCTAGCCTTCGTGAATATTTTTAACATGCAAAACATCTATTTGTGGTAAGACCACATTAAGGATCCTTCCGCCGAAAAAAGTGCACTACAAATAGCGTTTTGCTGTGATATGCATAATTGTTTTTCGAACACTTTGACATGGGACATGTTTGTCTCGTGAGTACTGAATGTTCTGCTGCTTTAAACAAGATAAAACATCAAATGGGGACGAGTTTTCACACCTGTAACTTACGTAATATGTTCTTGTAACTTACGTGACGGAGATAAAACGATAACATGCATTCCCATTTGTGGTTAATCTAGTTATGTGTGTAAGTTGATATCAATCTAGCCTTCGTGAAGATTTGTAACATGCAAAACATCTATTTGGGGTAAGACCACATTAAGGATCCGTCAGCCGAAAAAAGTACAATACAAATACTGTTTTACTGTGATATACATAATTTTTTTTCGAACACTTTGACATGGGACATGTTTGTCTCGTGCGTACTAAATGTACTGCTGCTTTAGACAAGATAAAACATCAAATGGGGATGAGTTTTCACACCTATAACTTACGTAATATGTTCTTGCAACTTACGTGACGGAGATAACACGGTGATATGCATTCCCATTTGTGGTTAATCTAGTTATGTGTGTAGCTTGATATCAATCTAGCCTTCGTGAAGATTTGTAACATGCAAAACATCTATTTGGGGTAAGACCACATTAAGGATCCTTCCGCCGAAAAAAGTGCACTACAAATACCGTTTTGCTGTGATATGCATAATTTTGTTTCGAACACTTTGACATGGGACATGTTTGTCTCGTGAGTACTGAATGTACTGCTGCTTTAGACAAGATAAAACATCAAATGGGGATGAGTTTTCACACCTATAACTTACGTAATATGTTCTTGTAACTTACGTGACGGAGATAACACGGTGATATGCATTCCCATTTGTGGTTAATCTAGTTATGTGTGTAGCTTGATATCAATCTAGCCTTCGTGAAGATTTGTAACATGCAAAACATCTATTTGGGGTAAGACCACATTAAGGATCCTTCCGCCGAAAAAAGTGCACTACAAATACCGTTTTGCTGTGATATGCATAATTTTGTTTCGAACACTTTGACTTGGGACATGTTTGTCTCGTGAGTACTGAATGTACTGCTGCTTTAAACAAGATCAAACATCAAATGGGGATGAGTTTTCACACCTATAACTTACGTAATATGTTCTTGTAACTTACGTGACGGAGATAAAACGGTAACATGCATTCCCATTTGTCGTTATTCTAGTTATGTGTATAGCTTGATATCAATCTAGCCTTCGTGAAGATTTGTAACATGCAAAACATCTATTTAGGGTAAGACCACATTAAGGATCCTTCCGCCGGAAAAAGTGCTCTACAAATACCGTTTTGGTGTGATATGCATTAATTTTTTTTTCGAACACTTTGACATGGGACATGTTTGTCTCGTGAGTACTGAATGTACTGCTGCTTTAGACAAGATAAAACATAAAATGAGGATGAGTTTTCATACCTATATATTACATAATATGTTCTTGTAACTTACGTGACGGAGATAAAACGGTAACATGCATTACCATTTGTGGTTAATCTAGTTATGTGTGTAGCTTGATATCAATCTAGCCTTCACGAAGATTTGTAACATGCAAAACATCTATTTGGTGTAAAACCACATTAAGGATCCTTCCGCCGAAAAAAGTGCCCTACAAATAGCGTTTTGCTGTGATATGCATAATTTTTTTCGAACATTTTGACATGGGACATGTTTGTCTCGTGAGTACTGAATGTACTGCTGCTTTAGGCAAGATAAAACATCAAATGGGGATGAGTTTTCACACCTATAACTTACGTAATATGTTCTTGTAACTTACGTGACGGAGATAAAACGGTAACATGTATTCCCATTTGTGGTTATTCTAGTTATGTGTGTAGCTTGATATCAATCTATCCTTCGTGAAGATTTGTAACATGCAAAACATCTATTTGGGGTAAGACCACATTAAGGAACCTTCCGCCGAAAAAAGTGCACTACAAATACCGTTTTCCTGTGATATGCATAAATTTTGTTTGAACATTTTTACATGGGACATGTTTGTCTCGTGAATACTGAATGTACTGCAGCTTTAGACAACATAAAACATCAAATGGGGATGAGTTTTCACACCTATAACTTACGTAATATGTTCTTGTAACTTACGTGACGGAGATAAAACGGTAACATGCATTCCCATTTGTGGTTAATCTAGTTATGTGTGTAGCTTGATATCAATCTAGCCTTCGTGAATATTTTTAACATGCAAAACATCTATTTGTGGTAAGACCACATTAAGGATCCTTCCGCCGAAAAAAGTGCACTACAAATAGCGTTTTGCTGTGATATGCATAATTGTTTTTCGAACACTTTGACATGGGACATGTTTGTCTCGTGAGTACTGAATGTTCTGCTGCTTTAAACAAGATAAAACATCAAATGGGGACGAGTTTTCACACCTGTAACTTACGTAATATGTTCTTGTAACTTACGTGACGGAGATAAAACGATAACATGCATTCACATTTGTGGTTAATCTAGTTATGTGTGTAACTTGATATCAATCTAGCCTTCGTGAAGATTTGTAACATGCAAAACATCTATTTGGGGTAAGACCACATTAAGGATCCGTCAGCCGAAAAAAGTACAATACAAATACTGTTTTACTGTGATATGCATAATTTTTTTTGAACACTTTGACATGGGACATGTTTGTCTCGTGAGTACTGAATGTACTGCTGCTTTAGACAAGATAAAACATCAAATGGGGATGAGTTTTCACACCTATAAATTACGTAATATGTTTTTGTAACTTACGTGACGGAGATAAAACGGTAACATGCATTCCCATTTGTGGTTAATCTAGTTATGTGTGTAGCTTGATATCAATCTAGCCTTCGTGAAGATTTGTAACATGCAAAACATCTATTTGGGGTAAGACCACATTAAGGATCCTTCCGCCGAAAAAAGTGCACAACAAATAGCGTTTTGTTGTGATATGCATGAATTTTTTTCGAACACTTTGACATGGGACATGTTTGTCTCGTGAGTACTAAATGTAGTGCTGCTTTAGACAAGATAAAACATCAAATGGGGATGAGTTTTCACACCTATAACTTACGTAATATGTTCTTGCAACTTACGTGACGGAGATAACACGGTGATATGCATTCCCATTTGTGGTTAATCTAGTTATGTGTGTAGCTTGATATCAATCTAGCCTTCGTGAAGATTTGTTACATGCAAAACATCTATTTGGGGTAAGACCACATTAAGGATCCTTCCGCCGAAAAAAGTGCACTACAAATACCGTTTTGCTGTGATATGCATAATTTTGTTTCGAACACTTTGACATGGGTCATGTTTGTCTCGTGAGTACTGAATGTACTGCTGCTTTAGACAAGATAAAACATCAAATGGGGATGAGTTTTCACACCTATAACTTACGTAATATGTTCTTGTAACTTACGTGACGGAGATAACACGGTGATATGCATTCCCATTTGTGGTTAATCTAGTTATGTGTGTAGCTTGATATCAATCTAGCCTTCGTGAAGATTTGTAACATGCAAAACATCTATTTGGGGTAAGACCACATTAAGGATCCTTCCGCCGAAAAAAGTGCACTACAAATACCGTTTTGCTGTGATATGCATAATTTTGTTTCGAACACTTTGACTTGGGACATGTTTGTCTCGTGAGTACTGAATGTACTGCTGCTTTAAACAAGATCAAACATCAAATGGGGATGAGTTTTCACACCTATAACTTACGTAATATGTTCTTGTAACTTACGTGACGGAGATAAAACGGTAACATGCATTCCCATGTGTGGTTAATCTAGTTATGTGTGTAGCTTGATATCAATCTAGCCTTCGTGAAGATTTGTAACATGCAAAATATATATTTGGGGTAAGACCACATTAAGGATACTTCCGCCGAAAAAAAGTGCACTACAGATAGCGTTTTGCTGTGATATGCATACCTTTTTTTCGGACACTTTGACATGGGACATGTTTGTCTCGTGAGTAATGAATGTACTCCTGCTTTAGACAAGATAAAACATCAAATGGGGATGAGTTTTCACACCTATAACTTACGTAATATGTTCTTGTAACTTACGTGACGGAGATAAAACGGTAACATGCATTCCCATTTGTGGTTATTCTAGTTATGTGTGTAGCTTGATATCAATCTATCCTTCGTGAAGATTTGTAACATGCAAAACATCTATTTGGGGTAAGACCACATTAAGGAACCTTCCGCCGAAAAAAGTGCACTACAAATACCGTTTTGCTGTGATATGCATAAATTTTGTTTGAACATTTTTACATGGGACATGTTTGTCTCGTGAGTACTGAATGTACTGCAGCTTTAGACAATATAAAACATCAAATGGGGATGAGTTTTCACACCTATAACTTACGTAATATGTTCTTGTAACTTACGTGACGGAGATAAAACGGTAACATGCATTCCCATTTGTGGTTAATCTAGTTATGTGTGTAGCTTGATATCAATCTAGCCTTCGTGAATATTTTTAACATGCAAAACATCTATTTGGGGTAAGACCATATTAAGGATCCTTCCGCCGAAAAAAGTGCACTACAAATAGCGTTTTGCTGTGATATGCATAATTGTTTTTCGAACACTTTGATATGGGACATGTTTGTCTCGTGAGTACTGAATGTTCTGCTGGTTTAAACAAGATAAAACATCAAATGGTAACGAGTTTTCACACCTGTAACTTACGTAATATGTTCTTGTAACTTACGTGACGGAGATAAAACGATAACATTCATTCCCATTTGTGGTTAATCTAGTTATGTGTGTAGCTTGATATCAATCTAGCCTTCGTGAATATTTTTAACATGCAAAACATCTATTTGGGGTAAGACCACATTAAGGATCCTTCCGCCGAAAAAAGTGCACTACAAATAGCGTTTTGCTGTGATATGCATAATTGTTTTTCGAACACTTTGACATGGGACATGTTTGTCTCGTGAGTACTGAATGTTCTGCTGGTTTAAACAAGATAAAACATCAAATGGGGACGAGTTTTCACACCTGTAACTTACGTAATATGTTCTTGTAACTTACGTGACGGAGATAAAACGATAACATTCATTCCCATTTGTGGTTAATCTAGTTATGTGTGTAGCTTGATATCAATCTAGCCTTCGTGAATATTTTTAACATGCAAAACATCTATTTGGGGTAAGACCACATTAAGGATCCTTCCGCCGAAAAAAGTGCACTACAAATAGCGTTTTGCTGTGATACGAATAATTGTTTTTCGAACACTTTGACATGGGACATGTTTGTCTCGTGAGTACTGAATGTTCTGCTGGTTTAAACAAGATAAAACATCAAATGGGGACGAGTTTTCACACCTGTAACTTACGTAATATGTTCTTGTAACTTACGTGACGGAGATAAAACGATAACATTCATTCCCATTTGTGGTTAATCTAGTTATGTGTGTAACTTGATATCAATCTAGCCTTCGTGAAGATTTGTAACATGCAAAACATCTATTTGGGGTAAGACCACATTAAGGATCCGTCAGCCGAAAAAAGTACAATACAAATACTGTTTTGCTGTGATATGCATAATTTTTTTTCGAACACTTTGACATGGGACATGTTTGTCTCGTGAGTACTGAATGTACTGCTGCTTTAGACAAGATAAAACATCAAATGGGGATGAGTTTTCACACCTATAAATTACGTAATATGTTTTTGTAACTTACGTGACGGAGATAAAACGGTAACATGCATTCCCATTTGTGGTTAATCTAGTTATGTGTGTAGCTTGATATCAATCTAGCCTTCGTGAAGATTTGTAACATGCAAAACATCTATTTGGGGTAAGACCACATTAAGGATCCTTCCGCCGAAAAAAGTGCACAACAAATAGCGTTTTGTTGTGATATGCATGAATTTTTTTCGAACACTTTGACATGGGACATGTTTGTCTCGTGAGTACTGAATGTACTGCTGCTTTAGACAAGATAAAACATCAAATGGGGATGAGTTTTCACACCTATAACTTACGTAATATGTTCTTGCAACTTACGTGACGGAGATAACACGGTGATATGCATTCCCATTTGTGGTTAATGTAGTTATGTGTGTAGCTTGATATCAATCTAGCCTTCGTGAAGATTTGTAACATGCAAAACATCTATTTGGGGTAAGACCACATTAAGGATCCTTCCGCCGAAAAAAGTGCACTACAAATATCGTTTTGCTGTGATATGCATAATTTTGTTTCGAACACTTTGACATGGGACATGTTTGTCTCGTGAGTACTGAATGTACTGCTGCTTTAGACAAGATAAAACATCAAATGGGGATGAGTTTTCACACCTATAACTTACGTAATATGTTCTTGTAACTTACGTGACGGAGATAACACGGTGATATGCATTCCCATTTGTGGTTAATCTAGTTATGTGTGTAGCTTGATATCAATCTAGCCTTCGTGAAGATTTGTAACATGCAAAACATCTATTTGGGGTAAGACCACATTAAGGATCCTTCCGCCGAAAAAAGTGCACTACAAATACCGTTTTGCTGTGATATGCATAATTTTGTTTCGAACACTTTGACTTGGGACATGTTTGTCTCGTGAGTACTGAATGTACTGCTGCTTTAAACAAGATCAAACATCAAATGGGGATGAGTTTTCACACCTATAACTTACGTAATATGTTCTTGTAACTTACGTGACGGAGATAAAACGGTAACATGCATTCCCATTTGTGGTTAATCTAGTTATGTGTGTAGCTTGATATCAATCTAGCCTTCATGAAGATTTGTAACATGCAAAATATATATTTGGGGTAAGACCACATTAAGGATACTTCCGCCGAAAAAAAGTGCACTACAGATAGCGTTTTGCTGTGATATGCATACCTTTTTTTCGGACACTTTGACATTGGACATGTTTGTCTCGTGAGTACTGAATGTACTGCTGCTTTAGACAAGATAAAACATCAAATGGGGATGAGTTTTCACACCTATAACTTACGTAATATGTTCTTGTAACTTACGTGACGGAGATAAAACGTTAACATGCATTCCCATCTGTGGTTAATCTAGTTATGTGTGTAGCTTGATATCAAACTAGCCTTCGTGAAGATTTGTAACATGCAAAACAGCTATTTGGGGTAAGACCACATTAAGGATCCTTCGGCCGAAAAAAAGTGCACTACAAATACCGTTTTGCTGTGATATGCATAATTTTTTTTAGAACACTTTGACATGGGACATGTTTGTCTCGTGAGTAATGAATGTACTCCTGCTTTAGACAAGATAAAACATCAAATGGGGATGAGTTTTCACACCTATAACTTACGTAATATGTTCTTGTAACTTACGTGACGGAGATAAAACGGTAACATGCATTCCCATTTGTGGTTATTCTAGTTATGTGTGTAGCTTGATATCAATCTATCCTTCGTGAAGATTTGTAACATGCAAAACATCTATTTGGGGTAAGACCACATTAAGGAACCTTCCGCCGAAAAAAGTGCACTACAAATACCGTTTTGCTGTGATATGCATAAATTTTGTTTGAACATTTTTACATGGGACATGTTTGTCTCGTGAGTACTGAATGTACTGCAGCTTTAGACAATATAAAACATCAAATGGGGATGAGTTTTCACACCTATAACTTACGTAATATGTTCTTGTAACTTACGTGACGGAGATAAAACGGTAACATGCATTCCCATTTGTGGTTAATCTAGTTATGTGTGTAGCTTGATATCAATCTAGCCTTCGTGAATATTTTTAACATGCAAAACATCTATTTGGGGTAAGACCACATTAAGGATCCTTCCGCCGAAAAAAGTGCACTACAAATAGCGTTTTGCTGTGATATGCATAATTGTTTTTCGAACACTTTGACATGGGACATGTTTGTCTCGTGAGTACTGAATGTTCTGCTGGTTTAAACAAGATAAAACATCAAATGGGGACGAGTTTTCACACCTGTAACTTACGTAATATGTTCTTGTAACTTACGTGACGGAGATAAAACGATAACATTCATTCCCATTTGTGGTTAATCTAGTTATGTGTGTAACTTGATATCAATCTAGCCTTCGTGAAGATTTGTAACATGCAAAACATCTATTTGGGGTAAGACCACATTAAGGATCCTTCCGCCGAAAAAAGTGCACTACAAATACCGTTTTGCTGTGATATGCATAATTTTGTTTCGAACACTTTGACATGGGACATGTTTGTCTCGTGAGTACTGAATGTACTGCTGCTTTAGACAAGATAAAACATCAAATGGGGATGAGTTTTCACACCTATAACTTACGTAATATGTTCTTGTAACTTACGTGACGGAGATAACACGGTGATATGCATTCCCATTTGTGGTTAATCTAGTTATGTGTGTAGCTTGATATCAATCTAGCCTTCGTGAAGATTTGTAACATGCAAAACATCTATTTGGGGTAAGACCACATTAAGGATCCTTCCGCCGAAAAAAGTGCACTACAAATACCGTTTTGCTGTGATATGCATAATTTTGTTTCGAACACTTTGACTTGGGACATGTTTGTCTCGTGAGTACTGAATGTACTGCTGCTTTAGACAAGATAAAACATCAAATGGGGATGAGTTTTCACACCTATAACTTACGTAATATGTTCTTGTAACTTACGTGACGGAGATAAAACGGTAACATGCATTACCATTTGTGGTTAATCTAGTTATGTGTGTAGCTTGATATCAATCTAGCCTTCACGAAGATTTGTAACATGCAAAACATCTATTTGGTGTAAAACCACATTAAGGATCCTTCCGCCGAAAAAAGTGCACTACAAATAGCGTTTTGCTGTGATATGCATAATTGTTTTCGAACATTTTGACATGGGACATGTTTGTCTCGTGAGTACTGAATGTACTGCTGCTTTAGGCAAGATAAAACATCAAATGGGGATGAGTTTTCACACCTATAACTTACGTAATATGTTCTTGTAACTTACGTGACGGAGATAAAACGGTAACATGCATTCCCATTTGTGGTTATTCTAGTTATGTGTGTAGCTTGATATCAATCTATCCTTCGTGAAGATTTGTAACATGCAAAACATCTATTTGGGGTAAGACCACATTAAGGAACCTTCCGCCGAAAAAAGTGCACTACAAATACCGTTTTGCTGTGATATGCATAAATTTTGTTTCGAACATTTTTACATGGGACATGTTTGTCTCGTGAGTACTGAATGTACTGCAGCTTTAGACAATATAAAACATCAAATGGGGATGAGTTTTCACACCTATAACTTACGTAATATGTTCTTGTAACTTACGTGACGGAGATAAAACGGTAACATGCATTCCCATTTGTGGTTAATCTAGTTATGTGTGTAGCTTGATATCAATCTAGCCTTCGTGAATATTTTTAACATGCAAAACATCTATTTGGGGTAAGACCACATTAAGGATCCTTCCGCCGAAAAAAGTGCACTACAAATAGCGTTTTGCTGTGATATGCATAATTGTTTTTCGAACACTTTGACATAGGACATGTTTGTCTCGTGAGTACTGAATGTTCTGCTGGTTTAAACAAGATAAAACATCTAATGGGGACGAGTTTTCACACCTGTAACTTACGTAATATGTTCTTGTAACTTACGTGACGGAGATAAAACGATAACATTCATTCCCATTTGTGGTTAATCTAGTTATGTGTGTAACTTGATATCAATCTAGCCTTCGTGAAGATTTGTAACATGCAAAACATCTATTTGGGGTAAGACCACATTAAGGATCCTTCCGCCGAAAAAAGTGCACTACAAATACCGTTTTGCTGTGATATGCATAATTTTGTTTCGAACACTTTGACATGGGACATGTTTGTCTCGTGAGTACTGAATGTACTGCTGCTTTAGACAAGATAAAACATCAAATGGGGATGAGTTTTCACACCTATAACTTACGTAATATGTTCTTGTAACTTACGTGACGGAGATAACACGGTGATATGCATTCCCATTTGTGGTTAATCTAGTTATGTGTGTAGCTTGATATCAATCTAGCCTTCGTGAAGATTTGTAACATGCAAAACATCTATTTGGGGTAAGACCACATTAAGGATCCTTCCGCCGAAAAAAGTGCACTACAAATACCGTTTTGCTGTGATATGCATAATTTTGTTTCGAACACTTTGACTTGGGACATGTTTGTCTCGTGAGTACTGAATGTACTGCTGCTTTAGACAAGATAAAACATCAAATGGGGATGAGTTTTCACACCTATAACTTACGTAATATGTTCTTGTAACTTACGTGACGGAGATAAAACGGTAACATGCATTACCATTTGTGGTTAATCTAGTTATGTGTGTAGCTTGATATCAATCTAGCCTTCACGAAGATTTGTAACATGCAAAACATCTATTTGGTGTAAAACCACATTAAGGATCCTTCCGCCGAAAAAAGTGCACTACAAATAGCGTTTTGCTGTGATATGCATAATTGTTTTCGAACATTTTGACATGGGACATGTTTGTCTCGTGAGTACTGAATGTACTGCTGCTTTAGGCAAGATAAAACATCAAATGGGGATGAGTTTTCACACCTATAACTTACGTAATATGTTCTTGTAACTTACGTGACGGAGATAAAACGGTAACATGCATTCCCATTTGTGGTTATTCTAGTTATGTGTGTAGCTTGATATCAATCTATCCTTCGTGAAGATTTGTAACATGCAAAACATCTATTTGGGGTAAGACCACATTAAGGAACCTTCCGCCGAAAAAAGTGCACTACAAATACCGTTTTGCTGTGATATGCATAAATTTTGTTTCGAACATTTTTACATGGGACATGTTTGTCTCGTGAGTACTGAATGTACTGCAGCTTTAGACAATATAAAACATCAAATGGGGATGAGTTTTCACACCTATAACTTACGTAATATGTTCTTGTAACTTACGTGACGGAGATAAAACGGTAACATGCATTCCCATTTGTGGTTAATCTAGTTATGTGTGTAGCTTGATATCAATCTAGCCTTCGTGAATATTTTTAACATGCAAAACATCTATTTGGGGTAAGACCACATTAAGGATCCTTCCGCCGAAAAAAGTGCACTACAAATAGCGTTTTGCTGTGATATGCATAATTGTTTTTCGAACACTTTGACATGGGACATGTTTGTCTCGTGAGTACTGAATGTTCTGCTGGTTTAAACAAGATAAAACATCTAATGGGGACGAGTTTTCACACCTGTAACTTACGTAATATGTTCTTGTAACTTACGTGACGGAGATAAAACGATAACATTCATTCCCATTTGTGGTTAATCTAGTTATGTGTGTAACTTGATATCAACCTAGCCTTCGTGAAGATTTGTAACATGCAAAACATCTATTTGGGGTAAGACCACATTAAGGATCCGTCAGCCGAAAAAAGTACAATACAAATACTGTTTTGCTGTGATATGCATAATTTTTTTTCGAACACTTTGACATGGGACATGTTTGTCTCGTGAGTACTGAATGTACTGCTGCTTTAGACAATATAAAACATCAAATGGGGATGAGTTTTCACACCTATAAATTACGTAATATGTTTTTGTAACTTACGTGACGGAGATAAAACGGTAACATGCATTCCCATTTGTGGTTAATCTAGTTATGTGTGTAGCTTGATATCAATCTAGCCTTCGTGAAGATTTGTAACATGCAAAACATCTATTTGGGGTAAGACCACATTAAGGATCCTTCCGCCGAAAAAAGTGCACAACAAATAGCGTTTTGTTGTGATATGCATGAATTTTTTTCGAACACTTTGACATGGGACATGTTTGTCTCGTGAGTACTGAATGTACTGCTGCTTTAGACAAGATAAAACATCAAATGGGGATGAGTTTTCACACCTATAACTTACGTAATATGTTCTTGCAACTTACGTGACGGAGATAACACGGTGATATGCATTCCCATTTGTGGTTAATCTAGTTATGTGTGTAGCTTGATATCAATCTAGCCTTCGTGAAGATTTGTAACATGCAAAACATCTATTTGGGGTAAGACCACATTAAGGATCCTTCCGCCGAAAAAAGTGCACTACAAATACCGTTTTGCTGTGATATGCATAATTTTGTTTCGAACACTTTGACATGGGACATGTTTGTCTCGTGAGTACTGAATGTACTGCTGCTTTAGACAAGATAAAACATCAAATGGGGATGAGTTTTCACACCTATAACTTACGTAATATGTTCTTGTAACTTACGTGACGGAGATAACACGGTGATATGCATTCCCATTTGTGGTTAATCTAGTTATGTGTGTAGCTTGATATCAATCTAGCCTTCGTAAAGATTTGTAACATGCAAAACATCTATTTGGGGTGAGACCACATTAAGGATCCTTCCGCCGAAAAAAGTGCACTACAAATACCGTTTTGCTGTGATATGCATAATTTTGTTTCGAACACTTTGACTTGGGACATGTTTGTCTCGTGAGTACTGAATGTACTGCTGCTTTAGACAAGATAAAACATCAAATGGGGATGAGTTTTCACACCTATAACTTACGTAATATGTTCTTGTAACTTACGTGACGGAGATAAAACGGTAACATGCATTACCATTTGTGGTTAATCTAGTTATGTGTGTAGCTTGATATCAATCTAGCCTTCACGAAGATTTGTAACATGCAAAACATCTATTTGGTGTAAAACCACATTAAGGATCCTTCCGCCGAAAAAAGTGCACTACAAATAGCGTTTTGCTGTGATATGCATAATTGTTTTCGAACATTTTGACATGGGACATGTTTGTCTCGTGAGTACTGAATGTACTGCTGCTTTAGGCAAGATAAAACATCAAATGGGGATGAGTTTTCACACCTATAACTTACGTAATATGTTCTTGTAACTTACGTGACGGAGATAAAACGGTAACATGCATTCCCATTTGTGGTTATTCTAGTTATGTGTGTAGCTTGATATCAATCTATCCTTCGTGAAGATTTGTAACATGCAAAACATCTATTTGGGGTAAGACCACATTAAGGAACCTTCCGCCGAAAAAAGTGCACTACAAATACCGTTTTGCTGTGATATGCATAAATTTTGTTTGAACATTTTTACATGGGACATGTTTGTCTCGTGAGTACTGAATGTACTGCAGCTTTAGACAACATAAAACATCAAATGGGGATGAGTTTTCACACCTATAACTTACGTAATATGTTCTTGTAACTTACGTGACGGAGATAAAACGGTAACATGCATTCCCATTTGTGGTTAATCTAGTTATGTGTGTAGCTTGATATCAATCTAGCCTTCGTGAATATTTTTAACATGCAAAACATCTATTTGTGGTAAGACCACATTAAGGATCCTTCCGCCGAAAAAAGTGCACTACAAATAGCGTTTTGCTGTGATATGCATAATTGTTTTTCGAACACTTTGACATGGGACATGTTTGTCTCGTGAGTACTGAATGTTCTGCTGCTTTAAACAAGATAAAACATCAAATGGGGACGAGTTTTCACACGTGTAACTTACGTAATATGTTCTTGTAACTTACGTGACGGAGATAAAACGATAACATGCATTCCCATTTGTGGTTAATCTAGTTATGTGTGTAACTTGATATCAATCTAGCCTTCGTGAAGATTTGTAACATGCAAAACATCTATTTGGGGTAAGACCACATTAAGGATCCTTCCGCCGAAAAAAGTGCACAACAAATAGCGTTTTGTTGTGATATGCATGAATTTTTTTCGAACACTTTGACATGGGACATGTTTGTCTCGTGAGTACTGAATGTACTGCTGCTTTAGACAAGATAAAACATCAAATGGGGATGAGTTTTCACACCTATAACTTACGTAATATGTTCTTGCAACTTACGTGACGGAGATAACACGGTGATATGCATTCCCATTTGTGGTTAATCTAGTTATGTGTGTAGCTTGATATCAATCTAGCCTTCGTGAAGATTTGTAACATGCAAAACATCTATTTGGGGTAAGACCACATTAAGGATCCTTCCGCCGAAAAAAGTGCACTACAAATACCGTTTTGCTGTGATATGCATAATTTTGTTTCGAACACTTTGACATGGGACATGTTTGTCTCGTGATTACTGAATGTACTGCTGCTTTAGACAAGATAAAACATCAAATGGGGATGAGTTTTCACACCTATAACTTACGTAATATGTTCTTGTAACTTACGTGACGGAGATAACACGGTGATATGCATTCCCATTTGTGGTTAATCTAGTTATGTGTGTAGCTTGATATCAATCTAGCCTTCGTGAAGATTTGTAACATGCAAAACATCTATTTGGGGTAAGACCACATTAAGGATCCTTCCGCCGAAAAAAGTGCACTACAAATACCGTTTTGCTGTGATATGCATAATTTTGTTTCGAACACTTTGACTTGGGACATGTTTGTCTCGTGAGTACTGAATGTACTGCTGCTTTAGACAAGATAAAACATCAAATGGGGATGAGTTTTCACACCTATAACTTACGTAATATGTTCTTGTAACTTACGTGACGGAGATAAAACGGTAACATGCATTACCATTTGTGGTTAATCTAGTTATGTGTGTAGCTTGATATCAATCTAGCCTTCACGAAGATTTGTAACATACAAAACATCTATTTGGTGTAAAACCACATTAAGGATCCTTCCGCCGAAAAAAGTGCACTACAAATAGCGTTTTGCTGTGATATGCATAATTTTTTTCGAACATTTTGACATGGGACATGTTTGTCTCGTGAGTACTGAATGTACTGCTGCTTTAGGCAAGATAAAACATCAAATGGGGATGAGTTTTCACACCTATAACTTACGTAATATGTTCTTGTAACTTACGTGACGGAGATAAAACGGTAACATGCATTCCCATTTGTGGTTATTCTAGTTATGTGTGTAGCTTGATATCAATCTATCCTTCGTGAAGATTTGTAACATGCAAAACATCTATTTGGGGTAAGACCACATTAAGGAACCTTCCGCCGAAAAAAGTGCACTACAAATACCGTTTTGCTGTGATATGCATAAATTTTGTTTGAACATTTTTACATGGGACATGTTTGTCTCGTGAGTACTGAATGTACTGCAGCTTTAGACAACATAAAACATCAAATGGGGATGAGTTTTCACACCTATAACTTACGTAATATGTTCTTGTAACTTACGTGACGGAGATAAAACGGTAACATGCATTCCCATTTGTGGTTAATCTAGTTATGTGTGTAGCTTGATATCAATCTAGCCTTCGTGAATATTTTTAACATGCAAAACATCTATTTGTGGTAAGACCACATTAAGGATCCTTCCGCCGAAAAAAGTGCACTACAAATAGCGTTTTGCTGTGATATGCATAATTGTTTTTCGAACACTTTGACATGGGACATGTTTGTCTCGTGAGTACTGAATGTTCTGCTGCTTTAAACAAGATAAAACATCAAATGGGGACGAGTTTTCACACCTGTAACTTACGTAATATGTTCTTGTAACTTACGTGACGGAGATAAAACGATAACATGCATTCCCATTTGTGGTTAATCTAGTTATGTGTGTAACTTGATATCAATCTAGCCTTCGTGAAGATTTGTAACATGCAAAACATCTATTTGGGGTAAGACCACATTAAGGATCCGTCAGCCGAAAAAAGTACAATACAAATACTGTTTTACTGTGATATGCATAATTTTTTTGGAACACTTTGACATGGGACATGTTTGTCTCGTTAGTACTGAATGTACTGCTGCTTTAGACAAGATAAAACATCAAATGGGGATGAGTTTTCACACCTATAAATTACGTAATATGTTTTTGTAACTTACGTGACGGAGATAAAACGGTAACATGCATTCCCATTTGTGGTTAATCTAGTTATGTGTGTAGCTTGATATCAATCTAGACTTCGTGAAGATTTGTAACATGCAA
Organism: Escarpia spicata; assembly: GCA_963995525.1. Classification (NCBI taxonomy): domain Eukaryota; kingdom Metazoa; phylum Annelida; class Polychaeta; order Sabellida; family Siboglinidae; genus Escarpia; species Escarpia spicata. The sequence continues at coordinate 28,352,493 of OZ023214.1, forward strand.
AACATCTATTTGGGGTAAGACCACATTAAGGATCCTTCCGCCGAAAAAAGTGCACAACAAATAGCGTTTTGTTGTGATATGCATGAATTTTTTTCGAACACTTTGATATGGGACATGTTTGTCTCGTGAGTACTAAATGTACTGCTGCTTTAGACAAGATAAAACATCAAATGGGGATGAGTTTTCACACCTATAACTTACGTAATATGTTCTTGCAACTTACGTGACGGAGATAACACGGTGATATGCATTCCCATTTGTGGTTAATCTAGTTATGTGTGTAGCTTGATATCAATCTAGCCTTCGTGAAGATTTGTAACATGCAAAACATCTATTTGGGGTAAGACCACATTAAGGATCCTTCCGCCGAAAAAAGTGCACTACAAATACCGTTTTGCTGTGATATGCATAATTTTGTTTCGAACACTTTGACATGGGACATGTTTGTCTCGTGAGTACTGAATGTACTGCTGCTTTAGACAAGATAAAACATCAAATGGGGATGAGATTTCACACCTATAACTTACGTAATATGTTCTTGTAACTTACGTGACGGAGATAAAACGGTAACATGCATTCCCATTTGTGGTTAATCTAGTTATGTGTGTAGCTTGATATCAATCTAGCCTTCGTGAAGATTTGTAACATGCAAAATATATATTTGGGGTAAGACCACATTAAGGATACTTCCGCCGAAAAAAAGTGCACTACAGATAGCGTTTTGCTGTGATATGCATACCTTTTTTTCGGACACTTTGACATTGGACATGTTTGTCTCGTGAGTACTGAATGTACTGCTGCTTTAGACAAGATAAAACATCAAATGGGGATGAGTTTTCACACCTATAACTTACGTAATATGTTCTTGTAACTTACGTGACGGAGATAAAACGGTAACATGCATTCCCATTTGTGGTTAATCTAGTTATGTGTGTTGCTTGATATCAATCTAGCCTTCTTGAAGATTTTTAACATGCAAAACATCTATTTGGTGTAAGACCACATTAAGGTTCCGTACGCCGAAAAAAGTACACTACAAATACCGTTTTGCTGTGATATGCATAATTTTATTTAGAACACTTTGACATGGGACATGTTTGTCTCGTGAGTAATGAATGTACTCCTGCTTTAGACAAGATAAAACATCAAATGGGGATGAGTTTTCACACCTATAACTTACGTAATATGTTCTTGTAACTTACGTGACGGAGATAAAACGGTAACATGCATTCCCATTTGTGGTTATTCTAGTTATGTGTGTAGCTTGATATCAATCTATCCTTCGTGAAGATTTGTAACATGCAAAACATCTATTTGGGGTAAGACCACATTAAGGATCCTTCCGCCGAAAAAAGTGCACTACAAATACCGTTTTGCTGTGATATGCATAAATTTTGTTTGAACATTTTTATATGGGACATGTTTGTCTCGTGAGTACTGAATGTACTGCAGCTTTAGACAATATAAAACATCAAATGGGGATGAGTTTTCACACCTATAACTTACGTAATATGTTCTTCTAACTTACGTGACGGAGATAAAACGGTAACATGCATTCCCATTTGTGGTTAATCTAGTTATGTGTGTAGCTTGATATCAATCTAGCCTTCGTGAATATTTTTAACATGCAAAACATCTATTTGGGGTAAGACCACATTAAGGATCCTTCCGCCGAAAAAAGTGCACTACAAATAGCGTTTTGCTGTGATATGCATAATTGTTTTTCGAACACTTTGACATGGGACATGTTTGTCTCGTGAGTACTGAATGTTCTGCTGGTTTAAACAAGATAAAACATCAAATGGGGACGAGTTTTCACACCTGTAACTTACGTAATATGTTTTTGTAACTTACGTGACGGAGATAAAACGATAACATTAATTCCCATTTGTGGTTAATCTAGTTATGTGTGTAGCTTGATATCAATCTAGCCTTCGTGAATATTTTTAACATGCAAAACATCTATTTGGGGTAAGACCACATTAAGGATCCTTCCGCCGAAAAAAGTGCACTACAAATAGCGTTTTGCTGTGATATGCATAATTGTTTTTTGAACACTTTGACATGGGACATGTTTGTCTCGTGAGTACTGGATGTTCTGCTGGTTTAAACAAGATAAAACATCAAATGGGGACGAGTTTTCACACCTGTAACTTACGTAATATGTTCTTGTAACTTACGTGACGGAGATAAAACGATAACATTCATTCCCATTTGTGGTTAATCTAGTTATGTGTGTAACTTGATATCAATCTAGCCTTCGTGAAGATTTGTAACATGCAAAACATCTATTTGGGGTAAGACCACATTAAGGATCCGTCAGCCGAAAAAAGTACAATACAAATACTGTTTTGCTGTGATATGCATAATTTTTTTTCGAACACTTTGACATGGGACATGTTTGTCTCGTGAGTACTGAATGTACTGCTGCTTTAGACAAGATAAAACATCAAATGGGGATGAGTTTTCACACCTATAAATTACGTAATATGTTTTTGTAACTTACGTGACGGAGATAAAACGGTAACATGCATTCCCATTTGTGGTTAATCTAGTTATGTGTGTAGCTTGATATCAATCTAGCCTTCGTGAAGATTTGTAACATGCAAAACATCTATTTGGGGTAAGACCACATTAAGGATCCTTCCGCCGAAAAAAGTGCACAACAAATAGCGTTTTGTTGTGATATGCATGAATTTTTTTCGAACACTTTGACATGGGACATGTTTGTCTCGTGAGTACTGAATGTACTGCTGCTTTAGACAAGATAAAACATCAAATGGGGATGAGTTTTCACACCTATAACTTACGTAATATGTTCTTGCAACTTACGTGACGGAGATAACACGGTGATATGCATTCCCATTTGTGGTTAATCTAGTTATGTGTGTAGCTTGATATCAATCTAGCCTTCGTGAAGATTTGTAACATGCAAAACATCTATTTGGGGTAAGACCACATTAAGGATCCTTCCGCCGAAAAAAGTGCACTACAAATACCGTTTTGCTGTGATATGCATAATTTTGTTTCGAACACTTTGACATGGGACATGTTTGTCTCGTGAGTACTGAATGTACTGCTGCTTTAGACAAGATAAAACATCAAATGGGGATGAGTTTTCACACCTATAACTTACGTAATATGTTCTTGTAACTTACGTGACGGAGATAACACGGTGATATGCATTCCCATTTGTGGTTAATCTAGTTATGTGTGTAGCTTGATATCAATCTAGCCTTCGTGAAGATTTGTAACATGCAAAACATCTATTTGGGGTAAGACCACATTAAGGATCCTTCCGCCGAAAAAAGTGCACTACAAATACCGTTTTGCTGTGATATGCATAATTTTGTTTCGAACACTTTGACTTGGGACATGTTTGTCTCGTGAGTACTGAATGTACTGCTGCTTTAGACAAGATAAAACATCAAATGGGGATGAGTTTTCACACCTATAACTTACGTAATATGTTCTTGTAACTTACGTGACGGAGATAAAACGGTAACATGCATTCCCATTTGTGGTTAATCTAGTTATGTGTGTAGCTTGATATCAATCTAGCCTTCGTGAAGATTTGTAACATGCAAAATATATATTTGGGGTAAGACCACATTAAGGATACTTCCGCCGAAAAAAAGTGCACTACAGATAGCGTTTTGCTGTGATATGCATACCTTTTTTTCGGACACTTTGACATTGGACATGTTTGTCTCGTGAGTACTGAATGTACTGCTGCTTTAGACAAGATAAAACATCAAATGGGGATGAGTTTTCACACCTATAACTTACGTAATATGTTCTTGTAACTTACGTGACGGAGATAAAACGTTAACATGCATTCCCATCTGTGGTTAATCTAGTTATGTGTGTAGCTTGATATCAAACTAGCCTTCGTGAAGATTTGTAACATGCAAAACAGCTATTTGGGGTAAGACCACATTAAGGATCCTTCGGCCGAAAAAAAGTGCACTACAAATACCGTTTTGCTGTGATATGCATAATTTTTTTTAGAACACTTTGACATGGGACATGTTTGTCTCGTGAGTAATGAATGTACTCCTGCTTTAGACAAGATAAAACATCAAATGGGGATGAGTTTTCACACCTATAACTTACGTAATATGTTCTTGTAACTTACGTGACGGAGATAAAACGGTAACATGCATTCCCATTTGTGGTTATTCTAGTTATGTGTGTAGCTTGATATCAATCTATCCTTCGTGAAGATTTGTAACATGCAAAACATCTATTTGGGGTAAGACCACATTAAGGAACCTTCCGCCGAAAAAAGTGCACTACAAATACCGTTTTGCTGTGATATGCATAAATTTTGTTTGAACATTTTTATATGGGACATGTTTGTCTCGTGAGTACTGAATGTACTGCAGCTTTAGACAATATAAAACATCAAATGGGGATGAGTTTTCACACCTATAACTTACGTAATATGTTCTTCTAACTTACGTGACGGAGATAAAACGGTAACATGCATTCCCATTTGTGGTTAATCTAGTTATGTGTGTAGCTTGATATCAATCTAGCCTTCGTGAATATTTTTAACATGCAAAACATCTATTTGGGGTAAGACCACATTAAGGATCCTTCCGCCGAAAAAAGTGCACTACAAATAGCGTTTTGCTGTGATATACATAATTGTTTTTCGAACACTTTGACATGGGACATGTTTGTCTCGTGAGTACTGAATGTTCTGCTGGTTTAAACAAGATAAAACATCAAATGGGGACGAGTTTTCACACCTGTAACTTACGTAATATGTTCTTGTAACTTACGTGACGGAGATAAAACGATAACATTCATTCCCATTTGTGGTTAATCTAGTTATGTGTGTAGCTTCATATCAATCTAGCCTTCGTGAAGATTTGTAACATGCAAAACATCTATTTGGGGTAAGACCACATTAAGGATCCTTCCGCCGAAAAAAGTGCACTACAAATACCGTTTTGCTGTGATATGCATAATTTTGTTTCGAACACTTTGACATGGGACATGTTTGTCTCGTGAGTACTGAATGTACTGCTGCTTTAGGCAAGATAAAACATCAAATGGGGATGAGTTTTCACACCTATAACTTACGTAATATGTTCTTGTAACTTACGTGACGGAGATAACACGGTGATATGCATTCCCATTTGTGGTTAATCTAGTTATGTGTGTAGCTTGATATCAATCTAGCCTTCGTGAAGATTTGTAACATGCAAAACATCTATTTGGGGTAAGACCACATTAAGGATCCTTCCGCCGAAAAAAGTGCACTACAAATACCGTTTTGCTGTGATATGCATAATTTTGTTTCGAACACTTTGACTTGGGACATGTTTGTCTCGTGAGTACTGAATGTACTGCTGCTTTAGACAAGATAAAACATCAAATGGGGATGAGTTTTCACACCTATAACTTACGTAATATGTTCTTGTAACTTACGTGACGGAGATAAAACGGTAACATGCATTCCCATTTGTGGTTATTCTAGTTATGTGTGTAGCTTGATATTAATCTAGCCTTCGTGAAGATTTGTAACATGCAAAACATCTATTTGGGGTAAGACCACATTAAGGATCTTTCCGCCGAAAAAAGTGCACTACAAATACCGTTTTGTTTTGATATGCATACATTTTTTTGGAACATTTTTACATGGGACATGTTTGTCTCGTGAGTACTGAATGTACTGCAGCTTTAGACAAGATAAAACATCAAATGGGGATGAGTTTTCACAACTATAACTTACGTAATATGTTCTTGTAACTTACGTGACGGAGATAAAACGGTAACATGCATTCCCATTTGTGGTTAGTCTAGTTATGTGTGTAGCTTGATATCAATCTAGCCTTCGTAAATATTTTTAACATGCAAAACATCTATTTGGGGTAAGACCACATTAAGGATCCTTCCGCCGAAAAAAGTGCACTACAAATACCGTTTTGCTGTGAAATGTATAATTTTTTTTTGAACACTTTGACATGGGACATGTTTGTCTCGTGAGTACTGAATGTACTGCTGCTTTAGACAAAATAAAACATAAAATGTGGATGAGTTTTCACACCTATAACTTACGTAATATGTTCTTGTAACTTACGTGACGGAGATAAAACGGTAACATGCATTCCCATTTGTGTTTAATCTAGTTATGTGTGTAGCTTGATATAAATCTAGCCTTCGTGAAGATTTGTAACATGCAAAACATCTATTTGGGGTAAGACCACATTAAGGATCCTTTCGCCGAAAAAAGTGCACTATAGATAGCGTTTTGCTGCGATATGCATACCTTTTTTTTCGAACACTTTGACATGGGACATGTTTGTCTCGTGAGTACTGAATGTACTGCTGCTTTAGACAAGATAAAATATCAAATGGGGATGAGTTTTCACACCTATAACTTACGTAATATGTTCTTGTAACTTACGTGACGGAGATAAAACGGTAACATGCATTCCCATTTGTGGTTAATCTAGTTATGTGTGTTGCTTGATATCAATCTAGCCTTCTTGAAGATTTTTAACATGCAAAACATCTATTTGGTGTAAGACCACATTAAGGTTCCGTAAGCCGAAAAAAGTACACTACAAATACCGTTTTGCTGTAATATGCATAATTTTTTTTCGAACACTTTTATATGGGACATGTTTGTCTCGTGAGTATCGAATGTACTGCTTCTTTAGACAAGATAAAACTTCAAATGGGGATGAGTTTCCACACCTATAACTTACGTAATATGTTCTTGTAACTTACGTGACGGAGATAACACGGTAATATGCATTCCCATTTGTGCTTAATCTAGTTATATGTGTAACTTGATATCAATCTAGCCTTCGTGAAGATTTGTAACATGCAAAACATCTATTTGCGGTAAGACCACATTAAGGATCCGTCAGCCGAAAAAAGTACAATACAAATACTGTTTTGCTGTGATATGCATAATTTTTTTTCGAACACTTTGACATGGGACATGTTTGTCTCGTGAGTACTGAATGTACTGCTGCTTTAGACAAGATAAAACATCAAATGGGGATGAGTTTTCACACCTATAAATTACGTAATATGTTTTTGTAACTTACGTGACGGAGATAAAACGGTAATATGCATTCCCATTTGTGGTTAATCTAGTTATGTGTGTAGCTTGATATCAATCTAGCCTTCGTGAAGATTTGTAACATGCAAAACATCTATTTGGGGTAAGACCACATTAAGGATCCTTCCGCCGAAAAAAGTGCACAACAAATAGCGTTTTGTTGTGATATGCATGAATTTTTTTCGAACACTTTGACATGGGATATGTTTGTCTCGTGAGTACTGAATGTACTGCTGCTTTAGACAAGATAAAACATCAAATGGGGATGAGTTTTCACACCTATAACTTACGTAATATGTTCTTGCAACTTACGTGACGGAGATAACACGGTGATATGCATTCCCATTTGTGGTTAATCTAGTTATGTGTGTAGCTTGATATCAATCTAGCCTTCGTGAATATTTTTAACATTCAAAACATCTATTTGGGGTAAGACCACATTAAGGATCCTTCCGCCGAAAAAAGTGCACTACAAATAGCTTTTTACTGTGATATGCATAATTTTTTTTTGAACACTTTTACATGGGACATGTTTGTCTCGTGAGTACTGAATGTACTGCTGCTTTAGACAAGATAAAACATCAAATGGGGATGAGTTTTCACACTTATAACTTACGTAATATGTTCTTGTAATTTACGTGACGGAGATAAAACGGTAACATGTATTCCCATTTGTGGTTAATCTAGTTATGCGTGTACCTTGATATCAATCTAGCCTTCGTGAAGATTTGTAACATGCAAAACATCTATTTGGGGTAAGACAACATTAAGGATCCGTCCGCCGAAAAAAGTGCACTACAAATACCGTTTTGCTGTGAAATGCATAATTTTTTTTCGAACACTTTGACATGGGACATGTTTATCTCGTGAGTACTGAATGTACTGTTGCTTTAGACAAAATAAAACATCAAATGGGGATGAATTTTCACACCTATAACTTACGTAATATGTTCTTGTAACTTACGTGACGGAGATAAAACGGTAACATGCATTCCCATTTGTGGTTAGTCTAGTTATGTGTGTAGCTTGATATCAATCTAGCCTTCGTGAATATTTTTAACATGCAAAACATCTATTTGGGGTAAGACCACATTAAGGATCCTTCCGCCGAAAAAAGTGCACTACAAATAGCATTTTGCTGTGATATGCATAATTTCTTTTCGAACACTTTTACATGGGACATGTTTGTCTCGTGAGTACTGAATGTACTGCTGCTTTAGACAAGATAAAGCATCAAATGGGGATGAGTTTTCACACTTATAACTTACGTAATATGTTCTTGTAATTTACGTGACGGAGATAAAACGGTAACATGCATTCCCATTTGTGGTTAATCTAGTTATGCGTGTAGCTTGATATCAATCTAGCCTTCGTGAAGATTTGTAACATGCAAAACATCTATTTGGGGTAAGACCACATTAAGGATCCGTCCGCCGAAAAAAGTGCACTACAAATACCGTTTTGCTGTGAAATGCATAATTTTTTTTTTAACACTTTGACATGGGACATGTTTGTCTCGTAAGTACTGAATGTACTGTTGCTTTAGACAAAATAAAACATCAACGAGGGATGAATTTTCACACCTATAACTTACGTAATATGTTCTTGTAACTTACGTGACGGAGATAACACGGTGATATGCATTCCCATTTGTGGTTAATCTAGTTATGTGTGTAGCTTGATATAAATCTAGCCTTCGTGAAGATTTGTAACATGCAAAACATCTATTTGGGGTAAGACCACATTAAGGATCCTTCCGCCGAAAAAAGTGCACTACAGATAGCGTTTTGCTGCGATATGCATACCTTTTATTCGAACACTTTGACATGGGACATGTTTGTCTCGTGAGTACTGAATGTACTGCTGCTTTAGACAAGATAAAACATCAAATGGGGATGAGTTTTCACACCTATAACTTACGTAATATGTTCTTGTAACTTACGTGACGGAGATAACACGGTGATATGCATTCCCATTTGTGGTTAATCTAGTTATGTGTGTAGCTTGATATCAATCTAGCCTTCGTGAATATTTTTAACATTCAAAACATCTATTTGGGGTAAGACCACATTAAGGATCCTTCCGCCGAAAAAAGTGCACTACAAATAGCTTTTTACTGTGATATGCATAATTTTTTTTTGAACACTTTTACATGGGACATGTTTGTCTCGTGAGTACTGAATGTACTGCTGCTTTAGACAAGATAAAACATCAAATGGGGATGAGTTTTCACACTTATAACTTACGTAATATGTTCTTGTAATTTACGTGACGGAGATAAAACGGTAACATGTATTCCCATTTGTGGTTAATCTAGTTATGCGTGTACCTTGATATCAATCTAGCCTTCGTGAAGATTTGTAACATGCAAAACATCTATTTGGGGTAAGACAACATTAAGGATCCGTCCGCCGAAAAAAGTGCACTACAAATACCGTTTTGCTGTGAAATGCATAATTTTTTTTCGAACACTTTGACATGGGACATGTTTATCTCGTGAGTACTGAATGTACTGTTGCTTTAGACAAAATAAAACATCAAATGGGGATGAATTTTCACACCTATAACTTACGTAATATGTTCTTGTAACTTACGTGACGGAGATAAAACGGTAACATGCATTCCCATTTGTGGTTAGTCTAGTTATGTGTGTAGCTTGATATCAATCTAGCCTTCGTGAATATTTTTAACATGCAAAACATCTATTTGGGGTAAGACCACATTAAGGATCCTTCCGCCGAAAAAAGTGCACTACAAATAGCATTTTGCTGTGATATGCATAATTTCTTTTCGAACACTTTTACATGGGACATGTTTGTCTCGTGAGTACTGAATGTACTGCTGCTTTAGACAAGATAAAGCATCAAATGGGGATGAGTTTTCACACTTATAACTTACGTAATATGTTCTTGTAATTTACGTGACGGAGATAAAACGGTAACATGCATTCCCATTTGTGGTTAATCTAGTTATGCGTGTAGCTTGATATCAATCTAGCCTTCGTGAAGATTTGTAACATGCAAAACATCTATTTGGGGTAAGACCACATTAAGGATCCGTCCGCCGAAAAAAGTGCACTACAAATACCGTTTTGCTGTGAAATGCATAATTTTTTTTTTAACACTTTGACATGGGACATGTTTGTCTCGTAAGTACTGAATGTACTGTTGCTTTAGACAAAATAAAACATCAACTAGGGATGAATTTTCACACCTATAACTTACGTAATATGTTCTTGTAACTTACGTGACGGAGATAACACGGTGATATGCATTCCCATTTGTGGTTAATCTAGTTATGTGTGTAGCTTGATATAAATCTAGCCTTCGTGAAGATTTGTAACATGCAAAACATCTATTTGGGGTAAGACCACATTAAGGATCCTTCCGCCGAAAAAAGTGCACTACAGATAGCGTTTTGCTGCGATATGCATACCTTTTATTCGAACACTTTGACATGGGACATGTTTGTCTCGTGAGTACTGAATGTACTGCTGCTTTAGACAAGATAAAACATCAAATGGGGATGAGTTTTCACACCTATAACTTACGTAATATGTTCTTGTAACTTACGTGACGGAGATAACACGGTGATATGCATTCCCATTTGTGGTTAATCTAGTTATGTGTGTAGCTTGATATCAATCTAGCCTTCGTGAAGATTTGTAACATGCAAAACATCTATTTGGGGTAAGACCACATTAAGGATCCTTCCGCCGAAAAAAGTGCACAACAAATAGCGTTTTATTGTGATATGTATGAATTTTTTTCGAACACTTTGACATGGGACATGTTTGTCTCGTGAGTACTGAATGTACTGCTGCTTTAGACAAGATAAAACATCAAATGGGGATGAGTTTTCACACCTATAACTTACGTAATATGTTCTTGCAACTTACGTGACGGAGATAACACGGTGATATGCATTCCCATTTGTGGTTAATCTAGTTATGTGTGTAGCTTGATATCAATCTAGCCTTCGTGAAGATTTGTAACATGCAAAACATCTATTTAGGGTAAGACCACATTAAGGATCCTTCCGCCGAAAAAAGTGCACTACAAATACCGTTTTGCTGTGATATGCATAATTTTGTTTCGAACACTTTGACATGGGACATGTTTGTCTCGTGAGTACTGAATGTACTGCTGCTTTAGACAAGATAAAACATCAAATGGGGATGAGTTTTCACACCTATAACTTACGTAATATGTTCTTGTAACTTACGTGACGGAGATAACACGGTGATATGCATTCCCATTTGTGGTTAATCTAGTTATGTGTGTAGCTTGATATCAATCTAGCCTTCGTGAAGATTTGTAACATGCAAAACATATATTTGGGGTAAGACCACATTAAGGATCCTTCCGCCGAAAAAAGTGCACTATAGATAGCGTTTTGCTGCGATATGCATACCTTTTTTTTCGAACACTTTGACATGGGACATGTTTGTCTCGTGAGTACTGAATGTACTGCTGCTTTAGACAAGATAAAACATCAAATGGGGATGAGTTTTCACACCTATAACTTACGTAATATGTTCTTGTAACTTACGTGACGGAGATAAAACGGTAACATGCATTCCCATTTGTGGTTAATCTAGTTATGTGTGTTGCTTGATATCAATCTAGCCTTCTTGAAGATTTTTAACATGCAAAACATCTATTTGGTGTAAGACCACATTAAGGTTCCGTAAGCCGAAAAAAGTACACTACAAATACAGTTTTGCTGTAATATGCATAATTTTTTTCTCGAACACTTTTATATGGGACATGTTTGTCTCGTGAGTATCGAATGTACTGCTGCTTTAGACAAGATAAAACTTCAAATGGGGATGAGTTTTCACACCTATAACTTACGTAATATGTTCTTGTAACTTACGTGACGGATATAACACGGTGATATGCATTCCCATTTGTGGTTATTCTAGTTATGTGTGTAGCTTGATATTAATCTAGCCTTCGTGAAGATTTGTAACATGCAAAACATCTATTTGGGGTAAGACCACATTAAGGATCCTTCCGCCGAAAAAAGTGCACTACAAATACCGTTTTGCTGTGATAAGCATACATCTTTTTTGAACATTTTTACATGGGACATGTTTGTCTCGTGAGTACTGAATGTACTGCAGCTTTAGACAAGATAAAACATCAAATGGGGATGAGTTTTCACACCTATAACTTACGTAATATGTTCTTGTAACTTACGTGACGGAGATAAAACGGTAACATGCATTCCCATTTGTGGTTTGTCTAGTTATGTGTTTAGCTTGATATTAAACTAGCCTTCGTGAATATTTTTAACATGCAAAACATATATTTGGGGTAAGACCACATTAAGGATCCTTCCGCCGAAAAAAGTGCACTACAAATATTGTTTTGCTTTGATATGCATAAATTGTTTTCGAACACTTTGACGTGGGACATGTTTGTCTCGTGAGTAATGAATGTACTGCTGCTTTAGACAAGATAAAACATCAAATGGGGATGAGTTTTCACACCTATAACTTACGTAATATGTTCTTGCAACTTACGTGACGGAGATAACACGGTGATATGCATTCCCATTTGTGGTTAATCTAGTTATGTGTGTAGCTTGATATCAATCTAGCCTTCGTGAAGATTTGTAACATGCAAAACATCTATTTGGGGTAAGACCACATTAAGGATCCTTCCGCCGAAAAAAGTGCACTACAAATACCGTTTTGCTGTGATATGCATAATTTTGTTTCGAACACTTTGACATGGGACATGTTTGTCTCGTGAGTACTGAATGTACTGCTGCTTTAGACAAGATAAAACATCAAATGGGGATGAGTTTTCACACCTATAACTTACGTAATATGTTCTTGTAACTTACGTGACGGAGATAACACGGTGATATGCATTCCCATTTGTGGTTATTCTAGTTATGTGTGTAGCTTGATATTAATCTAGCCTTCGTGAAGATTTGTAACATGCAAAACATCTATTTGGGGTAAGACCACATTAAGGATCCTTCCGCAGAAAAAAGTGCACTACAAATACCGTTTTGCTGTGATAAGCATACATCTTTTTTGAACATTTTTACATGGGACATGTTTGTCTCGTGAGTACTGAATGTACTGCAGCTTTAGACAAGATAAAACATCAAATGGGGATGAGTTTTCACACCTATAACTTACGTAATATGTTCTTGTAACTTACGTGACGGAGATAAAACGGTAACATGCATTCCCATTTGTGGTTAGTCTAGTTATGTGTGTAGCTTGATATCAATCTAGCCTTCGTGAATATTTTTAACATGCAAAACATCTATTTGGGGTAAGACCACATTAAGGATCCTTCCGCAGAAAAAAGTGCACTACAAATACCGTTTTGCTGTGATATGCATAATTTCTTTTCGAACACTTTTACATGGGACATGTTTGTCTCGTGAGTACTGAATGTACTGCTGCTTTAGACAAGATAAAACATCAAATGGGGATGAGTTTTCACACTTATAACTTACGTAATATGTTCTTGTAATTTACGTGAAGGAGATAAAACGGTAACATGCATTCCCATTTGTGGTTAATCTAGTTATGCGTGTAGCTTGATATCAATCTAGCCTTCGTGAAGATTTGTAACATGCAAAACATCTATTTGGGGTAAGACCACATTAAGGATCCGTCCGCCGAAAAAAGTGCACTACAAATACCGTTTTGCTGTGAAATGCATAATTTTTTTTTTAACACTTTGACATGGGACATGTTTGTCTCGTGAGTACTGAATGTACTGTTGCTTTAGACAAAATAAAACATCAAATGGGGATGAATTTTCACACCTATAACTTACGTAATATGTTCTTGTAACTTACATGACGGAGATAACACGGTGATATGCATTCCCATTTGTGGTTAATCTAGTTATGTGTGTAGCTTGATATAAATCTAGCCTTCGTGAAGATTTGTAACATGCAAAACATCTATTTGGGGTAAGACCACATTAAGGATCCTTCCGCCGAAAAAAGTGCACTACAGATAGCGTTTTGCTGCGATATGCATACCTTTTATTCGAACACTTTGACATGGGACATGTTTGTCTCGTGAGTACTGAATGTACTGCTGCTTTAGACAAGATAAAACATCAAATGGGGATGAGTTTTCACACCTTTAACTTACGTAATATGTTCTTGTAACTTACGTGACGGAGATAAAACGGTAACATACATTCCCATTTGTGGTTAATCTAGTTATGTGTGTAGCTTGATATCAATCTAGCCTTCGTGAATATTTTTAACATGCAAAACATCTATTTGGGGTAAGACCACATTAAGGATCCTTCCGCCGAAAAAAGTGCACTACAAATAGCGTTTTGCTGTGATATGCATAATTTCTTTTCGAACACTTTTACATGGGACATGTTTGTCTCGTGAGTACTGAATGTACTGTTGCTTTAGACAAAATAAAACATCAAATGGGGATGAATTTTCACACCTATAACTTACGTAATATGTTCTTGTAACTTACGTGACGGAGATAACACGGTGATATGCATTCCCATTTGTGGTTAATCTAGTTATGTGTGTAGCTTGATATAAATCTAGCCTTCGTGAAGATTTGTAACATGCAAAACATCTATTTGGGGTAAGACCACATTAAGGATCCTTCCGCCGAAAAAAGTGCACTACAGATAGCGTTTTGCTGCGATATGCATACCTTTTATTCGAACACTTTGACATGGGACATGTTTGTCTCGTGAGTACTGAATGTACTGCTGCTTTAGACAAGATAAAACATCAAATGGGGATGAGTTTTCACACCTATAACTTACGTAATATGTTCTTGTAACTTACGTGACGGAGATAACACGGTGATATGCATTCCCATTTGTGGTTAATCTAGTTATGTGTGTAGCTTGATATCAATCTAGCCTTCGTGAAGATTTGTAACATGCAAAACATCTATTTGGGGTAAGACCACATTAAGGATCCTTCCGCCGAAAAAAGTGCACTACAAATACCGTTTTGCTGTGATATGCATAATTTTGTTTCGAACACTTTGAATTGGGACATGTTTGTCTCGTGAGTACTGAATGTACTGCTGCTTTAGGCAAGATAAAACATCAAATGGGGATGAGTTTTCACACCTATAACTTACGTAATATGTTCTTGTAACTTACGTGACGGAGATAAAACGGTAACATGCATTCCCATTTGTGGTTATTCTAGTTATGTGTGTAGCTTGATATTAATCTAGCCTTCGTGAAGATTTGTAACATGCAAAACATCTATTTGGGGTAAGACCACATTAAGGATCCTTCAGCCGAAAAAATTGCACTACAAATACCATTTTGCTGTGATATGCATACATTTTCTTTAAACATTTTTACATGGGACATGTTTGTCTCGTGAGTACTGAATGTACTGCAGCTTTAGACAAGATAAAACATCAAATGGGGATGAGTTTTCACACCTATAACTTACGTAATATGTTCTTGTAACTTACGTGACGGAGATAAAACGGTAACATGCATTCCCATTGGTGGTTAGTCTAGTTATGTGTGTAGCTTGATATCAATCTAGCCTTCGTGAATATTTTTAACATACAAAACATCTATTTGGGGTAAGACCACATTAAGGATCCTTCCGCCGAAAACAGTGCACTACAAATAGCGTTTTGCTATGATATGCATAATTTCTTTTCGAACACTTTTACATGGGACATGTTTGTCTCGTGAGTACTGAATGTACTGGTGCTTTAGACAAGATAAAACATCAAATGGGGATGAGTTTTCACACTTATAACTTACGTAATATGTTCTTGTAATTTACGTGACGGAGATAAAACGGTAACATGCATTCCCATTTGTGGTTAATCTAGTTATGCGTGTAGCTTGATATCAATCTAGCCTTCGTGAAGATTTGTAACATGCAAAACATCTATTTGGGGTAAGACCACATTAAGGATCCGTCCGCCGAAAAAAGTGCACTACAAATACCGTTTTGCTGTGAAATGCATAATTTTTTTTTTAACACTTTGACATGGGACATGTTTGTCTCGTGAGTACTGAATGTACTGTTGCTTTAGACAAAATAAAACATCAAATGGGGATGAATTTTCACACCTATAACTTACGTAATATGTTCTTGTAACTTACGTGACGGAGATAACACGGTGATATGCATTCCCATTTGTGGTTAATCTAGTTATGTGTGTAGCTTGATATAAATCTAGCCTTCGTGAAGATTTGTAACATGCAAAACATCTATTTGGGGTAAGACCACATTAAGGATCCTTCCGCCGAAAAAAGTGCACTACAGATAGCGTTTTGCTGCGATATGCATACCTTTTATTCGAACACTTTGACATGGGACATGTTTATCTCGTGAGTACTGAATGTACTGCTGCTTTAGACAAGATAAAACATCAAATGGGGATGAGTTTTCACACCTATAACTTACGTAATATGTTCTTGTAACTTACGTGACGGAGATAAAACGGTAACATGCATTCCCATTTGTGGTTAGTCTAGTTATGTGTGTAGCTTGATATCAATCTAGCCTTCGTGAATATTTTTAACATGCAAAACATCTATTTGGGGTAAGACCACATTAAGGATCCTTCCGCCGAAAAAAGTGCACTACAAATAGCCTTTTGCTATGATATGCATAATTTCTTTTCGAACACTTTTACATGGGACATGTTTGTCTCGTGAGTACTGAATGTACTGCTGCTTTAGACAAGATAAAACATCAAATGGGGATGAGTTTTCACACTTATAACTTACGTAATATGTTCTTGTAATTTACGTGACGGAGATAAAACGGTAACATGCATTCCCATTTGTGGTTAATCTAGTTATGCGTGTAGCTTGATATCAATCTAGCCTTCGTGAAGATTTGTAACATGCAAAACATCTATTTGGGGTAAGACCACATTAAGGATCCTTCCGCCGAAAAAAGTGCACTACAAATACCGTTTTGCTGTGATATGCATAATTTTGTTTCGAACACTTTGAATTGGGACATGTTTGTCTCGTGAGTACTGAATGTACTGCTGCTTTAGGCAAGATAAAACATCAAATGGGGATGAGTTTTCACACCTATAACTTACGTAATATGTTCTTGTAACTTACGTGACGGAGATAAAACGGTAACATGCATTCCCATTTGTGGTTATTCTAGTTATGTGTGTAGCTTGATATTAATCTAGCCTTCGTGAAGATTTGTAACATGCAAAACATCTATTTGGGGTAAGACCACATTAAGGATCCTTCAGCCGAAAAAATTGCACTACAAATACCATTTTGCTGTGATATGCATACATTTTCTTTAAACATTTTTACATGGGACATGTTTGTCTCGTGAGTACTGAATGTACTGCAGCTTTAGACAAGATAAAACATCAAATGGGGATGAGTTTTCACACCTATAACTTACGTAATATGTTCTTGTAACTTACGTGACGGAGATAAAACGGTAACATGCATTCCCATTGGTGGTTAGTCTAGTTATGTGTGTAGCTTGATATCAATCTAGCCTTCGTGAATATTTTTAACATACAAAACATCTATTTGGGGTAAGACCACATTAAGGATCCTTCCGCCGAAAACAGTGCACTACAAATAGCGTTTTGCTATGATATGCATAATTTCTTTTCGAACACTTTTACATGGGACATGTTTGTCTCGTGAGTACTGAATGTACTGTTGCTTTAGACAAAATAAAACATCAAATGGGGATGAATTTTCACACCTATAACTTACGTAATATGTTCTTGTAACTTACGTGACGGAGATAACACGGTGATATGCATTCCCATTTGTGGTTAATCTAGTTATGTGTGTAGCTTGATATAAATCTAGCCTTCGTGAAGATTTGTAACATGCAAAACATCTATTTGGGGTAAGACCACATTAAGGATCCTTCCGCCGAAAAAAGTGCACTACAGATAGCGTTTTGCTGCGATATGCATACCTTTTATTCGAACACTTTGACATGGGACATGTTTATCTCGTGAGTACTGAATGTACTGCTGCTTTAGACAAGATAAAACATCAAATGGGGATGAGTTTTCACACCTATAACTTACGTAATATGTTCTTGTAACTTACGTGACGGAGATAAAACGGTAACATGCATTCCCATTTGTGGTTAGTCTAGTTATGTGTGTAGCTTGATATCAATCTAGCCTTCGTGAATATTTTTAACATGCAAAACATCTATTTGGGGTAAGACCACATTAAGGATCCTTCCGCCGAAAAAAGTGCACTACAAATAGCCTTTTGCTATGATATGCATAATTTCTTTTCGAACACTTTTACATGGGACATGTTTGTCTCGTGAGTACTGAATGTACTGCTGCTTTAGACAAGATAAAACATCAAATGGGGATGAGTTTTCACACTTATAACTTACGTAATATGTTCTTGTAATTTACGTGACGGAGATAAAACGGTAACATGCATTCCCATTTGTGGTTAATCTAGTTATGCGTGTAGCTTGATATCAATCTAGCCTTCGTGAAGATTTGTAACATGCAAAACATCTATTTGGGGTAAGACCACATTAAGGATCCGTCCGCCGAAAAAAGTGCACTACAAATACCGTTTTGCTGTGAAATGCATAATTTTTTTTTTAACACTTTGACATGGGACATGTTTGTCTCGTGAGTACTGAATGTACTGTTGCTTTAGACAAAATAAAACATCAAATGGGGATGAATTTTCACACCTATAACTTACGTAATATGTTCTTGTAACTTACGTGACGGAGATAAAACGGTGATATGCATTCCCATTTGTGGTTAATCTAGTTATGTGTGTAGCTTGATATCAATCTAGCCTTCGTGAAGATTTGTAACATGCAAAACATCTATTTGGGGTAAGACCACATTAAGGATCCTTCCGCCGAAAAAAGTGCACTACAGATAGCGTTTTGCTGCGATATGCATACCTTTTATTCGAACACTTTGACATGGGACATGTTTGTCTCGTGAGTACTGAATGTACTGCTGCTTTAGACAAGATAAAACATCAAATGGGGATGAGTTTTCACACCTATAACTTACGTAATATGTTCTTGTAACTTACGTGACGGAGATAAAACGGTAACATGCATTCCCATTTGTGGTTAATCTAGTTATGTGTGTTGCTTGATATCAATCTAGCCTTCGTGAAGATTTTTAACATGCAAAACATCTATTTGGTGTAAGACCACATTAAGGTTCCGTACGCCGAAAAAAGTACACTACAAATACCGTTTTGCTGTAATATGCATAATTTTGTTTCGAACACTTTGACTTGGGACATGTTTGTCTCGTGAGTACTGAATGTACTGCTGCTTTAGACAAGATAAAACATCAAATGGGGATGAGTTTTCACACCTATAACTTACGTAATATGTTCTTGTAACTTACGTGAAGAAGATAAAACGGTATCATGCAATCCCATTTGTGGTTAATCTAGTTATGTGTGTAGCTTGATATCAATCTAGCCTTCACGAAGATTTGTAACATGCAAAACATCTATTTGGGGTAAAACCACATTAAGGATCCTTCCGCCGAAAAAAGTGCACTACAAATAGCGTTTTGCTGTGATATGCATAATTTTTTTTCGAACAGTTTGACATAGGACATGTTTGTCTCGTGAGTACTGAATGTACTGCTGCTTTAGCCAAAATAAAACATCAAGTGGGGATGAGTTTTCAAACCTATAACTTACGTAATATGTTCTTGTAACTTACGTGACGGAGATAAAACGGTAACATGCATTCCCAGTTGTGGTTAATCTAGTTATGTGTGTAGCTTGATATTAGTCTAGCATTCGTGAAGATTTGAAACATGCAGAACATCTATTTGGGGTAAGACCACATTAAGGATCCTTCCGCCGAAAAAAGTGCAATACAAATACCGTTTTGCTGTGATATGCATAATTTTGTTTCGAACACTTTGACATGGGACATGTTTGTCTCGTGAGTACTGAATGTACTGCTGCTTTAGACAAGATAAAACATCAAATGGGGATCAATTTTCACACCTATAACTTACGTAATATGTTCTTGTAACTTACGTGACGGAGATAAAACGGTAACATGCATTCCCATTTGTGGTTAATCTAGTTATGTGTGTAGCTTGATATCAATCTAGCCTTCGTGAAGATTTGTAACATGCAAAACATCTATTTGGGGTAAGACCACATTAAGGATCCGTCCGCCGAAAAAAGTGCACTACAAATACCGTTTTGCTGTGAAATACAAATTTTTTTATTTAACACTTTGACATGGGACATGTTTGTCTCGTGAGTACTGAATGTACTGCTGCTTTAGACAAAATAAAACATAAAATGGGGATGAGTTTTCACACCTATAACTTACGTAATATGTTCTTGTAACTTACGTGACGGAGATAAAACGGTAACATGCATTCCCATTTGTGGTTAATCTAGTTATGTGTGTAGCTTGATATAAATCTAGCCTTCGTGAAGATTTGTAACATGCAAAACATCTATTTGGGGTAAGACCACATTAAGGATCCTTTCGCCGAAAAAAGTGCACTATAGATAGCGTTTTGCTGCGATATGCATACCTTTTTTTCGAACACTTTGACATGGGACATGTTTGTCTCGTGAGTACTGAATGTACTGCTGCTTTAGACAAGATAAAACATCAAATGGGGATGAGTTTTCACACCTATAACTTACGTAATATGTTCTTGTAACTTACGTGACGGAGATAAAACGGTAACATGCATTCCCATTTGTGGTTAATCTAGTTATGTGTGTTGCTTGATATCAATCTAGCCTTCTTGAAGATTTTTAACATGCAAAACATCTATTTGGTGTAAGACCACATTAAGGTTCCGTACGCCGAAAAAAGTACACTACAAATACCGTTTTGCTGTAATATGCATAATTTTTTTTCGAACACTTTGATATGGGACATGTTTGTCTCGTGAGTATCGAATGTACTGCTGCTTTAGACAAGATAAAACTTCAAATGGGGATGAGTTTTCACACCTATAACTTACGTAATATGTTCTTGTAACTTACGTGACGGAGATAACACGGTAATATGCATTCCCATTTGTGGTTAATCTAGTTATGTGTGTAGCTTGATATCAATCTAGCCTTCGTGAAGATTTGTAACATGCAAAACATCTATTTGGGGTAAGACCACATTAAGGATCCTTCCGCCGAAAAAAGTGCACTACAAATACCGTTTTGCTGTGATATGCATACATTTTTTTTCGAACACTTTGACATGGGACATGTTTGTCTCGTGAGTACTGAATGTACTGCTGCTTTAGACAAGATAAAACATCAAATGGGGATGAGTTTCCACACCTATAACTTACGTAATATGTTCTTGTAACTTACGTGACGGAGATAAAACGGTAACATGCATTCCCATTTGTGGTTAATCTAGTTTTGTGTGTAGCTTGATATTAATCTAGCCTTCGTGAAGATTTGTAACATGCAAAACATCTATTTGGGGTAAGACCACATTAAGGATCCTTCCGCCGAAAAAAGTGCACTACAAATACAGTTTTACTGTGATATGCATACATTTTTTTTGAACATTTTTACATGGGACATGTTTGTCTCGTGAGTACTGAATGTACTGCAGCTTTAGACAAAATAAAACATCAAATGGGGATGAGTTTTCACACCTATAACTTACGTAATATGTTCTTGTAACTTACGTGACGGAGATAAAACGGTAACATGCATTCCCATTTGTGGTTAATCTAGTTATGTGTGTATCTTGATATAAATCTAGCCTTCGTGAAGATTTGTAACATGCAAAACATCTATTTGGGGTAAGACCACATTAAGGATCCTTACGCCGAAAACAATGCACTACAAATACTGTTTTGCTTTGATATGCATGAATTGTTTTCGAACACTTTGACGTGGGACATGTTTGTCTCGTTAATAATGAATGTACTGCTGCTTTAGACAAGATAAAACATCAAATGCGGATGAGTTTTCACATCTATAACTTACGTAATATGTTCTTGTAACTTACGTGACGGAGATAAAACGGTAACATACATTCCCATTTGTGGTTATTCTAGTTATGTGTGTAGCTTGATATCAATCTAGCCTTCGTGAAGATTTGTAACATGCAAAACATCTATTTAGGGTAAGACCACATTAAGGATCCTTCCGCCGAAAAAAGTGCTCTACAAATACCGTTTTGGTGTGATATGCATTAATTTTTGTCGAACACTTTGACATGGGACATGTTTGTCTCGTGAGTACTGAATGTACTGCTGCTTTAGACAAGATAATACATGAAATGGGGATGAGTTTTCACACCTATAACTTACGTAATATGTTCTTGTAACTTACGTGACGGAGATAAAACGGTAACATGCATTCCCATTTGTGGTTAATCTAGTTATGTGTGTAGCTTGATATCAATCTAGCCTTCGTGAAGATTTGTAACATGCAAAACATCTATTTGGGGTAAGACCACATTAAGGATCCGTCCGCCGAAAAAAGTACACTACAAATACCGTTTTGCTGTGATACGCATAATTGTTTTTCGAACACGTTGACATGGGACATGTTTGTCTCGTGAGTACTGAATGTACTGATGCTTTAAATAAGATAAAACATCAAATGGGGACGAGTTTTCACACCTATAACTTACGTAATATGTTCTTGTAACTTACGTGACGGAGATAAAACAGTAATATGCATTCCCATTTGTGGTTAATCTAGTTATGTGTGTAGCTTGATATCAATCTAGCCTTCGTGAAGATTTGTAACATGCAAAACATCTATTTGGGGTTAGATCACATTAAGGATCCGTCCGCCGAAAAAAGTACAATACAAATACTGTTTTGCTGTGATATGCATAATTTTTTTTCGAACATTTTTACATGGGACATGTTTGTCTCGTGAGTACTGAATGTACTGCAGCTTTAGACAAGATAAAACATCAAATGGGGATGACTTTTTACACCTATAACTTACGTAATATGTTCTTGTAACTTACGTGTCGGAGATAAAACGGTAATATGCATTCCCATTTGTGGTTAATCTAGTTATGTGTGTAGCTTGATATCAATCTAGCCTTCGTGAAGATTTGTAACATGCAAAACATCTATTTGGGGTAAGACCACATTAAGGATCCTTACGCCGAAAACAATGCACTACAAATACTGTTTTGCTTTGATATGCATAAATTGTTTTCGAACACTTTGACGTGGGACATGTTTGTCTCGTTAATAATGAATGTACTGCTGCTTTAGACAAGATAAAACATCAAATGCGGATGAGTTTTCACACCTATAACTTACGTAATATGTTCTTGTAACTTACGTGACGGAGATAAAACGGTAACATGCATTCCCATTTGTGGTTATTCTAGTTATGTGTGTAGCTTGATATCAATCTAGCCTTCGTGAAGATTTGTAACATGCAAAACATCTATTTAGGGTAAGACCACATTAAGGATCCTTCCGCCGAAAAAAGTGCACTACAGATAGCGTTTTGCTGCGATATGCATACCTTTTATTCGAACACTTTGACATGGGACATGGTTGTCTCGTGAGTACTGAATGTACTGCTGCTTTAGACAAGATAAAACATCAAATGGGGATGAGTTTTCACACCTATAACTTACGTAATATGTTCTTGTAACTTACGTGACGGAGATAAAACGGTAACATGCATTCCCATTTGTGGTTAATTTAGTTATGTGTGTAGCTTGATATCAATCTAGCCTTCGTGAAGATTTGTAACATGCAAAACATCTATTTGGGGTAAGACCACATTAAGGATCCGTCCGCCGAAAAAAGTACACTACAAATACCGTTTTGCTGTGATATGCATAATTGTTTTTCGAACACGTTGACATGGGACATGTTTGTCTCGTGAGTACTGAATGTACTGATGCTTTAAATAAGATAAAACATCAAATGGGGACGAGTTTTCACACCTATAACTTACGTAATATGTTCTTGTAACTTACGTGACGGAGATAAAACGGTAACATGCATTCCCATTTGTGGTTAATCTAGTTATGTGTGTAGCTTGATATCAATCTAGCCTTCGTGAAGATTTGTAACATGCAAAACATCTATTTGGGGTTAGATCACATTAAGGATCCGTCCGCCGAAAAAAGTACAATACAAATACTGTTTTGCTGTGATATGCATAATTTTTTTTCGAACACTTTGACATGGGACATGTTTGTCTCGTGAGTACTGAATGTACTGCTGCTTTAGGCAAGATAAAACATCAAATGGGGATGAGTTTTCACACCTATAACTTACGTAATATGTTCTTGTAACTTACGTGACGGAGATAAACCGGTAACATGCATTCCCATTTGTGGTTATTCTAGTTATGTGTGTAGCTTGATATAAATGTAGCCTTCGTGAAGATTTATAACATGCAAAACATCTATTTGGGGTAAGACCACATTAAGGATCCTTCCGCCGAAAAAAGTGCACTACAAATACCGTTTTGCTGTGATATGCATACATTTTTTTTGAACATTTTTACATGGGACATGTTTGTCTCGTGAGTACTGAATGTACTGCAGCTTTAGACAAGATAAAACATCAAATGGGGATGAGTTTTCACACCTATAACTTACGTAATATGTTCTTGTAACTTACGTGTCGGAGATAAAACGGTAACATGCATTCCCATTTGTGGTTAATCTAGTTATGTGTGTAGCTTGATATCAATCTAGCCTTCGTGAAGATTTGTAACATGCAAAACATCTATTTGGGGTAAGACCACATTAAGGATACTTACGCCGAAAACAATGCACTACAAATACTGTTTTGCTTTGATATGCATAAATTGTTTTCGAACACTTTGACGTGGGACATGTTTGTCTCGTGAGTAATGAATGTACTGCTGCTTTAGACAAGATAAAACATCAAATGCAGATGAGTTTTCACACCTATAACTTACGTAATATGTTCTTGTAACTTACGTGACGGAGATAAAACGGTAACATGCATTCCCATTTGTGGTTATTCTAGTTATGTGTGTAGCTTGATATCAATCTAGCCTTCGTGAAGATTTGTAACATGCAAAACATCTATTTAGGGTAAGACCACATTAAGGATCCTTCCGCCGAAAAAAGTGCACTACAGATAGCGTTTTGCTGCGATATGCATACCTTTTATTCGAACACTTTGACATGGGACATATTTGTCTCGTGAGTACTGAATGTACTGCTGCTTTAGACAAGATAAAACATCAAATGGGGATGAGTTTTCACACCTATAACTTACATAATATGTTCTTGTAACTTACGTGACGGAGATAAAACGGTAACATGCATTCCCATTTGTGGTTAATCTAGTTATGTGTGTAGCTTGATATCAATCTAGCCTTCGTGAAGATTTGTAACATGCAAAACATCTATTTGGGGTTAGATCACATTAAGGATCCGTCCGCCGAAAAAAGTACAATACAAATACTGTTTTGCTGTGATATGCATAATTTTTTTTCGAACACGTTGACATGGGACATGTTTGTCTCGTGAGTACTGAATGTACTGCTGCTTTAGGCAAGATAAAACATCAAATGGGGATGAGTTTTCACACCTATAACTTACGTAATATGTTCTTGTAACTTACGTGACGGAGATAAAACGGTAACATGCATTCCCATTTGTGGTTATTCTAGTTATGTGTGTAGGTTGATATTAATGTAGCCTTCGTGAAGATTTGTAACATGCAAAACATCTATTTGGGGTAAGACCACATTAAGGATCCTTCCGCCGAAAAAAGTGCACTACAAATACCGTTTTGCTGTGATATGCATACATTTTTTTTGAACATTTTTACATGGGACATGTTTGTCTCGTGAGTACTGAATGTACTGCAGCTTTAGACAAGATAAAACATCAAATGGGGATGAGTTTTCACACCTATAACTTACGTAATATGTTCTTGTAACTTACGTGACGGAGATAAAACGGTAACATGCATTCCCATTTGTGGTTATTCTAGTTATGTGTGTAGCTTGATATCAATCTAGCCTTCGTGAAGATTTGTAACATGCAAAACATCTATTTAGGGTAAGACCACATTAAGGATCCTTCCGCCGAAAAAAGTGCTCTACAAATACCGTTTTGGTGTGATATGCATTAATTTTTTTCGAACACTTTGACATGGGACATGTTTGTCTCGTGAGTACTGAATGTACTGCTGCTTTAGACAAAATAAAACATTAAATGTGGATGAGTTTTCAGACCTATAACTTACGTAATATGTTCTTGTAACTTACGTGACGGAGATAAAACGGTAACATGCATTCCCATTTGTGGTTAATCTAGTTATGTGTGTAGCTTGATATCAATCTAGCCTTCGTGAAGATTTGTAATATGCAAAACATCTATTTGGGGTAAGACCACATTAAGGATCCTTACGCCGAAAACAATGCACTACAAATACTGTTTTGCTTTGATATGCATAAATTGTTTTCGAACACTTTGACGTGGGACATGTTTGTCTCGTGAGTAATGAATGTACTGCTGCTTTAGACAAGATAAAACATCAAATGCGGATGAGTTTTCACACCTATAACTTACGTAATATGTTCTTGTAACTTACGTGACGGAGATAAAACGGTAACATGCATTCCCATTTGTGGTTAATCTAGTTATGTGTGTAGCTTGATATAAATCTAGCCTTCGTGAAGATTTGTAACATGCAAAACATCTATTTGGGGTAAGACAACATTAAGGATCCTTCCGCCGAAAAAAGTGCACTACAGATAGCGTTTTGCTGCGATATGCATACCTTTTATTCGAACACTTTGACATGGGACATGTTTGTCTCGTGAGTACTGAATGTACTGCTGCTTTAGACAAGATAAAACATCAAATGGGGATGAGTTTTCACACCTATAACTTACGTAATATGTTCTTGTAACTTACGTGACGGAGATAAAACGGTAACATGCATTCCCATTTGTGGTTAATCTAGTTATGTGTGTAGCTTGATATCAATCTAGCCTTCGTGAAGATTTGTAACATGCAAAACATCTATTTGGGGTAAGACCACATTAAGGATCCGTCCGCCGAAAAAAGTACACTACAAATACCGTTTTGCTGTGATATGCATAATTGTTTTTCGAACACGTTGACATGGGACATGTTTGTCTCGTGATTATTGAATGTACTAATGCTTTAAATAAGATAAAACATCAAATGGGGACGAGTTTTCACACCTATAACTTACGTAATATGTTCTTGTAACTTACGTGACGGAGATAAAACGGTAACATGCATTCCCATTTGTGGTTAATCTAGTTATGTGTGTAGCTTGATATCAATCTAGCCTTCGTGAAGATTTGTAACATGCAAAACATATATTTGGGGTAAGACCACATTAAGGATCCTTACGCCGAAAACAATGCACTACAAATACTGTTTTGCTTTGATATGCATTAATTGTTTTCGAACACTTTGACGTGGGACATGTTTGTCTCGTGAGTAATGAATGTACTGCTGCTTTAGACAAGATAAAACATCAAATGCGGATGAGTTTTCACACCTATAACTTACGTAATATGTTCTTGTAACTTACGTGACGGAGATAAAACGGTAACATGCATTCCCATTTGTGGTTAATCTAGTTATGTGTGTAGCTTGATATAAATCTAGCCTTCGTGAAGATTTGTAACATGCAAAACATCTATTTGAGGTAAGACCACATTAAGGATCCTTCCGCCGAAAAAAGTGCACTACAGATTGCGTTTTGCTGCGATATGCATACCTTTTATTCGAACACTTTGACATGGGACATGTTTGTCTCGTGAGTACTGAATGTACTGCTGCTTTAGACAAAATAAAACATCAAATGGGGATGAGTTTTCACACCTATAACTTACATAATATATTCTTGTAACTTACGTGACGGAGATAAAACGGTAACATGCATTCCCATTTGTGGTTAATCTAGTTATGTGTGTAGCTTGATATCAATCTAGCCTTCGTGAAGATTTGTAACATGCAAAACATCTATTTGGGGTTAGATCACATTAAGGATCCGTCCGCCGAAAAAAGTACAATACAAATACTGTTTTGCTGTGATATGCATAATTTTTTTTCGAACACGTTGACATGGGACATGTTTGTCTCGTGAGTACTGAATGTACTGCTGCTTTAGGCAAGATAAAACATCAAATGGGGATGAGTTTTCACACCTATAACTTACGTAATATGTTCTTGTAACTTACGTGACGGAGATAAAACGGTAACATGCATTCCCATTTGTGGTTATTCTAGTTATGTGTGTAGGTTGATATTAATGTAGCCTTCGTGAAGATTTGTAACATGCAAAACATCTATTTGGGGTAAGACCACATTAAGGATCCTTCCGCCGAAAAAAGTGCACTACAAATACCGTTTTGCTGTGATATGCATACATTTTTTTTGAACATTTTTACATGGGACATGTTTGTCTCGTGAGTACTGAATGTACTGCAGCTTTAGACAAGATAAAACATCAAATGGGGATGAGTTTTCACACCTATAACTTACGTAATATGTTCTTGTAACTTACGTGACGGAGATAAAACGGTAACATGCATTCCCATTTGTGGTTATTCTAGTTATGTGTGTAGCTTGATATCAATCTAGCCTTCGTGAAGATTTGTAACATGCAAAACATCTATTTGGGGTAAGACCACATTAAGGATCCTTACGCCGAAAACAATGCACTACAAATACTGTTTTGCTTTGATATGCATTAATTGTTTTCGAACACTTTGACGTGGGACATGTTTGTCTCGTGAGTAATGAATGTACTGCTGCTTTAGACAAGATAAAACATCAAATGCGGATGAGTTTTCACACCTATAACTTACGTAATAATTTCTTGTAACTTACGTGACGGAGATAAAACGGTAACATGCATTCCCATTTGTGGTTAATCTAGTTATGTGTGTAGCTTGATATAAATCTAGCCTTCGTGAAGATTTGTAACATGCAAAACATCTATTTGGGGTAAGACCACATTAAGGATCCTTCCGCCGAAAAAAGTGCACTACAGATAGCGTTTTGCTGCGATATGCATACCTTTTATTCGAACACTTTGACATGGGACATGTTTGTCTCGTGAGTACTGAATGTACTGCTGCTTTAGACAAAATAAAACATCAAATGGGGATGAGTTTTCACACCTATAACTTACATAATATGTTCTTGTAACTTACGTGACGGAGATAAAACGGTAACATGCATTCCCATTTGTGGTTAATCTAGTTATGTGTGTAGCTTGATATCAATCTAGCCTTCGTGAAGATTTGTAACATGCAAAACATCTATTTGGGGTTAGATCACATTAAGGATCCGTCCGCCGAAAAAAGTACAATACAAATACTGTTTTGCTGTGATATGCATAATTTTTTTTCGAACACGTTGACATGGGACATGTTTGTCTCGTGAGTACTGAATGTACTGCTGCTTTAGGCAAGATAAAACATCAAATGGGGATGAGTTTTCACACCTATAACTTACGTAATATGTTCTTGTAACTTACGTGACGGAGATAAAACGGTAACATGCATTCCCATTTGTGGTTATTCTAGTTATGTGTGTAGGTTGATATTAATGTAGCCTTCGTGAAGATTTGTAACATGCAAAACATCTATTTGGGGTAAGACCACATTAAGGATCCTTCCGCCGAAAAAAGTGCTCTACAAATACCGTTTTGGTGTGATATGCATTAATTTTTTTCGAAAACTTTGACATGGGACATGTTTGTCTCGTGAGTACTGAATGTACTGCTGCTTTAGACAAAATAAAACATTAAATGTGGATGAGTTTTCAGACCTATAACTTACGTAATATGTTCTTGTAACTTACGTGACGGAGATAAAACTGTAACATGCATTCCCATTTGTGGTTAATCTAGTTATGTGTGTAGCTTGATATCAATCTAGCCTTCGTGAAGATTTGTAATATGCAAAACATCTATTTGGGGTAAGACCACATTAAGGATCCTTACGCCGAAAACAATGCACTACAAATACTGTTTTGCTTTGATATGCATAAATTGTTTTCGAACACTTTGACGTGGGACATGTTTGTCTAGTGAGTAATGAATGTACTGCTGCTTTAGACAAGATAAAACATCAAATGCGGATGAGTTTTCACACCTATAACTTACGTAATATGTTCTTGTAACTTACGTGACGGAGATAAAACGGTAACATGCATTCCCATTTGTGGTTAATCTAGTTATGTGTGTAGCTTGATATAAATCTAGCCTTCGTGAAGATTTGTAACATGCAAAACATCTATTTGGGGTAAGACAACATTAAGGATCCTTCCGCCGAAAAAAGTGCACTACAGATAGCGTTTTGCTGCGATATGCATACCTTTTATTCGAACACTTTGACATGGGACATGTTTGTCTCGTGAGTACTGAATGTACTGCTGCTTTAGACAAGATAAAACATCAAATGGGGATGAGTTTTCACACCTATAACTTACGTAATATGTTCTTGTAACTTACGTGACGGAGATAAAACGGTAACATGCATTCCCATTTGTGGTTAATCTAGTTATGTGTGTAGCTTGATATCAATCTAGCCTTCGTGAAGATTTGTAACATGCAAAACATCTATTTGGGGTAAGACCACATTAAGGATCCGTCCGCCGAAAAAAGTACACTACAAATACCGTTTTGCTGTGATATGCATAATTGTTTTTCGAACACGTTGACATGGGACATGTTTGTCTCGTGATTACTGAATGTACTAATGCTTTAAATAAGATAAAACATCAAATGGGGACGAGTTTTCACACCTATAACTTACGTAATATGTTCTTGTAACTTACGTGACGGAGATAAAACGGTAACATGCATTCCCATTTGTGGTTAATCTAGTTATGTGTGTAGCTTGATATCAATCTAGCCTTCGTGAAGATTTGTAACATGCAAAACATCTATTTGGGGTTAGATCACATTAAGGATCCGTCCGCCGAAAAAAGTACAATACAAATACTGTTTTGCTGTGATATGCATAATTTTTTTTCGAACACGTTGACATGGGACATGTTTGTCTCGTGAGTACTGAATGTACTGCTGCTTTAGGCAAGATAAAACATCAAATGGGGATGAGTTTTCACACCTATAACTTACGTAATATGTTCTTGTAACTTACGTGACGGAGATAAAACGGTAACATGCATTCCCATTTGTGGTTATTCTAGTTATGTGTGTAGGTTGATATTAATGTAGCCTTCGTGAAGATTTGTAACATGCAAAACATCTATTTGGGGTAAGACCACATTAAGGATCCTTCCGCCGAAAAAAGTGCACTACAAATACCGTTTTGCTGTGATATGCATACATTTTTTTTGAACATTTTTACATGGGACATGTTTGTCTCGTGAGTACTGAATGTACTGCAGCTTTAGACAAGATAAAACATCAAATGGGGATGAGTTTTCACACCTATAACTTACGTAATATGTTCTTGTAACTTACGTGACGGAGATAAAACGGTAACATGCATTCCCATTTGTGGTTATTCTAGTTATGTGTGTAGCTTGATATCAATCTAGCCTTCGTGAAGATTTGTAACATGCAAAACATCTATTTGGGGTAAGACCACATTAAGGATCCTTACGCCGAAAACAATGCACTACAAATACTGTTTTGCTTTGATATGCATTAATTGTTTTCGAACACTTTGACGTGGGACATGTTTGTCTCGTGAGTAATGAATGTACTGCTGCTTTAGACAAGATAAAACATCAAATGCGGATGAGTTTTCACACCTATAACTTACGTAATATGTTCTTGTAACTTACGTGACGGAGATAAAACGGTAACATGCATTCCCATTTGTGGTTAATCTAGTTATGTGTGTAGCTTGATATAAATCTAGCCTTCGTGAAGATTTGTAACATGCAAAACATCTATTTGGGGTAACACCACATTAAGGATCCTTCCGCCGAAAAAAGTGCACTACAGATAGCGTTTTGCTGCGATATGCATACCTTTTATTCGAACACTTTGACATGGGACATGTTTGTCTCGTGAGTACTGAATGTACTGCTGCTTTAGACAAAATAAAACATCAAATGGGGATGAGTTTTCACACCTATAACTTACATAATATGTTCTTGTAACTTACGTGACGGAGATAAAACGGTAACATGCATTCCCATTTATGGTTAATCTAGTTATGTGTGTAGCTTGATATCAATCTAGCCTTCGTGAAGATTTGTAACATGCAAAACATCTATTTGGGGTTAGATCACATTAAGGATCCGTCCGCCGAAAAAAGTACAATACAAATACTGTTTTGCTGTGATATGCATAATTTTTTTTCGAACACGTTGACATGGGACATGTTTGTCTCGTGAGTACTGAATGTACTGCTGCTTTAGGCAAGATAAAACATCAAATGGGGATGAGTTTTCACACCTATAACTTACGTAATATGTTCTTGTAACTTACGTGACGGAGATAAAACGGTAACATGCATTCCCATTTGTGGTTATTCTAGTTATGTGTGTAGGTTGATATTAATGTAGCCTTCGTGAAGATTTGTAACATGCAAAACATCTATTTGGGGTAAGACCACATTAAGGATCCTTCCGCCGAAAAAAGTGCACTACAAATACCGTTTTGCTGTGATATGCATACATTTTTTTTGAACATTTTTACATGGGTCATGTTTGTCTCGTGAGTACTGAATGTACTGCAGCTTTAGACAAGATAAAACATCAAATGGGGATGAGTTTTCACACCTATAACTTACGTAATATGTTCTTGTAACTTACGTGACGGAGATAAAACGGTAACATGCATTCCCATTTGTGGTTATTCTAGTTATGTGTGTAGCTTGATATCAATCTAGCCTTCGTGAAGATTTGTAACATGCAAAACATCTATTTAGGGTAAGACCACATTAAGGATCCTTCCGCCGAAAAAAGTGCTCTACAAATACCGTTTTGGTGTGATATGCATTAATTTTTTTCGAACACTTTGACATGGGACATGTTTGTCTCGTGAGTACTGAATGTACTGCTGCTTTAGACAAAATAAAACATTAAATGTGGATGAGTTTTCAGACCTATAACTTACGTAATATGTTCTTGTAACTTACGTGACGGAGATAAAACTGTAACATGCATTCCCATTTGTGGTTAATCTAGTTATGTGTGTAGCTTGATATCAATCTAGCCTTCGTGAAGATTTGTAATATGCAAAACATCTATTTGGGGTAAGACCACATTAAGGATCCTTACGCCGAAAACAATGCACTACAAATACTGTTTTGCTTTGATATGCATAAATTGTTTTCGAACACTTTGACGTGGGACATGTTTGTCTCGTGAGTAATGAATATACTGCTGCTTTAGACAAGATAAAACATCAAATGCGGATGAGTTTTCACACCTATAACTTACGTAATATGTTCTTGTAACTTACGTGACGGAGATAAAACGGTAACATGCATTCCCATTTGTGGTTAATCTAGTTATGTGTGTAGCTTGATATAAATCTAGCCTTCGTGAAGATTTGTAACATGCAAAACATCTATTTGGGGTAAGACAACATTAAGGATCCGTCCGCCGAAAAAAGTGCACTACAGATAGCGTTTTGCTGCGATATGCATACCTTTTATTCGAACACTTTGACATGGGACATGTTTGTCTCGTGAGTACTGAATGTACTGCTGCTTTAGACAAGATAAAACATCAAATGGGGATGAGTTTTCACACCTATAACTTACGTAATATGTTCTTGTAACTTACGTGACGGAGATAAAACGGTAACATGCATTCCCATTTGTGGTTAATCTAGTTATGTGTGTAGCTTGATATCAATCTAGCCTTCGTGAAGATTTGTAACATGCAAAACATCTATTTGGGGTAAGACCACATTAAGGATCCGTCCGCCGAAAAAAGTACACTACAAATACCGTTTTGCTGTGATATGCATAATTGTTTTTCGAACACGTTGACATGGGACATGTTTGTCTCGTGATTACTGAATGTACTAATGCTTTAAATAAGATAAAACATCAAATGGGGACGAGTTTTCACACCTATAACTTACGTAATATGTTCTTGTAACTTACGTGACGGAGATAAAACGGTAACATGTATTCCCATTTGTGGTTAATCTAGTTATGTGTGTAGCTTGATATCAATCTAGCCTTCGTGAAGATTTGTAACATGCAAAACATATATTTGGGGTAAGACCACATTAAGGATCCTTACGCCGAAAACAATGCACTACAAATACTGTTTTGCTTTGATATGCATTAATTGTTTTCGAACACTTTGACGTGGGACATGTTTGTCTCGTGAGTAATGAATGTACTGCTGCTTTAGACAAGATAAAACATCAAATGCGGATGAGTTTTCACACCTATAACTTACGTAATATGTTCTTGTAACTTACGTGACGGAGATAAAACGGTAACATGCATTCCCATTTGTGGTTAATCTAGTTATGTGTGTAGCTTGATATAAATCTAGCCTTCGTGAAGATTTGTAACATGCAAAACATCTATTTGAGGTAAGACCACATTAAGGATCCTTCAGCCGAAAAAAGTGCACTACAGATTGCGTTTTGCTGCGATATGCATACCTTTTATTCGAACACTTTGACATGGGACATGTTTGTCTCGTGAGTACTGAATGTACTGCTGCTTTAGACAAAATAAAACATCAAATGGGGATGAGTTTTCACACCTATAACTTACATAATATGTTCTTGTAACTTACGTGACGGAGATAAAACGGTAACATGCATTCCCATTTGTGGTTAATCTAGTTATGTGTGTAGCTTGATATCAATCTAGCCTTCGTGAAGATTTGTAACATGCAAAACATCTATTTGGGGTTAGATCACATTAAGGATCCGTCCGCCGAAAAAAGTACAATACAAATACTGTTTTGCTGTGATATGCATAATTTTTTTTCGAACACGTTGACATGGGACATGTTTGTCTCGTGAGTACTGAATGTACTGCTGCTTTAGGCAAGATAAAACATCAAATGGGGATGAGTTTTCACACCTATAACTTACGTAATATGTTCTTGTAACTTACGTGACGGAGATAAAACGGTAACATGCATTCCCATTTGTGGTTATTCTAGTTATGTGTGTAGGTTGATATTAATGTAGCCTTCGTGAAGATTTGTAACATGCAAAACATCTATTTGGGGTAAGACCACATTAAGGATCCTTCCGCCGAAAAAAGTGCACTACAAATACCGTTTTGCTGTGATATGCATACATTTTTTTTGAACATTTTTACATCGGACATGTTTGTCTCGTGAGTACTGAATGTACTGCAGCTTTAGACAAGATAAAACATCAAATGGGGATGAGTTTTCACACCTATAACTTACGTAATATGTTCTTGTAACTTACGTGACGGAGATAAAACGGTAACATGCATTCCCATTTGTGGTTATTCTAGTTATGTGTGTAGCTTGATATCAATCTAGCCTTCGTGAAGATTTGTAATATGCAAAACATCTATTTGGGGTAAGACCACATTAAGGATCCTTACGCCGAAAACAATGCACTACAAATACTGTTTTGCTTTGATATGCATAAATTGTTTTCGAACACTTTGATGTGGGACATGTTTGTCTCGTGAGTAATGAATGTACTGCTGCTTTAGACAAGATAAAACATCAAATGCGGATGAGTTTTCACACCTATAACTTACGTAATATGTTCTTGTAACTTACGTGACGGAGATAAAACGGTAACATGCATTCCCATTTGTGGTTAATCTAGTTATGTGTGTAGCTTGATATAAATCTAGCCTTCGTGAAGATTTGTAACATGCAAAACATCTATTTGGGGTAAGACAACATTAAGGATCCTTCCGCCTAAAAAAGTGCACTACAGATAGCGTTTTGCTGCGATATGCATACCTTTTATTCGAACACTTTGACATGGGACATGTTTTTCTCGTGAGTACTGAATGTACTGCTGCTTTAGACAAGATAAAACATCAAATGGGGATGAGTTTTCACACCTATAACTTACGTAATATGTTCTTGTAACTTACGTGACGGAGATAAAACGGTAACATGCATTCCCATTTGTGGTTAATCTAGTTATGTGTGTAGCTTGATATCAATCTAGCCTTCGTGAAGATTTGTAACATGCAAAACAGCTATTTGGGGTAAGACCACATTAAGGATCCTTCGGCCGAAAAAAGTGCACTACAAATACCGTTTTGCTTTGATATGCATACATTTGTTTTGAACATTTTTACATGGGACATGTTTGTCTCGTGAGTACTGAATGTACTGCAGCTTTAGACAAGATAAAACATCAAATGGGGATGAGTTTTCACACCTATAACTTACGTAATATGTTCTTGTAACTTACGTGTCGGAGATAAAACGGTAACATGCATTCCCATTTGTGGTTAATCTATTTATGTGTGTAGCTTGATATCAATCTAGCCTTCGTGAAGATTTGTAACATGCAAAACAGCTATTTGGGGTAAGACCACATTAAGGATCCTTCGGCCGAAAAAAGTGCACTACAAATACCGTTTTGCTGTGATATGCATACATTTTTTTTGAACATTTTTACATGGGACATATTTGTCTCGTGAGTACTGAATGTACTGCAGCTTTAGACAAGATAAAACATCAAATGGGGATGAGTTTTCACACCTATAACTTACGTAATATGTTCTTGTAACTTACGTGTCGGAGATAAAACGGTAACATGCATTCCCATTTGTGGTTAATCTAGTTATGTGTGTAGCTTGATATCAATCTAGCCTTCGTGAAGATTTGTAACATGCAAAACATCTATTTGGGGTAAGACCACATTAAGGATCCTTACGCCGAAAACAATGCACTACAAATACTGTTTTGCTTTGATATGCATGAATTGTTTTCGAACACTTTGACGTGGGACATGTTTGTCTCGTGAGTAATGAATGTACTGCTGCTTTAGACAAGATAAAACAATTAAATGCGGATGAGTTTTCACACCTATAACTTACGTAATATGTTCTTGTAACTTACGTGACGGAGATAAAACGGTAATATGTATTCCCATTTGTGGTTATTCTAGTTATGTGTGTAGCTTGATATCAATCTAGCCTTCGTGAAGATTTGTAACATGTAAAACATCTATTTAGGGTAAGACCACATTAAGGATCCTTCCGCCGAAAAATGTGCTCTACAAATACCGTTTTGGTGTGATATGCATTAATTTTTTTCGAACACTTTGACATGGGACATGTTTGTCTCGTGAGTACTGAATGTACTGCTGCTTTAGACAAGATAAAACATTAAATGGGGATGAGTTTTCAGACCTATAACTTACGTAATATGTTCTTGTAACTTACGTGACGGAGATAAAACGGTAACATGCATTCCCATTTGTGGTTAATCTAGTTATGTGTGTATCTTGATATCAATCTAGCCTTCGTGAAGATTTGTAACATGCAAAACATCTATTTGGGGTAAGACCACATTAAGGATACATCCGCCGATAAAAAGTGCACTACAGATAGCGTTTTGTTTTGATATGCATACCTTTTTTTCGAACACTTTGACATGGGACATGTTTGTCTCGTGAGTACTGAATGTACTGCTGCTTTAGACAAGATAAAACATCAAATGGGGATGAGTTTTCACACCTATAACTTACGTAATATGTTCTTGTAACTTACATGACGGAGATAAAATGGTAACATGCATTCCCATTTGTGGTTAATCTAGTTATGTGTGTAGCTTGATATCAATCTAGCCTTCGTGAAGATTTGTAACATGCAAAACAGCTATTTGGGGTAAGACCACATTAAGGATCCTTCGGCCGAAAAAAGTGCACTACAAATACCGTTTTGCTGTGATATGCATAATTTTTTTTCGAACACTTTGACATGGGACATATTTGTCTCGTGAGTAATGAATGTACTGCTGCTTTAGACAAGATAAAACATCAAATGGGGATGAGTTTTCACACCTATAACTTACGTAATATGTTCTTGTAACTTACGTGACGGAAATAAAACGGTAACATGCATTCCCATTTGTGGTTAATCTAGTTATGTGTGTAGCTTCATATCAATCTAGCCTTCGTGAAGATTTGTAACATGCAAAACGTCTATTTGGGGTAAGACCACATTAAGGATCCTTCCGCCGAAAAAAGTGCACTACAAATAGCGTTTTGCTTTGATATGCATAAATTGTTTTCGAACACTTTGATATGGGACGTGTTTGTCTCGTGAGTACTGAATGTCCTGCTGCTTTAGACAAGATAAAACATCAAATGGGGATGAGTTTTCACACCTATAACTTACGTAATATGTTCTTGTAACTTACGTGACGGAGATAAAACGGTAACATGCATTCCCATGTGTGATTAAACTAGTTATGTGTGTAGCTTGATATCAATCTAGCCTTCGTGAAGATTTGTAACATGCAAAACATCTATTTGGGGTAAGACCACATTAAGGATCCTTACGCCGAAAAAAAATGCACTACAAATACTGTTTTGCTTTGATATGCATAAATTGTTTTCGAACACTTTGACGTGGGACATGTTTGTTTCGTGAGTAATGTATGTACTGCTGCTTTAGACAAGATAAAACATCAAATGCGGATGAGTTTTCACACCTATAACTTACGTAATATGTTCTTGTAACTTACGTGACGGAGATAAAACGGTAACATGCATTCCCATTTGTGGTTATTCTAGTTATGTGTGTAGCTTGATATCGATCTAGCCTTCGTGAAGATTTGTAACATGCAAAACATCTATTTAGGGTAAGACCACATTAAGGATCCTTCCGCCGTAAAAAGTGCTCTACAAATACCGTTTTGTTGTGATATGCATTAATTTTTTTCGAACACTTTGACATGGGACATGTTTGTCTCGTGAGTACTGAATGTACTGCTGCTTTAGACAAGATAAAACATTAAATGGGGATGAGTTTTCAGACCTATAACTTACGTAATATGTTCTTGTAACTTACGTGACGGAGATAAAACGGTAACATGCATTCCCATTTGTGGTTAATCTAGTTATGTGTGTAGCTTGATATCAATCTAGCCTTCGTGAAGATTTATAACATGCAAAACATCTATTTGGGGTAAGACCACATTAAAGATACATCCGCCGAAAAAAAGTGCACTACAGATAGCGTTTTGCTGTGATATGCATACCTTTTTTTCGAACACTTTGACATGGGACATGTTTGTCTCGTGAGTAATGAATGTACTTCTGCTTTAGACAAGATAAAACATGAAATGGGGATGAGTTTTCACACCTATAACTTACGTAATATGTTCTTGTAACTTACGTGACGGAGATAAAACGGTAACATGCATTCCCATTTGTTATTAATCTAGTTACGTGTGTAGCTTGATATCAATCTAGCCTTCGTGAAGATTTGTAACATGCAAAACATCTATTTGGGATAAGACCACATTAAGGATCCTTCCGCCGAAAAAAGTACACTACAAATACCGTTTTGTTGTGATATGCATACATTTTTTTCGAACACTTTGACATGGGTCATGTTTTTCTCGTGAGTACTGAATGTACTGCTGCTTTAGACAAGATAAAACATCAAATGGGGATGAGTTTTCACACCTATAACTTACGTAATATGTTCTTGTAACTTACGTGACTGAGATAAAACGGTAACATGCATTCCCATTTGTGGTTAATCTAGTTATGTGTGTAGCTTGATATAAATCTAGCCTTCGTGAAGATTTGTAACATGCAAAACATCTATTTGGGGTAAGACAACATTAAGGATCCTTCCGCCTAAAAAAGTGCACTACAGATAGCGTTTTGCTGCGATATGCATACCTTTTATTCGAACACTTTGACATGGGACATGTTTTTCTCGTGAGTACTGAATGTACTGCTGCTTTAGACAAGATAAAACATCAAATGGGGATGAGTTTTCACACCTATAACTTACGTAATATGTTCTTGTAACTTACGTGACGGAGATAAAACGGTAACATGCATTCCCATTTGTGGTTAATCTAGTTATGTGTGTAGCTTGATATCAATCTAGCCTTCGTGAAGATTTGTAACATGCAAAACAGCTATTTGGGGTAAGACCACATTAAGGATCCTTCGGCCGAAAAAAGTGCACTACAAATACCGTTTTGCTTTGATATGCATACATTTGTTTTGAACATTTTTACATGGGACATGTTTGTCTCGTGAGTACTGAATGTACTGCAGCTTTAGACAAGATAAAACATCAAATGGGGATGAGTTTTCACACCTATAACTTACGTAATATGTTCTTGTAACTTACGTGTCGGAGATAAAACGGTAACATGCATTCCCATTTGTGGTTAATCTATTTATGTGTGTAGCTTGATATCAATCTAGCCTTCGTGAAGATTTGTAACATGCAAAACAGCTATTTGGGGTAAGACCACATTAAGGATCCTTCGGCCGAAAAAAGTGCACTACAAATACCGTTTTGCTGTGATATGCATACATTTTTTTTGAACATTTTTACATGGGACATATTTGTCTCGTGAGTACTGAATGTACTGCAGCTTTAGACAAGATAAAACATCAAATGGGGATGAGTTTTCACACCTATAACTTACGTAATATGTTCTTGTAACTTACGTGTCGGAGATAAAACGGTAACATGCATTCCCATTTGTGGTTAATCTAGTTATGTGTGTAGCTTGATATCAATCTAGCCTTCGTGAAGATTTGTAACATGCAAAACATCTATTTGGGGTAAGACCACATTAAGGATCCTTACGCCGAAAACAATGCACTACAAATACTGTTTTGCTTTGATATGCATGAATTGTTTTCGAACACTTTGACGTGGGACATGTTTGTCTCGTGAGTAATGAATGTACTGCTGCTTTAGACAAGATAAAACAATTAAATGCGGATGAGTTTTCACACCTATAACTTACGTAATATGTTCTTGTAACTTACGTGACGGAGATAAAACGGTAAGATGTATTCCCATTTGTGGTTATTCTAGTTATGTGTGTAGCTTGATATCAATCTAGCCTTCGTGAAGATTTGTAACATGTAAAACATCTATTTAGGGTAAGACCACATTAAGGATCCTTCCGCCGAAAAATGTGCTCTACAAATACCGTTTTGGTGTGATATGCATTAATTTTTTTCGAACACTTTGACATGGGACATGTTTGTCTCGTGAGTACTGAATGTACTGCTGCTTTAGACAAGATAAAACATTAAATGGGGATGAGTTTTCAGACCTATAACTTACGTAATATGTTCTTGTAACTTACGTGACGGAGATAAAACGGTAACATGCATTCCCATTTGTGGTTAATCTAGTTATGTGTGTATCTTGATATCAATCTAGCCTTCGTGAAGATTTGTAACATGCAAAACATCTATTTGGGGTAAGACCACATTAAGGATACATCCGCCGATAAAAAGTGCACTACAGATAGCGTTTTGCTTTGATATGCATACCTTTTTTTCGAACACTTTGACATGGGACATGTTTGTCTCGTGAGTACTGAATGTACTGCTGCTTTAGACAAGATAAAACATCAAAT
Organism: Escarpia spicata; assembly: GCA_963995525.1. Taxonomy (NCBI): domain Eukaryota; kingdom Metazoa; phylum Annelida; class Polychaeta; order Sabellida; family Siboglinidae; genus Escarpia; species Escarpia spicata. Next base: position 28,394,080 of record OZ023214.1, read on the forward strand.
GGGGATGAGTTTTCACACCTATAACTTACGTAATATGTTCTTGTAACTTACATGACGGAGATAAAATGGTAACATGCATTCCCATTTGTGGTTAATCTAGTTATGTGTGTAGCTTGATATCAATCTAGCCTTCGTGAAGATTTGTAACATGCAAAACAGCTATTTGGGGTAAGACCACATTAAGGATCCTTCGGCCGAAAAAAGTGCACTACAAATACCGTTTTGCTGTGATATGCATAATTTTTTTTCGAACACTTTGACATGGGACATATTTGTCTCGTGAGTAATGAATGTACTGCTGCTTTAGACAAGATAAAACATCAAATGGGGATGAGTTTTCACACCTATAACTTACGTAATATGTTCTTGTAACTTACGTGACGGAAATAAAACGGTAACATGCATTCCCATTTGTGGTTAATCTAGTTATGTGTGTAGCTTCATATCAATCTAGCCTTCGTGAAGATTTGTAACATGCAAAACGTCTATTTGGGGTAAGACCACATTAAGGATCCTTCCGCCGAAAAAAGTGCACTACAAATAGCGTTTTGCTTTGATATGCATAAATTGTTTTCGAACACTTTGATATGGGACGTGTTTGTCTCGTGAGTACTGAATGTCCTGCTGCTTTAGACAAGATAAAACATCAAATGGGGATGAGTTTTCACACCTATAACTTACGTAATATGTTCTTGTAACTTACGTGACGGAGATAAAACGGTAACATGCATTCCCATGTGTGATTAAACTAGTTATGTGTGTAGCTTGATATCAATCTAGCCTTCGTGAAGATTTGTAACATGCAAAACATCTATTTGGGGTAAGACCACATTAAGGATCCTTACGCCGAAAAAAAATGCACTACAAATACTGTTTTGCTTTGATATGCATAAATTGTTTTCGAACACTTTGACGTGGGACATGTTTGTTTCGTGAGTAATGTATGTACTGCTGCTTTAGACAAGATAAAACATCAAATGCGGATGAGTTTTCACACCTATAACTTACGTAATATGTTCTTGTAACTTACGTGACGGAGATAAAACGGTAACATGCATTCCCATTTGTGGTTATTCTAGTTATGTGTGTAGCTTGATATCGATCTAGCCTTCGTGAAGATTTGTAACATGCAAAACATCTATTTAGGGTAAGACCACATTAAGGATCCTTCCGCCGTAAAAAGTGCTCTACAAATACCGTTTTGTTGTGATATGCATTAATTTTTTTCGAACACTTTGACATGGGACATGTTTGTCTCGTGAGTACTGAATGTACTGCTGCTTTAGACAAGATAAAACATTAAATGGGGATGAGTTTTCAGACCTATAACTTACGTAATATGTTCTTGTAACTTACGTGACGGAGATAAAACGGTAACATGCATTCCCATTTGTGGTTAATCTAGTTATGTGTGTAGCTTGATATCAATCTAGCCTTCGTGAAGATTTATAACATGCAAAACATCTATTTGGGGTAAGACCACATTAAAGATACATCCGCCGAAAAAAAGTGCACTACAGATAGCGTTTTGCTGTGATATGCATACCTTTTTTTCGAACACTTTGACATGGGACATGTTTGTCTCGTGAGTACTGAATGTACTGCTGCTTTAGACAACATAAAACATCAAATGGGGATGAGTTTTCATACCTATAACTTACGTAATATGTTCTTGTAACTTACGTGACGGAGATAAAACGGTAACATGCATTCCCATTTGTGGTTAATCTAGTTATGTGTGTAGCTTGATATCAATCTAGCCTTCGTGAAGATTTGTAACATGCAAAACAGCTATTTGGGGTAAGACCACATTAAGGATCCTTCGGCCGAAAAAAGTGCACTACAAATACCGTTTTGCTGTGATATGCATAATTTATTTTCGAACACTTTGACATGGGACATATTTGTCTCGTGAGTAATGAATGTACTGCTGCTTTAGACAAGATAAAACATCAAATGGGGATGAGTTTTCATACCTATAACTTACGTAATATGTTCTTGTAACTTACGTGACGGAAATAAAACGGTAACATGCATTCCCATTTGTGGTTAATCTAGTTATGTGTGTAGCTTTATATCAATCTAGCCTTCGTGAAGATTTGTATCATGCAAAACATCTATTTGGGGTAAGACCACATTAAGGATCCTTCCGCCGAAAAAAGTGCACTACAAATAGCGTTTTGCTTTGATATGCATAAATTGTTTTCGAACACTTTGACATGGGACGTGTTTGTCTCGTGAGTACTAAATGTACTGCTGCTTTAGACAAGTTAAAACATCAAATGGGGATGAGTTTTCACACCTATAACTTACGTAATATGTTCTTGTAACTTACGTGACGGAGATAAAACGGTAACATGCATTCCCATTTGTGGTTAATCTAGTTATGTGTGTAGCTTGATATCAATCTAGCCTTCGTGAAGATTTGTAACATACAAAACATCTATTTGGGGTAAGACCACATTAAGGATCCTTCCGCCGAAAAAAGTGTACTACAAATACCGTTTTGCTGTGATATGCATAATTTTTTTTCGAACACTGACATGGGACATGTTTGTCTCGTGTGTACTGAATGTACTGCTGCTTTAGACAAAATAAAACATCAAATGGGGATGAGTTTTCAAACCTATAACTTACGTAATATGTTGTTGTAACTTACGTGACGGAGATAAAACGGTAACATGCATTCCCATTTGTGGTTAATCTAGTTATGTGTGTAGCTTGATATCAATCTAGCCTTCGTGAAGATTTATAACATGCAAAACATCTATTTAGGGTAAGACCACATTAAGGATCCTTCCGCCGAAAAAAGTGCTCTACAAATACCGTTTTGGTGTGATATGCATTCATTTTTTTCGAACACTTTGACATGGGACATGTTTGTCTCGTGAGTACTGAATGTACTGCTGCTTTAGACAAGATAAAACATTAAATGGGGATGAGTTTTCAGAACTATAACTTACGTAATATGTTCTTGTAACTTACGTGACGGAGATAAAACGGTAACATGCATTCCCATTTGTGGTTAATCTAGTTATGTGTGTAGCTTGATATCAATCTAGCCTTCGTGAAGATTTGTAACATGCAAAACATCTATTTAGGGTAAGACCACATTAAGGATCCTTCCGCCGTAAAAAGTGCTCTACAAATACCGTTTTGGTGTGATATGCATTAATTTTTTTCGAACACTTTGACATGGGACATGTTTGTCTCGTGAGTACTGAATGTACTGCTGCTTTAGACAAGATAAAACATTAAATGGGGATGAGTTTTCACACCTATAACTTACGTAATATGTTCTTGTAACTTACGTGACGGAGATAAAACGGTAACATGCATTCCCATTTGTGGTTATTCTAGTTATGTGTGTAGCTTGATATCGATCTAGCCTTCGTGAAGATTTGTAACATGCAAAACATCTATTTAGGGTAAGACCACATTAAGGATCCTTCCGCCGTAAAAAGTGCTCTACAAATACCGTTTTGTTGTGATATGCATTAATTTTTTTCGAACACTTTGACATGGGACATGTTTGTCTCGTGAGTACTGAATGTACTGCTGCTTTAGACAAGATAAAACATTAAATGGGGATGAGTTTTCAGACCTATAACTTACGTAATATGTTCTTGTAACTTACGTGACGGAGATAAAACGGTAACATGCATTCCCATTTGTGGTTAATCTAGTTATGTGTGTAGCTTGATATCAATCTAGCCTTCGTGAAGATTTATAACATGCAAAACATCTATTTGGGGTAAGACCACATTAAAGATACATCCGCCGAAAAAAAGTGCACTACAGATAGCGTTTTGCTGTGATATGCATACCTTTTTTTCGAACACTTTGACATGGGACATGTTTGTCTCGTGAGTACTGAATGTACTGCTGCTTTAGACAACATAAAACATCAAATGGGGATGAGTTTTCATACCTATAACTTACGTAATATGTTCTTGTAACTTACGTGACGGAGATAAAACGGTAACATGCATTCCCATTTGTGGTTAATCTAGTTATGTGTGTAGCTTGATATCAATCTAGCCTTCGTGAAGATTTGTAACATGCAAAACAGCTATTTGGGGTAAGACCACATTAAGGATCCTTCGGCCGAAAAAAGTGCACTACAAATACCGTTTTGCTGTGATATGCATAATTTATTTTCGAACACTTTGACATGGGACATATTTGTCTCGTGAGTAATGAATGTACTGCTGCTTTAGACAAGATAAAACATCAAATGGGGATGAGTTTTCATACCTATAACTTACGTAATATGTTCTTGTAACTTACGTGACGGAAATAAAACGGTAACATGCATTCCCATTTGTGGTTAATCTAGTTATGTGTGTAGCTTTATATCAATCTAGCCTTCGTGAAGATTTGTATCATGCAAAACATCTATTTGGGGTAAGACCACATTAAGGATCCTTCCGCCGAAAAAAGTGCACTACAAATAGCGTTTTGCTTTGATATGCATAAATTGTTTTCGAACACTTTGACATGGGACGTGTTTGTCTCGTGAGTACTAAATGTACTGCTGCTTTAGACAAGTTAAAACATCAAATGGGGATGAGTTTTCACACCTATAACTTACGTAATATGTTCTTGTAACTTACGTGACGGAGATAAAACTGTAACATGCATTCCCATTTGTGGTTAATCTAGTTATGTGTGTAGCTTGATATCAATCTAGCCTTCGTGAAGATTTGTAACATACAAAACATCTATTTGGGGTAAGACCACATTAAGGATCCTTCCGCCGAAAAAAGTGTACTACAAATACCGTTTTGCTGTGATATGCATAATTTTTTTTCGAACACTGACATGGGACATGTTTGTCTCGTGTGTACTGAATGTACTGCTGCTTTAGACAAAATAAAACATCAAATGGGGATGAGTTTTCAAACCTATAACTTACGTAATATGTTGTTGTAACTTACGTGACGGAGATAAAACGGTAACATGCATTCCCATTTGTGGTTAATCTAGTTATGTGTGTAGCTTGATATCAATCTAGCCTTCGTGAAGATTTATAACATGCAAAACATCTATTTAGGGTAAGACCACATTAAGGATCCTTCCGCCGAAAAAAGTGCTCTACAAATACCGTTTTGGTGTGATATGCATTCATTTTTTTCGAACACTTTGACATGGGACATGTTTGTCTCGTGAGTACTGAATGTACTGCTGCTTTAGACAAGATAAAACATTAAATGGGGATGAGTTTTCAGAACTATAACTTACGTAATATGTTCTTGTAACTTACGTGACGGAGATAAAACGGTAACATGCATTCCCATTTGTGGTTAATCTAGTTATGTGTGTAGCTTGATATCAATCTAGCCTTCGTGAAGATTTGTAACATGCAAAACATCTATTTAGGGTAAGACCACATTAAGGATCCTTCCGCCGTAAAAAGTGCTCTACAAATACCGTTTTGGTGTGATATGCATTAATTTTTTTCGAACACTTTGACATGGGACATGTTTGTCTCGTGAGTACTGAATGTACTGCTGCTTTAGACAAGATAAAACATTAAATGGGGATGAGTTTTCACACCTATAACTTACGTAATATGTTCTTGTAACTTACGTGACGGAGATAAAACGGTAACATGCATTCCCATTTGTGGTTAATCTAGTTATGTGTGTAGCTTGATATCAATCTAGCCTTCGTGAAGATTTATAACATGCAAAACATCTATTTGGGGTAAGACCACATCAAAAAGATACATCCGACGAAAAAAAGTGCACTTCAGATAGCGTTTTGCTGTGATATGCATACCTTTTTTTCGAACACTTTGACATGGGACATGTTTGTCTCGTGAGTACTGAATGTACTGCTGCTTTAGACAACATAAAACATCAAATGGGGATGAGTTTTCATACCTATAACTTACGTAATATGTTCTTGTAACTTACGTGATGGAGATAAAACGGTAACATGCATTCCCATTTGTGGTTAATCTAGTTATGTGTGTAGCTTGATATCAATCTAGCCTTCGTGAAGATTTGTAACATGCAAAACAGCTATTTGGGGTAACACCACATTAAGGATCCTTCGGCCGAAAAAAGTGCACTACAAATACCGTTGTGCTGTGATATGCATAATTTATTTTCGAACACTTTGACATGGGACATATTTGTCTCGTGAGTAATGAATGTACTGCTGCTTTAGACAAGATAAAACATCAAATGGGGATGAGTTTTCACACCTATAACTTACGTAATATGTTCTTGTAACTTACGTGACGGAAATAAAACGGTAACATGCATTCCCAATTGTGGTTAATCTAGTTATGTGTGTAGCTTCATATCAATCTAGCCTTCGTGAAGATTTGTATCATGCAAAACATCTATTTGGGGTAAGACCACATTAAGGATCCTTCCGCCGAAAAAAGTGCACTACAAATAGCGTTTTGCTTTGATATGCATAAATTGTTTTCGAACACTTTGACATGGGACGTGTTTGTCTCGTGAGTACTGAATGTACTGCTGCTTTAGACAAGATAAAACATCAAATGGGGATGAGTTTTCACACCTATAACTTACGTAATATGTTCTTGTAACTTACGTGACGGAGCTAAAACGGTAACATGCATTCCCATTTGTGGTTAATCTAGTTATGTGTGTAGCTTGATATTAATCTAGCCTTCGTGAAGATTTGTAACATACAAAACATCTATTTGGGGTAAGACCACATTAAGGATCCTTCCGCCGAAAAAAGTGTACTACAAATACCGTTTTGCTGTGATATGCATAATTTTTTTTCGATCACTTTGATATGGGACATGTTTGTCTCGTGAGTACTGAATGTACTGCTGCTTTAGACAAAATAAAACATCAAATGGGGATGAGTTTTCAAACTTATAACTTACGTAATATGTTGTTGTAACTTACGTGACGGAGATAAAACGGTAACATGCATTCCCATTTGTGGTTAATCTAGTTATGTGTATAGCTTGATATCAATCTAGCCTTCGTGAAGATTTGTAACATGCAAAACATCTATTTAGGGTAAGACCACATTAAGGATCCTTCCGCCGAAAAAAGTGCACTACAGATAGCGTTTTGCTGTGATATGCATACCTTTTTTTCGAACACTTTAACATGGGACATGTTTGTCTCGTGAGTACTGAATGTACTGCTGCTTTAGACAAGATAAAACATCAAATGGGGATGAGTTTTCACACCTATAACTTACGTAATATGTTCTTGTAACTTACGTGACGGAGATAAAATGGTAACATGCATTCCCATTTGTGGTTAATCTAGTTATGTGTGTAGCTTGATATCAATCTAGCCTTCGTGAAGATTTGTAACATGCAAAACAGCTATTTGGGGTAAGACCACATTAAGGATCCTTCGGCCGAAAAAAGTGCACTACAAATTCCGTTTTGCTGTGATATGCATAATTTTTTTTCGAACACTTTGACATGGGACATATTTGTCTCGTGAGTACTGAATGTACTGCTGCTTTAGACAAAATAAAACATCAAATGGGGATGAGTTTTCACACCTATAACTTACGTAATATGTTCTTGTAACTTAAGTGACGGAGATAAAACGGTAACATGCATTCCCATTTGTGGTTAATCTAGTTATGTGTCTAGCTTGATATCAATCTAGCCTTCGTGAAGATTTCTAACATACAAAACATCTATTTGGGGTAAGACCATATTAAGGATCCTTCCGCCGAAAAAAGTGTACTACAAATACCGTTTTGCTGTGATATGCATAATTTTTTTTCGAACACTTTGACATTCGACATGTTTGTCTCGTGAGTAATGAATGTACTTCTGCTTTAGACAAGATAAAACATGAAATGGGGATGAGTTTTCACACCTATAACTTACGTAATATGTTCTTGTAACTTACGTGACGGAGATAAAACGGTAACATGCATTCCCATTTGTGGTTAATCTAGTTATGTGTGTAGCTTGATAACAAATCTAGCCTTCGTGAAGATTTGTAACATACAAAACATCTATTTGGGGTAAGACCACATTAAGGATCCTTCCGCCGAAAAAAGTGTACTACAAATACCGTTTTGCTGTGATATGCATAATTTTTTTTCGAACACTGACATGGGACATGTTTGTCTCGTGAGTACTGAATGTACTGCTGCTTTAGACAAAATAAAACATCACATGGGGATGAGTTTTCAAACCTATAACTTACGTAATATGTTGTTGTAACTTACGTGACGGAGATAAAACGGTAACATGCATTCCCATTTGTGGTTAATCTAGTTATGTGTGTAGCTTGATATCAATCTAGCCTTCGTGAAGATTTGTAACATGCAAAACATCTATTTAGGGTAAGACCACATTAAGGATCCTTCCGCCGAAAAAAGTGCTCTACAAATACCGTTTTGGTGTGATATGCATTCATTTTTTTCGAACACTTTGACATGGGACATGTTTGTCTCGTGAGTACTGAATGTACTGCTGCTTTAGACAAGATAAAACATTAAATGGGGATGAGTTTTCAGACCTATAACCTATAACTTACGTAATATGTTCTTGTAACTTACGTGACGGAGATAAAACGGTAACATGCATTCCCATGTGTGATTAAACTAGTTATGTGTGTAGCTTGATATCAATCTAGCCTTCGTAAAGATTTGTATCATGCAAAACATCTATTTGGGGTAAGACCACATTAAGGATCCTTACGGTGAAAAAAAATGCACTACAAATACTGTTTTCCTTTGATATGCATAAATTGTTTTCGAACACTTTGACGTGGGACATGTTTGTTTCGTGAGTAATGTATGTACTGCTGCTTTAGACAAGATAAAACATCAAATGCGGATGAGTTTTCACACCTATAACTTACGTAATATGTTCTTGTAACTTACGTGACGGAGATAAAACGGTAACATGCATTCCCATTTGTGGTTATTCTAGTTATGTGTGTAGCTTGATATCGATCTAGCCTTCGTGAAGATTTGTAACATGCAAAACATCTATTTAGGGTAAGACCACATTAAGGATCCTTCCGCCGTAAAAAGTGCTCTACAAATACCGTTTTGGTGTGATATGCATTAATTTTTTTCGAACACTTTGACATGGGACATGTTTGTCTCGTGAGTACTGAATGTACTGCTGCTTTAGACAAGATAAAACATTAAATGGGGATGAGTTTTCAGACCTATAACTTACGTAATATGTTCTTGTAACTTACGTGACGGAGATAAAACGGTAACATGCATTCCCATTTGTGGTTAATCTAGTTATGTGTGTAGCTTGATATCAATTTAGCCTTCGTGAAGATTTATAACATGCAAAACATCTATTTGGGGTAAGACCACATTAAAGATACATCCGCCGAAAAAAAGTGCACTACAGATAGCGTTTTGCTGTGATATGCATACCTTTTTTTCGAACACTTTGACATGGGACATGTTTGTCTCGTGAGTACTGAATGTACTGCTGCTTTAGACAAGATAAAACATCAAATGGGGATGAGTTTTCACACCTATAACTTACGTAATATGTTCTTGTAACTTACGTGACGGAGATAAAATGGTAACATGCATACCCATTTGTGGTTAATCTAGTTATGTGTGTAGCTTGATATCAATCTAGCCTTCGTGAAGATTTATAACATGCAAAACATCTATTTGGGGTAAGACCACATCAAAAAGATACATCCGCCGAAAAAAAGTGCACTTCAGATAGCGTTTTGCTGTGATATGCATACCTTTTTTTCGAACACTTTGACATGGGACATGTTTGTCTCGTGAGTACTGAATGTACTGCTGCTTTAGACAACATAAAACATCAAATGGGGATGAGTTTTCATACCTATAACTTACGTAATATGTTCTTGTAACTTACGTGATGGAGATAAAACGGTAACATGCATTCCCATTTGTGGTTAATCTAGTTATGTGTGTAGCTTGATATTAATCTAGCCTTCGTGAAGATTTGTAACATGCAAAACAGCTATTTGGGGTAAGACCACATTAATGATCCTTCCGCCGAAAAAAGTGCACTACAAATACCGTTTTGCTGTGATATGCATAATTTATTTTCGAACACTTTGACATGGGACATATTTGTCTCGTGAGTAATGAATGTACTGCTGCTTTAGACAAGATAAAACATCAAATGGGGATGAGTTTTCACACCTATAACTTACGTAATATGTTCTTGTAACTTACGTGACGGAAATAAAACGGTAACATGCATTCCCAATTGTGGTTAATCTAGTTATGTGTGTAGCTTCATATCAATCTAGCCTTCGTGAAGATTTGTATCATGCAAAACATCTATTTGGGGTAAGACCACATTAAGGATCCTTCCGCCGAAAAAAGTGCACTACAAATAGCGTTTTGCTTTGATATGCATAAATTGTTTTCGAACACTTTGACATGGGACGTGTTTGTCTCGTGAGTACTGAATGTACTGCTGCTTTAGACAAGATAAAACATCAAATGGGGATGAGTTTTCACACCTATAACTTACGTAATATGTTCTTGTAACTTACGTGACGGAGATAAAACGGTAACATGCATTCCCATTTGTGGTTAATCTAGTTATGTGTGTAGCTTGATATCAATCTAGCCTTCGTGAAGATTTGTAACATGCAAAACATCTATTTAGGGTAAGACCACATTAAGGATCCTTCCGCCGAAAAAAGTGCACTACAGATAGCGTTTTGCTGTGATATGCATACCTTTTTTTCGAACACTTTAACATGGGACATGTTTGTCTCGTGAGTACTGAATGTACTGCTGCTTTAGACAAAATAAAACATCAAATGGGGATGAGTTTTCAAACCTATAACTTACGTAATATGTTGTTGTAACTGACGTGACGGAGATAAAACGGTAACATGCATTCCCATTTGTGGTTAATCTAGTTATGTGTGTAGCTTGATATCAATCTAGCCTTCGTGAAGATTTGTAACATGCAAAACATCTATTTAGGGTAAGACCACATTAAGGATCCTTCCGCCGAAAAAAGTGCTCTACAAATACCGTTTTGGTGTGATATGCATTCATTTTTTTCGAACACTTTGACATGGGACATGTTTGTCTCGTGAGTACTGAATGTACTGCTGCTTTAGACAAGATAAAACATTAAATGGGGATGAGTTTTCAGACCTATAACCTATAACTTACGTAATATGTTCTTGTAACTTACGTGACGGAGATAAAACGGTAACATGCATTCCCATGTGTGATTAAACTAGTTATGTGTGTAGCTTGATATCAATCTAGCCTTCGTAAAGATTTGTATCATGCAAAACATCTATTTGGGGTAAGACCACATTAAGGATCCTTACGCCGAAAAAAAATGCACTACAAATACTGTTTTGCTTTGATATGCATAAATTGTTTTCGAACACTTTGACGTGGGACATGTTTGTTTCGTGAGTAATGTATGTACTGCTGCTTTAGACAAGATAAAACATCAAATGCGGATGAGTTTTCACACCTATAACTTACGTAATATGTTCTTGTAACTTACGTGACGGAGATAAAACGGTAACATGCATTCCCATTTGTGGTTATTCTAGTTATGTGTGTAGCTTGATATCGATCTAGCCTTCGTGAAGATTTGTAACATGCAAAACATCTATTTAGGGTAAGACCACATTAAGGATCCTTCCGCCGTAAAAAGTGCTCTACAAATACCGTTTTGGTGTGATATGCATTAATTTTTTTCGAACACTTTGACATGGGACATGTTTGTCTCGTGAGTACTGAATGTACTGCTGCTTTAGACAAGATAAAACATTAAATGGGGATGAGTTTTCAGACCTATAACTTACGTAATATGTTCTTGTAACTTACGTGACGGAGATAAAACGGTAACATGCATTCCCATTTGTGGTTAATCTAGTTATGTGTGTAGCTTGATATCAATCTAGCCTTCGTGAAGATTTATAACATGCAAAACATCTATTTGGGGTAAGACCACATTAAAGATACATCCGCCGAAAAAAAGTGCACTACAGATACCGTTTTGCTGTGATATGCATACCTTTTTTTCGAACACTTTGACATGGGACATGTTTGTCTCGTGAGTACTGAATGTACTGCTGCTTTAGACAAGATAAAACATCAAATGGGGATGAGTTTTCACACCTATAACTTACGTAATATGTTCTTGTAACTTACGTGACGGAGATAAAACGGTAACATGCATTCCCATTTGTGGTTAATCTAGTTATGTGTGTAGCTTGATATCAATCTAGCCTTCGTGAAGATTTGTAACATACAAAACATCTATTTGGGGTAAGACCATATTAAGGATCCTTCCGCCGAAAAAAGTGTACTACAAATACCGTTTTGCTGTGATATGCATAATTTTTTTTCGAAAACTTTGACATTCGACATGTTTGTCTCGTGAGTAATGAATGTACTTCTGCTTTAGACAAGATAAAACATGAAATGGGGATGAGTTTTCACACCTATAACTTACGTAATATGTTCTTGTAACTTACGTGACGGAGATAAAACGGTAACATGCATTCCCATTTGTTATTAATCTAGTTATGTGTGTAGCTTGATATCAATCTAGCCTTCGTGAAGATTTGTAACATGCAAAACATCTATTTGGGATAAGACCACATTAAGGATCCTTCCGCCGAAAAAAGTACACTACAAATACCGTTTTGCTGTGATATGCATACATTTTTTTCGAACACTTTGACATGGGACATGTTTGTCTCGTGAGTACTGAATGTACTGCTGCTTTAGACAAGATAAAACATCAAATGGGGATGAGTTTTCACACCTATAACTTACGTAATATGTTCTTGTAACTTACGTGACGGAGATAAAACGGTAACATGCATTCCCATTTGTGGTTAATCTAGTTATGTGTGTAGCTTGATATCAATCTAGCCTTCGTGAAGATTTGTAACATACAAAACATCTATTTGGGGTAAGACCACATTAAGGATCCTTCCGCCGAAAAAAGTGTACTACAAATACCGTTTTGCTGTGATATGCATAATTTTTTTTCGAACACTGACATGGGACATGTTTCTCTCGTGAGTACTGAATGTACTGCTGCTTTAGACAAAATAAAACATCAAATGGGGATGAGTTTTCAAACCTATAACTTACGTAATATGTTGTTGTAACTTACGTGACGGAGATAAAACGGTAACATGCATTCCCATTTGTGGTTAATCTAGTTATGTGTGTAGCTTGATATCAATCTAGCCTTCGTGAAGATTTGTAACATGCAAAACATCTATTTAGGGTAAGACCACATTAAGGATCCTTCCGCCGAAAAAAGTGCTCTACAAATACCGTTTTGGTGTGATATGCATTCATTTTTTTCGAACACTTTGACATGGGACATGTTTGTCTCGTGAGTACTGAATGTACTGCTGCTTTAGACAAGATAAAACATTAAATGGGGATGAGTTTTCAGACCTATAACCTATAACTTACGTAATATGTTCTTGTAACTTACGTGACGGAGATAAAACGGTAACATGCATTCCCATTTGTGGTTAATCTAGTTATGTGTGTAGCTTGATATCAATCTAGCCTTCGTGAAGATTTATAACATGCAAAACATCTATTTGGGGTAAGACCACATCAAAAAGATACATCCGCCGAAAAAAAGTGCACTTCAGATAGCGTTTTGCTGTGATATGCATACCTTTTTTTCGAACACTTTGACATGGGACATGTTTGTCTCGTGAGTACTGAATGTACTGCTGCTTTAGACAACATAAAACATCAAATGGGGATGAGTTTTCATACCTATAACTTACGTAATATGTTCTTGTAACTTACGTGATGGAGATAAAACGGTAACATGCATTCCCATTTGTGGTTAATCTGGTTATGTGTGTAGCTTGATATCAATCTAGCCTTCGTGAAGATTTGTAACATGCAAAACATCTATTTGGGGTAAGACCACATTAAGGATCCTTACGCCGAAAACAATGCACTACAAATACTGTTTTGCTTTGATATGCATGAATTGTTTTCGAACACTTTGACGTGGGACATGTTTGTCTCGTGAGTAATGAATGTACTGCTGCTTTAGACAAGATAAAACAATTAAATGCGGATGAGTTTTCACACCTATAACTTACGTAATATGTTCTTGTAACTTACGTGACGGAGATAAAACGGTAAGATGTATTCCCATTTGTGGTTATTCTAGTTATGTGTGTAGCTTGATATCAATCTAGCCTTCGTGAAGATTTGTAACATGCAAAACATCTATTTAGGGTAAGACCACATTAAGGATCCTTCCGCCGAAAAATGTGCTCTACAAATACCGTTTTGGTGTGATATGCATTAATTTTTTTCGAACACTTTGACATGGGACATGTTTGTCTCGTGAGTACTGAATGTACTGCTGCTTTAGACAAGATAAAACATTAAATGGGGATGAGTTTTCAGACCTATAACTTACGTAATATGTTCTTGTAACTTACGTGACGGAGATAAAACGGTAACATGCATTCCCATTTGTGGTTAATCTAGTTATGTGTGTATCTTGATATCAATCTAGCCTTCGTGAAGATTTGTAACATGCAAAACATCTATTTGGGGTAAGACCACATTAAGGATACATCCGCCGATAAAAAGTGCACTACAGATAGCGTTTTGCTTTGATATGCATACCTTTTTTTCGAACACTTTGACATGGGACATGTTTGTCTCGTGAGTACTGAATGTACTGCTGCTTTAGACAAGATAAAACATCAAATGGGGATGAGTTTTCACACCTATAACTTACGTAATATGTTCTTGTAACTTACGTGACGGAAATAAAACGGTAACATGCATTCCCAATTGTGGTTAATCTAGTTATGTGTGTAGCTTCATATCAATCTAGCCTTCGTGAAGATTTGTATCATGCAAAACATCTATTTGGGGTAAGACCACATTAAGGATCCTTCCGCCGAAAAAAGTGCACTACAAATAGCGTTTTGCTTTGATATGCATAAATTGTTTTCGAACACTTTGACATGGGACGTGTTTGTCTCGTGAGTACTGAATGTACTGCTGCTTTAGACAAGATAAAACATCAAATGGGGATGAGTTTTCACACCTATAACTTACGTAATATGTTCTTGTAACTTACGTGACGGAGATAAAACGGTAACATGCATTCCCATTTGTGGTTAATCTAGTTATGTGTGTAGCTTGATATTAATCTAGCCTTCGTGAAGATTTGTAACATACAAAACATCTATTTGGGGTAAGACCACATTAAGGATCCTTCCGCCGAAAAAAGTGTACTACAAATACCGTTTTACTGTGATATGCATAATTTTTTTTCGATCACTTTGATATGGGACATGTTTGTCTCGTGAGTACTGAATGTACTGCTGCTTTAGACAAAATAAAACATTAAATGGGGATGAGTTTTCAAACTTATAACTTACGTAATATGTTGTTGTAACTTACGTGACGGAGATAAAACGGTAACATGCATTCCCATTTGTTGTTAATCTAGTTATGTGTGTAGCTTGATATCAATCTAGCCTTCGTGAAGATTTGTAACATGCAAAAGAGCTATTTGGGGTAAGACCACATTAAGGATCCTTCGGCCGAAAAAAGTGCACTACAAATTCCGTTTTGTTGTGATATTCAGAATTTTTTTTCGAACACTTTGACATGGGACATATTTGTCTCGTGAGTAATGAATGTACTGCTGCTTTAGACAAGATAAAACATCAAATGGGGATGAGTTTTCACACCTATAACTTACGTAATATGTTCTTGTAACTTACGTGACGGAAATAAAACGGTAACATGCATTCCCATTTGTGGTTAATCTAGTTATGTGTGTAGCTTCATATCAATCTAGCCTTCGTAAAGATTTGTAACATGCAAAACATCTATTTGGGGTAAGACCACATTAAGGATCCTTCCGCCGAAAAAAGTGCACTACAAATAGCGTTTTGCTTTGATATGCATAAATTGTTTTCGAACACTTTGACATGGGACGTGTTTGTCTCGTGAGTACTGAATGTACTGCTGCTTTAGACAAGATAAAACATCAAATGGGGATGAGTTTTCACACCTATAACTTACGTAATATGTTCTTGTAACTTACGTGACGGAGATAAAACGGTAACATGCATTCCCATTTGTGGTTAATCTAGTTATGTGTGTAGCTTGATATCAATCTAGCCTTCGTGAAGATTTGTAACATACAAAACATCTATTTGGGGTAAGACCATATTAAGGATCCTTCCGCCGAAAAAAGTGTACTACAAATACCGTTTTGCTGTGATATGCATAATTTTTTTTCGAACACTTTGACATTCGACATGTTTGTCTCGTGAGTAATGAATGTACTTCTGCTTTAGACAAGATAAAACATGAAATGGGGATGAGTTTTCACACCTATAACTTACGTAATATGTTCTTGTAACTTACGTGACGGAGATAAAACGGTAACATGCATTCCCATTTGTTATTAATCTAGTTACGTGTGTAGCTTGATATCAATCTAGCCTTCGTGAAGATTTGTAACATGCAAAACATCTATTTGGGATAAGACCACATTAAGGATCCTTCCGCCGAAAAAAGTACACTACAAATACCGTTTTGTTGTGATATGCATACATTTTTTTCGAACACTTTGACATGGGTCATGTTTGTCTCGTGAGTACTGAATGTACTGCTGCTTTAGACAAGATAAAACATCAAATGGGGATGAGTTTTCACACCTATAACTTACGTAATATGTTCTTGTAACTTACGTGACGGAGATAAAACGGTAACATGCATTCCCATTTGTGGTTAATCTAGTTATGTGTGTAGCTTGATATCAATCTAGCCTTCGTAAAGATTTGTAACATGCAAAACATCTATTTGGGGTAAGACCACATTAAGGATCCTTCCGCCGAAAAAAGTGTACTACAAATACCGTTTTGCTGTGATATGCATTCATTTTTTTCGAACACTTTGACATGGGACATGTTTGTCTCGTGAGTACTGAATGTACTGCTGCTTTAGACAAGATAAAACATTAAATGGGGATGAGTTTTCAGACCTATAACCTATAACTTACGTAATATGTTCTTGTAACTTGCGTGACGGAGATAAAACGGTAACATGCATTCCCATGTGTGATTAAACTAGTTATGTGTGTAGCTTGATATCAATCTAGCCTTCGTAAAGATTTGTAACATGCAAAACATCTATTTGGGGTAAGACCACATTAAGGATCCTTACGCCGAAAAAAAATGCACTACAAATACTGTTTTGCTTTGATATGCATCAATTGTTTTCGAACACTTTGACGTGGGACATGTTTGTTTCGTGAGTAATGTATGTACTGCTGCTTTAGACAAGATAAAACATCAAATGCGGATGAGTTTTCACACCTATAACTTACGTAATATGTTCTTGTAACTTACGTGACGGAGATAAAACGGTAACATGCATTCCCATTTGTGATTATTCTAGTTATGTGTGTAGCTTGATATCGATCTAGCCTTCGTGAAGATTTGTAACATGCAAAACATCTATTTAGGGTAAGACCACATTAAGGATCCTTCCGCCGTAAAAAGTGCTCTACAAATACCGTTTTGGTGTGATATGCATTAATTTTTTTCGAACACTTTGACATGGGACATGTTTGTCTCGTGAGTACTGAATGTACTGCTGCTTTAGACAAGATAAAACATTAAATGGGGATGAGTTTTCAGACCTATAACTTACGTAATATGTTCTTGTAACTTACGTGACGGAGATAAAACGGTAACATGCATTCCCATTTGTGGTTAATCTAGTTATGTGTGTAGCTTCATATCAATCTAGCCTTCGTGAAGATTTATAACATGCAAAACATCTATTTGGGGTAAGACCACATTAAAGATACATCCGCCGAAAAAAAGTTCACTACAGATAGCGTTTTGCTGTGATATGCATACCTTTTTTTCGAACACTTTGACATGGGACATGTTTGTCTCGTGAGTACTGAATGTACTGCTGCTTTAGACAAGATAAAACATCAAATGGGGATGAGTTTTCACACCTATAACTTACGTAATATGTTCTTGTAACTTACGTGACGGAGATAAAATGGTAACATGCATTCCCATTTGTGGTTAATCTAGTTATGTGTGTAGCTTGATATCAATCTAGCCTTCGTGAAGATTTTTAACATGCAAAACAGCTATTTGGGGTAAGACCACATTAAGGATCCTTCGGCCGAAAAAAGTGCACTACAAATTCCGTTTTGCTGTGATATGCATAATTTTTTTTCGAACACTTTGACATGGGACATATTTGTCTCGTGAGTAATGAATGTACTGCTGCTTTAGACAAGATAAAACATCAAATGGGGATGAGTTTTCACACCTATAACTTACGTAATATGTTCTTGTAACTTACGTGACGGAAATAAAACGGTAGCATGCATTCCCATTTGTGGTTAATCTAGTTATGTGTGTAGCTTCATATCAATCTAGCCTTCGTAAAAATTTGTAACATGCAAAACATCTATTTGGGGTAAGACCACATTAAGGATCCTTTCGCCGAAAAAAGTGCACTACAAATAGCGTTTTGCTTTGATATGCATAAATTGTTTTCGAACACTTTGACATGGGACGTGTTTGTCTCGTGAGTACTGAATGTGCTGCTGCTTTAGACAAGATAAAACATCAAATGGGGATGAGTTTTCACACCTATAACTTACGTAATATGTTCTTGTAACTTACGTGACGGAGATAAAACGGTAACATGCATTCCCATTTGTGGTTAATCTAGTTATGTGTGTAGCTTGATATCAATCTAGCCTTCGTGAAGATTTGTAACATACAAAACATCTATTTGGGGTAAGACCATATTAAGGATCCTTCCGCCGAAAAAAGTGTACTACAAATACCGTTTTGCTGTGATATGCATAATTTTTTTTCGAACACTTTGACATTCGACATGTTTGTCTCGTGAGTTATGAATGTACTTCTGCTTTAGACAAGATAAAACATGAAATGGGGATGAGTTTTCACACCTATAACTTACGTAATATGTTCTTGTATCTTACGTGACGGAGATAAAACGGTAACATGCATTCCCATTTGTGGTTAATCTAGTTATGTGTGTAGCTTGATATCAATCTAGCCTTCGTGAAGATTTGTAACATACAAAACATCTATTTGGGGTAAGACCACATTAAGGATCCTTCCGCCGAAAAAAGTGTACTACAAATACCGTTTTGCTGTGATATGCATAATTTTTTTTCGAACACTGACATGGGACATGTTTGTCTCGTGAGTACTGAATGTACTGCTGCTTTAGACAAAATAAAACATCAAATGGGGATGAGTTTTCAAACCTATAACTTACGTAATATGTAAGTTGTAACTTACGTGACGGAGATAAAACGGTAACATGCATTCCCATTTGTGGTTAATCTAGTTATGTGTGTAGCTTCATATCAATCTAGCCTTTGTGAAGATTTGTAACATGCAAAACATCTATTTAGGGTAAGACCACATTAAGGATCCTTCCGCCGAAAAAAGTCCTCTACAAATACCGTTTTGGTGTGATATGCATTCATTTTTTTCGAACACTTTGACATGGGACATGTTTGTCTCGTGAGTACTGAATGTACTGCTGCTTTAGACAAGATAAAACATTAAATGGGGATGAGTTTTCAGACCTATAACTTACGTAATATGTTCTTGTAACTTACGTGACGGAGATAAAACGGTAACATGCATTCCCATTTGTGGTTAATCTAGTTATGTGTGTAGCTTGATATCAATCTAGCCTTCGTGAAGATTTGTAACATGCAAAACATCTATTTAGGGTAAGACCACATTAAGGATCCTTCCGCCGTAAAAAGTGCTCTACAAATACCGTTTTGGTGTGATATGCATTAATTTCTTTCGAACACTTTGACATGGGACATGTTTGTCTCGTGAGTACTGAATGTACTGCTGCTTTAGACAAGATAAAACATTAAATGGGGATGAGTTTTCACACCTATAACTTACGTAATATGTTCTTGTAACTTACGTGACGGAGATAAAACGGTAACATGCATTCCCATTTGTGGTTAATCTAGTTATGTGTGTAGCTTGATATCAATCTAGCCTTCGTGAAGATTTATAACATGCAAAACATCTATTTGGGGTAAGACCACATCAAAAAGATACATCCGCCGAAAAAAAGTGCACTTCAGATAGCGTTTTGCTGTGATATGCATACCTTTTTTTCGAACTCTTTGACATGGGACATGTTTGTCTCGTGAGTACTGAATGTACTGCTGCTTTAGACAACATAAAACATCAAATGGGGATGAGTTTTCACACCTATAACTTACGTAATATGTTCTTGTAACTTACGTGACGGAAATAAAACGGTAACATGCATTCCCAATTGTGGTTAATCTAGTTATGTGTGTAGCTTCATATCAATCTAGCCTTCGTGAAGATTTGTATCATGCAAAACATCTATTTGGGGTAAGACCACATTAAGGATCCTTCCGCCGAAAAAAGTGCACTACAAATACTGTTTTGCTTTGATATGCATGAATTGTTTTCGAACACTTTGACGTGGGACATGTTTGTCTCGTGAGTAATGAATGTACTGCTGCTTTAGACAAGATAAAACAATTAAATGCGGATGAGTTTTCACACCTATAACTTACGTAATATGTTCTTGTAACTTACGTGACGGAGATAAAACGGTAAGATGTATTCCCATTTGTGGTTATTCTAGTTATGTGTGTAGCTTGATATCAATCTAGCCTTCGTGAAGATTTGTAACATGCAAAACAACTATTTAGGGTAAGACCACATTAAGGATCCTTCCGCCGAAAAATGTGCTCTACAAATACCGTTTTGGTGTGATATGCATTAATTTTTTTCGAACACTTTGACATGGGACATGTTTGTCTCGTGAGTACTGAATGTACTGCTGCTTTAGACAAGATAAAACATTAAATGGGGATGAGTTTTCAGACCTATAACTTACGTAATATGTTCTTGTAACTTACGTGACGGAGATAAAACGGTAACATGCATTCCCATTTGTGGTTAATCTAGTTATGTGTGTATCTTGATATCAATCTAGCCTTCGTGAAGATTTGTAACATGCAAAACATCTATTTGGGGTAAGACCACATTAAGGATACATCCGCCGATAAAAAGTGCACTACAGATAGCGTTTTGCTTTGATATGCATACCTTTTTTTCGAACACTTTGACATGGGACATGTTTGTCTCGTGAGTACTGAATGTACTGCTGCTTTAGACAAGATAAAACATCAAATGGGGATGAGTTTTCACACCTATAACTTACGTAATATGTTCTTGTAACTTACGTGACGGAAATAAAACGGTAACATGCATTCCCAATTGTGGTTAATCTAGTTATGTGTGTAGCTTCATATCAATCTAGCCTTCGTGAAGATTTGTATCATGCAAAACATCTATTTGGGGTAAGACCACATTAAGGATCCTTCCGCCGAAAAAAGTGCACTACAAATAGCGTTTTGCTTTGATATGCATAAATTGTTTTCGAACACTTTGACATGGGACGTGTTTGTCTCGTGAGTACTGAATGTACTGCTGCTTTAGACAAGATAAAACATCAAATGGGGATGAGTTTTCATACCTATAACTTACGTAATATGTTCTTGTAACTTACGTGACGGAGATAAAACGGTAACATGCATTCCCATTTGTGGTTAATCTAGTTATGTGTGTAGCTTGATATTAATCTAGCCTTCGTGAAGATTTGTAACATACAAAACATCTATTTGGGGTAAGACCACATTAAGGATCCTTCCGCCGAAAAAAGTGCACTACAGATAGCGTTTTGCTGTGATATGCATACCTTTTTTTCGAACACTTTAACATGGGACATGTTTGTCTCGTGAGTACTGAATGTACTGCTGCTTTAGACAAGATAAAACATCAAATGGGGATGAGTTTTCACACCTATAACTTACGTAATATGTTCTTGTAACTTACGTGACGGAGATAAAATGGTAACATGCATTCCCATTTGTGGTTAATCTAGTTATGTGTGTAGCTTGATATCAATCTAGCCTTCGTGAAGATTTGTAACATGCAAAACAGCTATTTGGGGTAAGACCACATTAAGGATCCTTCGGCCGAAAAAAGTGCACTACAAATTCCGTTTTGTTGTGATATTCAGAATTTTTTTTCGAACACTTTGACATGGGACATATTTGTCTCGTGAGTAATGAATGTACTGCTGCTTTAGACAAGATAAAACATCAAATGGGGATGAGTTTTCACACCTATAACTTACGTAATATGTTCTTGTAACTTACGTGACGGAAATAAAACGGTAACATGCATTCCCATTTGTGGTTAATCTAGTTATGTGTGTAGCTTCATATCAATCTAGCCTTCGTAAAGATTTGTAACATGCAAAACATCTATTTGGGGTAAGACCACATTAAGGATCCTTCCGCCGAAAAAAGTGCACTACAAATAGCGTTTTGCTTTGATATGCATAAATTGTTTTCGAACACTTTGACATGGGACGTGTTTGTCTCGTGAGTACTGAATGTACTGCTGCTTTAGACAAGATAAAACATCAAATGGGGATGAGTTTTCACACCTATAACTTACGTAATATGTTCTTGTAACTTACGTGACGGAGATAAAACGGTAACATGCATTCCCATTTGTGGTTAATCTAGTTATGTGTGTAGCTTGATATCAATCTAGCCTTCGTGAAGATTTGTAACATACAAAACATCTATTTGGGGTAAGACCATATTAAGGATCCTTCCGCCGAAAAAAGTGTACTACAAATACCGTTTTGCTGTGATATGCATAATTTTTTTTCGAACACTTTGACATTCGACATGTTTGTCTCGTGAGTAATGAATGTACTTCTGCTTTAGACAAGATAAAACATGAAATGGGGATGAGTTTTCACACCTATAACTTACGTAATATGTTCTTGTAACTTACGTGACGGAGATAAAACGGTAACATGCATTCCCATTTGTTATTAATCTAGTTACGTGTGTAGCTTGATATCAATCTAGCCTTCGTGAAGATTTGTAACATGCAAAACATCTATTTGGGATAAGACCACATTAAGGATCCTTCCGCCGAAAAAAGTACACTACAAATACCGTTTTGTTGTGATATGCATACATTTTTTTCGAACACTTTGACATGGGTCATGTTTTTCTCGTGAGTACTGAATGTACTGCTGCTTTAGACAAGATAAAACATCAAATGGGGATGAGTTTTCACACCTATAACTTACGTAATATGTTCTTGTAACTTACGTGACTGAGATAAAACGGTAACATGCATTCCCATTTGTGGTTAATCTAGTTATGTGTGTAGCTTGATATCAATCTAGCCTTCGTGAAGATTTGTAACATACAAAACATCTATTTGGGGTAAGACCACATTAAGGATCCTTCCGCCGAAAAAAGTGTACTACAAATACCGTTTTGCTGTGATATGCATAATTTTTTTTCGAACACTGACATGGGACATGTTTGTCTCGTAAGTACTGAATGTACTGCTGCTTTAGACAAAATAAAACATCAAATGGGGATGAGTTTTCAAACCTATAACTTACGTAATATGTTGTTGTAACTTACGTGACGGAGATAAAACGGTAACATGCATTCCCATTTGTGGTTAATCTAGTTATGTGTGTAGCTTGATATCAATCTATCCTTCGTGAAGATTTGTAACATGCAAAACATCTATTTAGGGTAAGACCACATTAAGGATCCTTCCGCCGAAAAAAGTGCTCTACAAATACCGTTTTGGTGTGATATGCATTCATTTTTTTCGAACACTTTGACATGGGACATGTTTGTCTCGTGAGTACTGAATGTACTGCTGCTTTAGACAAGATAAAACATTAAATGGGGATGAGTTTTCAGACCTATAACCTATAACTTACGTAATATGTTCTTGTAACTTACGTGACGGAGATAAAACGGTAACATGCATTCCCATGTGTGATTAAACTAGTTATGTGTGTAGCTTGATATCAATCTAGCCTTCGTAAAGATTTGTAACATGCAAAACATCTATTTGGGGTAAGACCACATTAAGGATCCTTACGCCGAAAAAAAATGCACTACAAATACTGTTTTGCTTTGATATGCATAAATTGTTTTCGAACACTTTGACGTGGGACATGTTTGTTTCGTGAGTAATGTATGTACTGCTGCTTTAGACAAGATAAAACATCAAATGCGGATGAGTTTTCACACCTATAACTTACGTAATATGTTCTTGTAACTTACGTGACGGAGATAAAACGGTAACATGCATTCCCATTTGTGATTATTCTAGTTATGTGTGTAGCTTGATATCGATCTAGCCTTCGTGAAGATTTGTAACATGCAAAACATCTATTTAGGGTAAGACCACATTAAGGATCCTTCCGCCGTAAAAAGTGCTCTACAAATACCGTTTTGGTGTGATATGCATTAATTTTTTTCGAACACTTTGACATGGGACATGTTTGTCTCGTGAGTACTGAATGTACTGCTGCTTTAGACAAGATAAAACATTAAATGGGGATGAGTTTTCAGACCTATAACTTACGTAATATGTTCTTGTAACTTACGTGACGGAGATAAAACGGTAACATGCATTCCCATTTGTGGTTAATCTAGTTATGTGTGTAGCTTCATATCAATCTAGCCTTCGTGAAGATTTATAACATGCAAAACATCTATTTGGGGTAAAACCACATTAAAGATACATCCGCCGAAAAAAAGTTCACTACAGATAGCGTTTTGCTGTGATATGCATACCTTTTTTTCGAACACTTTGACATGGGACATGTTTGTCTCGTGAGTACTGAATGTACTGCTGCTTTAGACAAGATAAAACATCAAATGGGGATGAGTTTTCACACCTATAACTTACGTAATATGTTCTTGTAACTTACGTGACGGAGATAAAACGGTAACATGCATTCCCATTTGTGGTTAATCTAGTTATGTGTGTATCTTGATATCAATCTAGCCTTCGTGAAGATTTGTAACATGCAAAACATCTATTTGGGGTAAGACCACATTAAGGATACATCCGCCGATAAAAAGTGCACTACAGATAGCGTTTTGCTTTGATATGCATACCTTTTTTTCGAACACTTTGACATGGGACATGTTTGTCTCGTGAGTACTGAATGTACTGCTGCTTTAGACAAGATAAAACATCAAATGGGGATGAGTTTTCACACCTATAACTTACGTAATATGTTCTTGTAACTTACGTGACGGAAATAAAACGGTAACATGCATTCCCAATTGTGGTTAATCTAGTTATGTGTGTAGCTTCATATCAATCTAGCCTTCGTGAAGATTTGTATCATGCAAAACATCTATTTGGGGTAAGACCACATTAAGGATCCTTCCGCCGAAAAAAGTGCACTACAAATAGCGTTTTGCTTTGATATGCATAAATTGTTTTCGAACACTTTGACATGGGACGTGTTTGTCTCGTGAGTACTGAATGTACTGCTGCTTTAGACAAGATAAAACATCAAATGGGGATGAGTTTTCACACCTATAACTTACGTAATATGTTCTTGTAACTTACGTGACGGAGATAAAACGGTAACATGCATTCCCATTTGTGGTTAATCTAGTTATGTGTGTAGCTTGATATTAATCTAGCCTTCGTGAAGATTTGTAACATACAAAACATCTATTTGGGGTAAGACCACATTAAGGATCCTTCCGCCGAAAAAAGTGCACTACAGATAGCGTTTTGCTGTGATATGCATACCTTTTTTTCGAACACTTTAACATGGGACATGTTTGTCTCGTGAGTACTGAATGTACTGCTGCTTTAGACAAGATAAAACATCAAATGGGGATGAGTTTTCACACCTATAACTTACGTAATATGTTCTTGTAACTTACGTGACGGAGATAAAATGGTAACATGCATTCCCATTTGTGGTTAATCTAGTTATGTGTGTAGCTTGATATCAATCTAGCCTTCGTGAAGATTTGTAACATGCAAAACAGCTATTTGGGGTAAGACCACATTAAGGATCCTTCGGCCGAAAAAAGTGCACTACAAATTCCGTTTTGTTGTGATATTCAGAATTTTTTTTCGAACACTTTGACATGGGACATATTTGTCTCGTGAGTAATGAATGTACTGCTGCTTTAGACAAGATAAAACATCAAATGGGGATGAGTTTTCACACCTATAACTTACGTAATATGTTCTTGTAACTTACGTGACGGAAATAAAACGGTAACATGCATTCCCATTTGTGGTTAATCTAGTTATGTGTGTAGCTTCATATCAATCTAGCCTTCGTAAAGATTTGTAACATGCAAAACATCTATTTGGGGTAAGACCACATTAAGGATCCTTCCGCCGAAAAAAGTGCACTACAAATAGCGTTTTGCTTTGATATGCATAAATTGTTTTCGAACACTTTGACATGGGACGTGTTTGTCTCGTGAGTACTGAATGTACTGCTGCTTTAGACAAGATAAAACATCAAATGGGGATGAGTTTTCACACCTATAACTTACGTAATATGTTCTTGTAACTTACGTGACGGAGATAAAACGGTAACATGCATTCCCATTTGTGGTTAATCTAGTTATGTGTGTAGCTTGATATCAATCTAGCCTTCGTGAAGATTTGTAACATACAAAACATCTATTTGGGGTAAGACCATATTAAGGATCCTTCCGCCGAAAAAAGTGTACTACAAATACCGTTTTGCTGTGATATGCATAATTTTTTTTCGAACACTTTGACATTCGACATGTTTGTCTCGTGAGTAATGAATGTACTTCTGCTTTAGACAAGATAAAACATGAAATGGGGATGAGTTTTCACACCTATAACTTACGTAATATGTTCTTGTAACTTACGTGACGGAGATAAAACGGTAACATGCATTCCCATTTGTTATTAATCTAGTTACGTGTGTAGCTTGATATCAATCTAGCCTTCGTGAAGATTTGTAACATGCAAAACATCTATTTGGGATAAGACCACATTAAGGATCCTTCCGCCGAAAAAAGTACACTACAAATACCGTTTTGTTGTGATATGCATACATTTTTTTCGAACACTTTGACATGGGTCATGTTTTTCTCGTGAGTACTGAATGTACTGCTGCTTTAGACAAGATAAAACATCAAATGGGGATGAGTTTTCACACCTATAACTTACGTAATATGTTCTTGTAACTTACGTGACGGAGATAAAACGGTAACATGCATTCCCATTTGTGGTTAATCTAGTTATGTGTGTAGCTTGATATCAATCTAGCCTTCGTGAAGATTTGTAACATACAAAACATCTATTTGGGGTAAGACCACATTAAGGATCCTTCCGCCGAAAAAAGTGTACTACAAATACCGTTTTGCTGTGATATGCATAATTTTTTTTCGAACACTGACATGGGACATGTTTGTCTCGTAAGTACTGAATGTACTGCTGCTTTAGACAAAATAAAACATCAAATGGGGATGAGTTTTCAAACCTATAACTTACGTAATATGTTGTTGTAACTTACGTGACGGAGATAAAACGGTAACATGCATTCCCATTTGTGGTTAATCTAGTTATGTGTGTAGCTTGATATCAATCTATCCTTCGTGAAGATTTGTAACATGCAAAACATCTATTTAGGGTAAGACCACATTAAGGATCCTTCCGCCGAAAAAAGTGCTCTACAAATACCGTTTTGGTGTGATATGCATTCATTTTTTTCGAACACTTTGACATGGGACATGTTTGTCTCGTGAGTACTGAATGTACTGCTGCTTTAGACAAG
This sequence comes from Escarpia spicata, assembly GCA_963995525.1. NCBI lineage: Eukaryota > Metazoa > Annelida > Polychaeta > Sabellida > Siboglinidae > Escarpia > Escarpia spicata. Next base: position 28,421,827 of record OZ023214.1, read on the forward strand.
ATAAAACATTAAATGGGGATGAGTTTTCAGACCTATAACCTATAACTTACGTAATATGTTCTTGTAACTTACGTGACGGAGATAAAACGGTAACATGCATTCCCATGTGTGATTAAACTAGTTATGTGTGTAGCTTGATATCAATCTAGCCTTCGTAAAGATTTGTAACATGCAAAACATCTATTTGTGGTAAGACCACATTAAGGATCCTTACGCCGAAAAAAAATGCACTACAAATACTGTTTTGCTTTGATATGCATAAATTGTTTTCGAACACTTTGACGTGGGACATGTTTGTTTCGTGAGTAATGTATGTACTGCTGCTTTAGACAAGATAAAACATCAAATGCGGATGAGTTTTCACACCTATAACTTACGTAATATGTTCTTGTAACTTACGTGACGGAGATAAAACGGTAACATGCATTCCCATTTGTGATTATTCTAGTTATGTGTGTAGCTTGATATCGATCTAGCCTTCGTGAAGATTTGTAACATGCAAAACATCTATTTAGGGTAAGACCACATTAAGGATCCTTCCGCCGTAAAAAGTGCTCTACAAATACCGTTTTGGTGTGATATGCATTAATTTTTTTCGAACACTTTGACATGGGACATGTTTGTCTCGTGAGTACTGAATGTACTGCTGCTTTAGACAAGATAAAACATTAAATGGGGATGAGTTTTCAGACCTATAACTTACGTAATATGTTCTTGTAACTTACGTGACGGAGATAAAACGGTAACATGCATTCCCATTTGTGGTTAATCTAGTTATGTGTGTAGCTTCATATCAATCTAGCCTTCGTGAAGATTTATAACATGCAAAACATCTATTTGGGGTAAAACCACATTAAAGATACATCCGCCGAAAAAAAGTTCACTACAGATAGCGTTTTGCTGTGATATGCATACCTTTTTTTCGAACACTTTGACATGGGACATGTTTGTCTCGTGAGTACTGAATGTACTGCTGCTTTAGACAAGATAAAACATCAAATGGGGATGAGTTTTCACACCTATAACTTACGTAATATGTTCTTGTAACTTACGTGACGGAGATAAAATGGTAACATGCATTCCCATTTGTGGTTAATCTAGTTATGTGTGTAGCTTGATATCAATCTAGCCTTCGTGAAGATTTTTAACATGCAAAACAGCTATTTGGGGTAAGACCACATTAAGGATCCTTCGGCCGAAAAAAGTGCACTACAAATTCCGTTTTGCTGTGATATGCATAATTTTTTTTCGAACACTTTGACATGGGACATATTTGTCTCGTGAGTAATGAATGTACTGCTGCTTTAGACAAGATAAAACATCAAATGGGGATGAGTTTTCACACCTATAACTTACGTAATATGTTCTTGTAACTTACGTGACGGAAATAAAACGGTAACATGCATTCCCATTTGTGGTTAATCTAGTTATGTGTGTAGCTTCATATCAATCTAGCCTTCGTAAAAATTTGTAACATGCAAAACATCTATTTGGGGTAAGACCACATTAAGGATCCTTCCGCCGAAAAAAGTGCACTACAAATACCGTTTTGCTATGATATGCATACATTTTTTTGGAACATTTTTACATGGGACATGTTTGTCTCGTGAGTACTGAATGTACTGCAGCTTTAGACAAGATAAAACATCAAATGGGGATGAGTTTTCACACCTATAACTTACGTAATATGTTCTTGTAACTTACGTGACGGAGATAAAACGGTAACATGCATTCCCATTTGTGGTTAGTCTAGTTATGTGTGTAGCTTGATATCAATCTAGCCTTCGTGAAGATTTGTAACATACAAAACATCTATTTGGGGTAAGACCACATTAAGGATCCTTCCGCCGAAAAAAGTGTACTACAAATACCGTTTTGCTGTGATATGCATAATTTTTTTTCGAACACTGACATGGGACATGTTTGTCTCGTAAGTACTGAATGTACTGCTGCTTTAGACAAAATAAAACATCAAATGGGGATGAGTTTTCAAACCTATAACTTACGTAATATGTTGTTGTAACTTACGTGACGGAGATAAAACGGTAACATGCATTCCCATTTGTGGTTAATCTAGTTATGTGTGTAGCTTGATATCAATCTATCCTTCGTGAAGATTTGTAACATGCAAAACATCTATTTAGGGTAAGACCACATTAAGGATCCTTCCGCCGAAAAAAGTGCTCTACAAATACCGTTTTGGTGTGATATGCATTCATTTTTTTCGAACACTTTGACATGGGACATGTTTGTCTCGTGAGTACTGAATGTACTGCTGCTTTAGACAAGATAAAACATTAAATGGGGATGAGTTTTCAGACCTATAACCTATAACTTACGTAATATGTTCTTGTAACTTACGTGACGGAGATAAAACGGTAACATGCATTCCCATGTGTGATTAAACTAGTTATGTGTGTAGCTTGATATCAATCTAGCCTTCGTAAAGATTTGTAACATGCAAAACATCTATTTGGGGTAAGACCACATTAAGGATCCTTACGCCGAAAAAAAATGCACTACAAATACTGTTTTGCTTTGATATGCATAAATTGTTTTCGAACACTTTGACGTGGGACATGTTTGTTTCGTGAGTAATGTATGTACTGCTGCTTTAGACAAGATAAAACATCAAATGCGGATGAGTTTTCACACCTATAACTTACGTAATATGTTCTTGTAACTTACGTGACGGAGATAAAACGGTAACATGCATTCCCATTTGTGATTATTCTAGTTATGTGTGTAGCTTGATATCGATCTAGCCTTCGTGAAGATTTGTAACATGCAAAACATCTATTTAGGGTAAGACCACATTAAGGATCCTTCCGCCGTAAAAAGTGCTCTACAAATACCGTTTTGGTGTGATATGCATTAATTTTTTTCGAACACTTTGACATGGGACATGTTTGTCTCGTGAGTACTGAATGTACTGCTGCTTTAGACAAGATAAAACATTAAATGGGGATGAGTTTTCAGACCTATAACTTACGTAATATGTTCTTGTAACTTACGTGACGGAGATAAAACGGTAACATGCATTCCCATTTGTGGTTAATCTAGTTATGTGTGTAGCTTCATATCAATCTAGCCTTCGTGAAGATTTATAACATGCAAAACATCTATTTGGGGTAAAACCACATTAAAGATACATCCGCCGAAAAAAAGTTCACTACAGATAGCGTTTTGCTGTGATATGCATACCTTTTTTTCGAACACTTTGACATGGGACATGTTTGTCTCGTGAGTACTGAATGTACTGCTGCTTTAGACAAGATAAAACATCAAATGGGGATGAGTTTTCACACCTATAACTTACGTAATATGTTCTTGTAACTTACGTGACGGAGATAAAATGGTAACATGCATTCCCATTTGTGGTTAATCTAGTTATGTGTGTAGCTTGATATCAATCTAGCCTTCGTGAAGATTTTTAACATGCAAAACAGCTATTTGGGGTAAGACCACATTAAGGATCCTTCGGCCGAAAAAAGTGCACTACAAATTCCGTTTTGCTGTGATATGCATAATTTTTTTTCGAACACTTTGACATGGGACATATTTGTCTCGTGAGTAATGAATGTACTGCTGCTTTAGACAAGATAAAACATCAAATGGGGATGAGTTTTCACACCTATAACTTACGTAATATGTTCTTGTAACTTACGTGACGGAAATAAAACGGTAACATGCATTCCCATTTGTGGTTAATCTAGTTATGTGTGTAGCTTCATATCAATCTAGCCTTCGTAAAAATTTGTAACATGCAAAACATCTATTTGGGGTAAGACCACATTAAGGATCCTTTCGCCGAAAAAAGTGCACTACAAATAGCGTTTTGCTTTGATATGCATAAATTGTTTTCGAACACTTTGACATGGGACGTGTTTGTCTCGTGAGTACTGAATGTACTGCTGCTTTAGACAAGATAAAACATCAAATGGGGATGAGTTTTCACACCTATAACTTACGTAATATGTTCTTGTAACTTACGTGACGGAGATAAAACGGTAACATGCATTCCCATTTGTGGTTAATCTAGTTATGTGTGTAGCTTGATATCAATCTAGCCTTCGTGAAGATTTGTAACATACAAAACATCTATTTGGGGTAAGACCATATTAAGGATCCTTCCGCCGAAAAAAGTGTACTACAAATACCGTTTTGCTGTGATATGCATAATTTTTTTTCGAACACTTTGACATTCGACATGTTTGTCTCGTGAGTAATGAATGTACTTCTGCTTTAGACAAGATAAAACATGAAATGGGGATGAGTTTTCACACCTATAACTTACGTAATATGTTCTTGTAACTTACGTGACGGAGATAAAACGGTAACATGCATTCCCATTTGTGGTTAATCTAGTTATGTGTGTAGCTTGATATCAATCTAGCCTTCGTGAAGATTTGTAACATACAAAACATCTATTTGGGGTAAGACCACATTAAGGATCCTTCCGCCGAAAAAAGTGTACTACAAATACCGTTTTGCTGTGATATGCATAATTTTTTTTCGAACACTGACATGGGACATGTTTGTCTCGTGAGTACTGAATATACTGCTGCTTTAGACAAAATAAAACATCAAATGGGGATGAGTTTTCAAACCTATAACTTACGTAATATGTAAGTTGTAACTTACGTGGCGGAGATAAAACGGTAACATGCATTCCCATTTGTGGTTAATCTAGTTATGTGTGTAGCTTCATATCAATCTAGCCTTTGTGAAGATTTGTAACATGCAAAACATCTATTTAGGGTAAGACCACATTAAGGATCCTTCCGCCGAAAAAAGTCCTCTACAAATACCGTTTTGGTGTGATATGCATTCATTTTTTTCGAACACTTTGACATGGGACATGTTTGTCTCGTGAGTACTGAATGTACTGCTGCTTTAGACAAGATAAAACATTAAATGGGGATGAGTTTTCAGACCTATAACTTACGTAATATGTTCTTGTAACTTACGTGACGGAGATAAAACGGTAACATGCATTCCCATTTGTGGTTAATCTAGTTATGTGTGTAGCTTGATATCAATCTAGCCTTCGTGAAGATTTGTAACATGCAAAACATCTATTTAGGGTAAGACCACATTAAGGATCCTTCCGCCGTAAAAAGTGCTCTACAAATACCGTTTTGGTGTGATATGCATTAATTTCTTTCGAACACTTTGACATGGGACATGTTTGTCTCGTGAGTACTGAATGTACTGCTGCTTTAGACAAGATAAAACATTAAATGGGGATGACTTTTCACACCTATAACTTACGTAATATGTTCTTGTAACTTACGTGACGGAGATAAAACGGTAACATGCATTCCCATTTGTGATTATTCTAGTTATGTGTGTAGCTTGATATCGATCTAGCCTTCGTGAAGATTTGTAACATGCAAAACATCTATTTAGGGTAAGACCACATTAAGGATCCTTCCGCCGTAAAAAGTGCTCTACAAATACCGTTTTGGTGTGATATGCATTAATTTTTTTCGAACACTTTGACATGGGACATGTTTGTCTCGTGAGTACTGAATGTACTGCTGCTTTAGACAAGATAAAACATTAAATGGGGATGAGTTTTCAGACCTATAACTTACGTAATATGTTCTTGTAACTTACGTGACGGAGATAAAACGGTAACATGCATTCCCATTTGTGGTTAATCTAGTTATGTGTGTAGCTTCATATCAATCTAGCCTTCGTGAAGATTTATAACATGCAAAACATCTATTTGGGGTAAAACCACATTAAAGATACATCCGCCGAAAAAAAGTTCACTACAGATAGCGTTTTGCTGTGATATGCATACCTTGTTTTCGAACACTTTGACATGGGACATGTTTGTCTCGTGAGTACTGAATGTACTGCTGCTTTAGACAAGATAAAACATCAAATGGGGATGAGTTTTCACACCTATAACTTACGTAATATGTTCTTGTAACTTACGTGACGGAGATAAAACGGTAACATGCATTCCCATTTGTGGTTAATCTAGTTATGTGTGTATCTTGATATCAATCTAGCCTTCGTGAAGATTTGTAACATGCAAAACATCTATTTGGGGTAAGACCACATTAAGGATACATCCGCCGATAAAAAGTGCACTACAGATAGCGTTTTGCTTTGATATGCATACCTTTTTTTCGAACACTTTGACATGGGACATGTTTGTCTCGTGAGTACTGAATGTACTGCTGCTTTAGACAAGATAAAACATCAAATGGGGATGAGTTTTCACACCTATAACTTACGTAATATGTTCTTGTAACTTACGTGACGGAAATAAAACGGTAACATGCATTCCCAATTGTGGTTAATCTAGTTATGTGTGTAGCTTCATATCAATCTAGCCTTCGTGAAGATTTGTATCATGCAAAACATCTATTTGGGGTAAGACCACATTAAGGATCCTTCCGCCGAAAAAAGTGCACTACAAATAGCGTTTTGCTTTGATATGCATAAATTGTTTTCGAACACTTTGACATGGGACGTGTTTGTCTCGTGAGTACTGAATGTACTGCTGCTTTAGACAAGATAAAACATCAAATGGGGATGAGTTTTCACACCTATAACTTACGTAATATGTTCTTGTAACTTACGTGACGGAGATAAAACGGTAACATGCATTCCCATTTGTGGTTAATCTAGTTATGTGTGTAGCTTGATATTAATCTAGCCTTCGTGAAGATTTGTAACATACAAAACATCTATTTGGGGTAAGACCACATTAAGGATCCTTCCGCCGAAAAAAGTGCACTACAGATAGCGTTTTGCTGTGATATGCATACCTTTTTTTCGAACACTTTAACATGGGACATGTTTGTCTCGTGAGTACTGAATGTACTGCTGCTTTAGACAAGATAAAACATCAAATGGGGATGAGTTTTCACACCTATAACTTACGTAATATGTTCTTGTAACTTACGTGACGGAGATAAAATGGTAACATGCATTCCCATTTGTGGTTAATCTAGTTATGTGTGTAGCTTGATATCAATCTAGCCTTCGTGAAGATTTGTAACATGCAAAACAGCTATTTGGGGTAAGACCACATTAAGGATCCTTCGGCCGAAAAAAGTGCACTACAAATTCCGTTTTGTTGTGATATTCAGAATTTTTTTTCGAACACTTTGACATGGGACATATTTGTCTCGTGAGTAATGAATGTACTGCTGCTTTAGACAAGATAAAACATCAAATGGGGATGAGTTTTCACACCTATAACTTACGTAATATGTTCTTGTAACTTACGTGACGGAAATAAAACGGTAACATGCATTCCCATTTGTGGTTAATCTAGTTATGTGTGTAGCTTCATATCAATCTAGCCTTCGTAAAGATTTGTAACATGCAAAACATCTATTTGGGGTAAGACCACATTAAGGATCCTTCCGCCGAAAAAAGTGCACTACAAATAGCGTTTTGCTTTGATATGCATAAATTGTTTTCGAACACTTTGACATGGGACGTGTTTGTCTCGTGAGTACTGAATGTACTGCTGCTTTAGACAAGATAAAACATCAAATGGGGATGAGTTTTCACACCTATAACTTACGTAATATGTTCTTGTAACTTACGTGACGGAGATAAAACGGTAACATGCATTCCCATTTGTGGTTAATCTAGTTATGTGTGTAGCTTGATATCAATCTAGCCTTCGTGAAGATTTGTAACATACAAAACATCTATTTGGGGTAAGACCATATTAAGGATCCTTCCGCCGAAAAAAGTGTACTACAAATACCGTTTTGCTGTGATATGCATAATTTTTTTTTGAACACTTTGACATTCGACATGTTTGTCTCGTGAGTAATGAATGTACTTCTGCTTTAGACAAGATAAAACATGAAATGGGGATGAGTTTTCACACCTATAACTTACGTAATATGTTCTTGTAACTTACGTGACGGAGATAAAACGGTAACATGCATTCCCATTTGTTATTAATCTAGTTACGTGTGTAGCTTGATATCAATCTAGCCTTCGTGAAGATTTGTAACATGCAAAACATCTATTTGGGATAAGACCACATTAAGGATCCTTCCGCCGAAAAAAGTACACTACAAATACCGTTTTGTTGTGATATGCATACATTTTTTTCGAACACTTTGACATGGGTCATGTTTTTCTCGTGAGTACTGAATGTACTGCTGCTTTAGACAAGATAAAACATCAAATGGGGATGAGTTTTCACACCTATAACTTACGTAATATGTTCTTGTAACTTACGTGACGGAGATAAAACGGTAACATGCATTCCCATTTGTGGTTAATCTAGTTATGTGTGTAGCTTGATATCAATCTAGCCTTCGTGAAGATTTGTAACATACAAAACATCTATTTGGGGTAAGACCACATTAAGGATCCTTCCGCCGAAAAAAGTGTACTACAAATACCGTTTTGCTGTGATATGCATAATTTTTTTTCGAACACTGACATGGGACATGTTTGTCTCGTAAGTACTGAATGTACTGCTGCTTTAGACAAAATAAAACATCAAATGGGGATGAGTTTTCAAACCTATAACTTACGTAATATGTTGTTGTAACTTACGTGACGGAGATAAAACGGTAACATGCATTCCCATTTGTGGTTAATCTAGTTATGTGTGTAGCTTGATATCAATCTATCCTTCGTGAAGATTTGTAACATGCAAAACATCTATTTAGGGTAAGACCACATTAAGGATCCTTCCGCCGAAAAAAGTGCTCTACAAATACCGTTTTGGTGTGATATGCATTCATTTTTTTCGAACACTTTGACATGGGACATGTTTGTCTCGTGAGTACTGAATGTACTGCTGCTTTAGACAAGATAAAACATTAAATGGGGATGAGTTTTCAGACCTATAACCTATAACTTACGTAATATGTTCTTGTAACTTACGTGACGGAGATAAAACGGTAACATGCATTCCCATGTGTGATTAAACTAGTTATGTGTGTAGCTTGATATCAATCTAGCCTTCGTAAAGATTTGTAACATGCAAAACATCTATTTGGGGTAAGACCACATTAAGGATCCTTACGCCGAAAAAAAATGCACTACAAATACTGTTTTGCTTTGATATGCATAAATTGTTTTCGAACACTTTGACGTGGGACATGTTTGTTTCGTGAGTAATGTATGTACTGCTGCTTTAGACAAGATAAAACATCAAATGCGGATGAGTTTTCACACCTATAACTTACGTAATATGTTCTTGTAACTTACGTGACGGAGATAAAACGGTAACATGCATTCCCATTTGTGATTATTCTAGTTATGTGTGTAGCTTGATATCGATCTAGCCTTCGTGAAGATTTGTAACATGCAAAACATCTATTTAGGGTAAGACCACATTAAGGATCCTTCCGCCGTAAAAAGTGCTCTACAAATACCGTTTTGGTGTGATATGCATTAATTTTTTTCGAACACTTTGACATGGGACATGTTTGTCTCGTGAGTACTGAATGTACTGCTGCTTTAGACAAGATAAAACATTAAATGGGGATGAGTTTTCAGACCTATAACTTACGTAATATGTTCTTGTAACTTACGTGACGGAGATAAAACGGTAACATGCATTCCCATTTGTGGTTAATCTAGTTATGTGTGTAGCTTCATATCAATCTAGCCTTCGTGAAGATTTATAACATGCAAAACATCTATTTGGGGTAAAACCACATTAAAGATACATCCGCCGAAAAAAAGTTCACTACAGATAGCGTTTTGCTGTGATATGCATACCTTTTTTTCGAACACTTTGACATGGGACATGTTTGTCTCGTGAGTACTGAATGTACTGCTGCTTTAGACAAGATAAAACATCAAATGGGGATGAGTTTTCACACCTATAACTTACGTAATATGTTCTTGTAACTTACGTGACGGAGATAAAATGGTAACATGCATTCCCATTTGTGGTTAATCTAGTTATGTGTGTAGCTTGATATCAATCTAGCCTTCGTGAAGATTTTTAACATGCAAAACAGCTATTTGGGGTAAGACCACATTAAGGATCCTTCGGCCGAAAAAAGTGCACTACAAATTCCGTTTTGCTGTGATATGCATAATTTTTTTTCGAACACTTTGACATGGGACATATTTGTCTCGTGAGTAATGAATGTACTGCTGCTTTAGACAAGATAAAACATCAAATGGGGATGAGTTTTCACACCTATAACTTACGTAATATGTTCTTGTAACTTACGTGACGGAAATAAAACGGTAACATGCATTCCCATTTGTGGTTAATCTAGTTATGTGTGTAGCTTCATATCAATCTAGCCTTCGTAAAAATTTGTAACATGCAAAACATCTATTTGGGGTAAGACCACATTAAGGATCCTTTCGCCGAAAAAAGTGCACTACAAATAGCGTTTTGCTTTGATATGCATAAATTGTTTTCGAACACTTTGACATGGGACGTGTTTGTCTCGTGAGTACTGAATGTACTGCTGCTTTAGACAAGATAAAACATCAAATGGGGATGAGTTTTCACACCTATAACTTACGTAATATGTTCTTGTAACTTACGTGACGGAGATAAAACGGTAACATGCATTCCCATTTGTGGTTAATCTAGTTATGTGTGTAGCTTGATATCAATCTAGCCTTCGTGAAGATTTGTAACATACAAAACATCTATTTGGGGTAAGACCATATTAAGGATCCTTCCGCCGAAAAAAGTGTACTACAAATACCGTTTTGCTGTGATATGCATAATTTTTTTTCGAACACTTTGACATTCGACATGTTTGTCTCGTGAGTAATGAATGTACTTCTGCTTTAGACAAGATAAAACATGAAATGGGGATGAGTTTTCACACCTATAACTTACGTAATATGTTCTTGTAACTTACGTGACGGAGATAAAACGGTAACATGCATTCCCATTTGTGGTTAATCTAGTTATGTGTGTAGCTTGATATCAATCTAGCCTTCGTGAAGATTTGTAACATACAAAACATCTATTTGGGGTAAGACCACATTAAGGATCCTTCCGCCGAAAAAAGTGTACTACAAATACCGTTTTGCTGTGATATGCATAATTTTTTTTCGAACACTGACATGGGACATGTTTGTCTCGTGAGTACTGAATATACTGCTGCTTTAGACAAAATAAAACATCAAATGGGGATGAGTTTTCAAACCTATAACTTACGTAATATGTAAGTTGTAACTTACGTGGCGGAGATAAAACGGTAACATGCATTCCCATTTGTGGTTAATCTAGTTATGTGTGTAGCTTCATATCAATCTAGCCTTTGTGAAGATTTGTAACATGCAAAACATCTATTTAGGGTAAGACCACATTAAGGATCCTTCCGCCGAAAAAAGTCCTCTACAAATACCGTTTTGGTGTGATATGCATTCATTTTTTTCGAACACTTTGACATGGGACATGTTTGTCTCGTGAGTACTGAATGTACTGCTGCTTTAGACAAGATAAAACATTAAATGGGGATGAGTTTTCAGACCTATAACTTACGTAATATGTTCTTGTAACTTACGTGACGGAGATAAAACGGTAACATGCATTCCCATTTGTGGTTAATCTAGTTATGTGTGTAGCTTGATATCAATCTAGCCTTCGTGAAGATTTGTAACATGCAAAACATCTATTTAGGGTAAGACCACATTAAGGATCCTTCCGCCGTAAAAAGTGCTCTACAAATACCGTTTTGGTGTGATATGCATTAATTTCTTTCGAACACTTTGACATGGGACATGTTTGTCTCGTGAGTACTGAATGTACTGCTGCTTTAGACAAGATAAAACATTAAATGGGGATGACTTTTCACACCTATAACTTACGTAATATGTTCTTGTAACTTACGTGACGGAGATAAAACGGTAACATGCATTCCCATTTGTGGTTAATCTAGTTATGTGTGTAGCTTGATATCAATCTAGCCTTCGTGAAGATTTATAACATGCAAAACATCTATTTGGGGTAAGACCACATCAAAAAGATACATCCGCCGAAAAAAAGTGCACTTCAGATAGCGTTTTGCTGTGATATGCATACCTTTTTTTTGAACACTTTGACATGGGACATGTTTGTCTCGTGAGTACTGAATGTACTGCTGCTTTAGACAACATAAAACATCAAATGGGGATGAGTTTTCACACCTATAACTTACGTAATATGTTCTTGTAACTTACGTGACGGAAATAAAACGGTAACATGCATTCCCAATTGTGGTTAATCTAGTTATGTGTGTAGCTTCATATCAATCTAGCCTTCGTGAAGATTTGTATCATGCAAAACATCTATTTGGGGTAAGACCACATTAAGGATCCTTCGGCCGAAAAAAGTGCACTACAAATTCCGTTTTGCTGTGATATGCATAATTTTTTTTCGAACACTTTTACATGGGACATATTTGTCTCGTGAGTAATGAATGTACTGCTGCTTTAGACAAGATAAAACATCAAATGGGGATGAGTTTTCACACCTATAACTTACGTAATATGTTCTTGTAACTTACGTGACGGAAATAAAACGGTAACATGCATTCCCATTTGTGGTTAATCTAGTTATGTGTGTAGCTTCATATCAATCTAGCCTTCGTAAAGATTTGTAACATGCAAAACATCTATTTGGGGTAAGACCACATTAAGGATCCTTCCGCCGAAAAAAGTGCACTACAAATAGCGTTTTGCTTTGATATGCATAAATTGTTTTCGAACACTTTGACATGGGACGTGTTTGTCTCGTGAGTACTGAATGTACTGCTGCTTTAGACAAGATAAAACATCAAATGGGGATGAGTTTTCACACCTATAACTTACGTAATATGTTCTTGTAACTAACGTGACGGAGATAAAACGGTAACATGCATTCCCATTTGTGGTTAATCTAGTTATGTGTGTAGCTTGATATCAATCTAGCCTTCGTGAAGATTTGTAACATACAAAACATCTATTTGGGGTAAGACCATATTAAGGATCCTTCCGCCGAAAAAAGTGTACTACAAATACCGTTTTGCTGTGATATGTATAATTTTTTTTCGAACACTTTGACATTCGACATGTTTGTCTCGTGAGTAATGAATGTACTTCTGCTTTAGACAAGATAAAACATGAAACGGGGATGAGTTTTCACACCTATAACTTACGTAATATGTTCTTGTAACTTACGTGACGGAGATAAAACGGTAACATGCATTCCCATTTGTTATTAATCTAGTTATGTGTGTAGCTTGATATCAATCTAGCCTTCGTGAAGATTTGTAACATGCAAAACATCTATTTGTGATAAGACCACATTAAGGATCCTTCCGCCGAAAAAAGTACACTACAAATACCGTTTTGCTGTGATATGCATACATTTTTTTCGAACACTTTGACATGGGACATGTTTGTCTCGTGAGTACTGAATGTACTGCTGCTTTAGACAAGATAAAACATCAAATGGGGATGAGTTTTCACACCTATAACTTACGTAATATGTTCTTGTAACTTACGTGACGGAGATAAAACGGTAACATGCATTCCCATTTGTGGTTAATCTAGTTATGTGTGTAGCTTGATATCAATCTAGCCTTCGTGAAGATTTGTAACATACAAAACATCTATTTGGGGTAAGACCACATTAAGGATCCTTCCGCCGAAAAAAGTGTACTACAAATACCGTTTTGCTGTGATATGCATAATTTTTTTTCGAACACTTTGACATGGGACATGTTTGTTTCGTGAGTACTGAATGTACTGCTGCTTTAGACAAAATAAAACATCAAATGGGGATGAGTTTTCAAACCTATTACTTACGTAATATGTTGTTGTAACTTACGTGACGGAGATAAAACGGTAACATGCATTCCCATTTGTGGTTAATCTAGTTATGTGTGTAGCTTGATATCAATCTAGCCTTCCTGAAGATTTGTAACATGCAAAACATCTATTTAGGGTAAGACCACATTAAGGATCCTTCCGCCGAAAAAAGTGCTCTACAAATACCGTTTTGGTGTGATATGCATTCATTTTTTTCGAACACTTTGACATGGGACATGTTTGTCTCGTGAGTACTGAATGTACTGCTGCTTTAGACAAGATAAAACATTAAATGGGGATGAGTTTTCAGACCTATAACTTACGTAATATGTTCTTGTAACTTACGTGACGGAGATAAAACGGTAACATGCATTCCCATTTGTGGTTAATCTAGTTATGTGTGTAGCTTGATATCAATATAGCCTTCGTGAAGATTTGTAACATGCAAAACATCTATTTGGGGTAAGACCACATTAAGGATACATCCGCCGAAAAAAAGTGCACTACAGATAGCGTTTTGCTGTGATATGCATACCTTTTTTTCGAACACTTTAACATGGGACATGTTTGTCTCGTGAGTACTGAATGTACTGCTGCTTTAGACAAGATAAAACATCAAATGGGGATGAGTTTTCACACCTATAACTTACGTAATATGTTCTTGTAACTTACGTGACGGAGATAAAATGGTAACATGCATTCCCAATTGTGGTTAATCTAGTTATGTGTGTAGCTTGATATCAATCTAGCCTTCGTGAAGATTTGTAACATGCAAAACAGCTATTTGGGGTAAGACCACATTAAGGATCCTTCGGCCGAAAAAAGTGCACTACAAATTCCGTTTTGCTGTGGTATGCATAATTTTTTTTCGAACACTTTGACATGGGACATATTTGTCTCGTGAGTAATGAATGTACTGCTGCTTTAGACAAGATAAAACATCAAATGGGGATGAGTTTTCACACCTATAACTTACGTAATATGTTCTTGTAACTTACGTGACGGAGATAAAACGGTAACATGCATTCCCATTTGTGGTTAATCTAGTTATGTGTGTAGCTTGATATCAATCTAGCCTTCGTGAAGATTTGTAACATACAAAACATCTATTTGGGGTAAGACCACATTAAGGATCCTTCCGCCGAAAAAAGTGTACTACAAATACCGTTTTGCTGTGATATGCATAATTTTTTTTCGAACACTGACATGGGACATGTTTGTCTCGTGAGTACTGAATGTACTGCTGCTTTAGACAAAATAAAACATCAAATGGGGATGAGTTTTCAAACCTATAACTTACGTAATATGTTGTTGTAACTTACGTGACGGAGATAAAACGGTAACATGCATTCCCATTTGTGGTTAATCTAGTTATGTGTGTAGCTTGATATCAATCTAGCCTTCGTGAAGATTTGTAACATGCAAAACATCTATTTAGGTTAAGACCACATTAAGGATCCTTCCGCCGAAAAAAGTGCTCTACAAATACCGTTTTGGTGTGATATGCATTCATTTTTTTCGAACACTTTGACATGGGACATGTTTGTCTCGTGAGTACTGAATGTACTGCTGCTTTAGACAAGATAAAACATTAAATGGGGATGAGTTTTCAGACCTATAACCTATAACTTACGTAATATGTTCTTGTAACTTACGTGACGGAGATAAAACGGTAACATGCATTCCCATGTGTGATTAAACTAGTTATGTGTGTCGCTTGATATCAATCTAGCCTTCGTAAAGATTTGTAACATGCAAAACATCTATTTGGGGTAAGACCACATTAAGGATCCTTCCGCCGAAAAAAGAGCACTACAAATAGCGTTTTGCTTTGATATGCATAAATTGTTTTCGAACACTTTGACATGGGACGTGTTTGTCTCGTGAGTACTGAATGTACTGCTGCTTTAGACAAGATAAAACATCAAATGGGGATGAGTTTTCACACCTATAACTTACGTAATATGTTCTTGTAACTAACGTGACGGAGATAAAACGGTAACATGCATTCCCATTTGTGGTTAATCTAGTTATGTGTGTAGCTTGATATCAATCTAGCCTTCGTGAAGATTTGTAACATACAAAACATCTATTTGGGGTAAGACCATATTAAGGATCCTTCCGCCGAAAAAAGTGTACTACAAATACCGTTTTGCTGTGATATGCATAATTTTTTTTCGAACACTTTGACATTCGACATGTTTGTCTCGTGAGTAATGAATGTACTTCTGCTTTAGACAAGATAAAACATGAAACGGGGATGAGTTTTCACACCTATAACTTACGTAATATGTTCTTGTAACTTACGTGACGGAGATAAAACGGTAACATGCATTCCCATCTGTTATTAATCTAGTTATGTGTGTAGCTTGATATCAATCTAGCCTTCGTGAAGATTTGTAACATGCAAAACATCTATTTGGGATAAGACCATATTAAGGATCCTTCCGCCGAAAAAAGTACACTACAAATACCGTTTTGCTGTGATATGCATACATTTTTTTCGAACACTTTGACATGGGACATGTTTGTCTCGTGAGTACTGAATGTACTGCTGCTTTAGACAAGATAAAACATCAAATGGGGATGAGTTTTCACACCTATAACTTACGTAATATGTTCTTGTAACTTACGTGACGGAGATAAAACGGTAACATGCATACCCATTTGTGGTTAATCTAGTTATGTGTGTAGCTTGATATCAATCTAGCCTTCGTGAAGATTTGTAACATACAAAACATCTATTTGGGGTAAGACCACATTAAGGATCCTTCCGCCGAAAAAAGTGTACTACAAATACCGTTTTGGTGTGATATGCATTCATTTTTTTCGAACACTTTGACATGGGACATGTTTGTCTCGTGAGTACTGAATGTACTGCTGCTTTAGACAAGATAAAACATTAAATGGGGATGAGTTTTCAGACCTATAACTTACGTAATATGTTCTTGTAACTTACGTGACGGAGATAAAACGGTAACATGCATTCCCATTTGTGGTTAATCTAGTTATGTGTGTAGCTTGATATCAATATAGCCTTCGTGAAGATTTGTAACATGCAAAACATCTATTTGGGGTAAGACCACATTAAGGATCCTTCGGCCGAAAAAAGTGCACTACAAATACCGTTTTGCTGTGATATGCATAATTTATTTTCGAACACTTTGACATGGGACATATTTGTCTCGTGAGTAATGAATGTACTGCTGCTTTAGACAAGATAAAACATCAAATGGGGATGAGTTTTCACACCTATAACTTACGTAATATGTTCTTGTAACTTATGTGACGGAAATAAAACGGTAACATGCATTCCCAATTGTGGTTAATCTAGTTATGTGTGTAGCTTCATATCAATCTAGCCTTCGTGAAGATTTGTATCATGCAAAACATCTATTTGGGGTAAGACCACATTAAGGATCCCTCCGCCGAAAAAAGTGCACTACAAATAGCGTTTTGCTTTGATATGCATAAATTGTTTTCGAACACTTTGACATGGGACGTGTTTGTCTCGTGAGTACTGAATGTACTGCTGCTTTAGACAAGATAAAACATCAAATGGGGATGAGTTTTCACACCTATAACTTACGTAATATGTTCTTGTAACTTACGTGACGGAGATAAAACGGTAACATGCATTCCCATTTGTGGTTAATCTAGTTATGTGTGTAGCTTGATATTAATCTAGCCTTCGTGAAGATTTGTAACATACAAAACATCTATTTGGGGTAAGACCACATTAAGGATCCTTCCGCAGAAAAAAGTGTACTACAAATACCGTTTTGCTGTGATATGCATAATTTTTTTTCGATCACTTTGATATGGGACATGTTTATCTCGTGAGTACTGAATGTACTGCTGCTTTAGACAAAATAAAACATCAAATGGGGATGAGTTTTCAAACTTATAACTTACGTAATATGTTGTTGTAACTTACGTGACGGAGATAAAACGGTAACATGCATTCCCATTTGTGGTTAATCTAGTTATGTGTGTAGCTTGATATCAATCTAGCCTTCGTGAAGATTTGTAACATGCAAAACATCTATTTGGGGTAAGACCACATTAAGGATCCTTACGCCGAAAAAAAATGCACTACAAATACTGTTTTGCTTTGATATGCATAAATTGTTTTCGAACACTTTGACGTGGGACATGTTTGTTTCGTGAGTAATGTATGTACTGCTGCTTTAGACAAGATAAAACATCAAATGCGGATGAGTTTTCACACCTATAACTTACGTAATATGTTCTTGTAACTTACGTGACGGAGATAAAACGGTAACATGCATTCCCATTTGTGGTTATTCTAGTTATGTGTGTAGCTTGATATCGATCTAGCCTTCGTGAAGATTTGTAACATGCAAAACATCTATTTAGGGTAAGACCACATTAAGGATCCTTCCGCCGTAAAAAGTGCTCTACAAATACCGTTTTGGTGTGATATGCATTAATTTTTTTCGAACACTTTGACATGGGACATGTTTGTCTCGTGAGTACTGAATGTACTGCTGCTTTAGACAAGATAAAACATTAAATGGGGATGAGTTTTCAGACCTATAACTTACGTAATATGTTCTTGTAACTTACGTGACGGAGATAAAACGGTAACATGCATTCCCATTTGTGGTTAATCTAGTTATGTGTGTAGCTTGATATCAATCTAGCCTTCGTGAAGATTTATAACATGCAAAACATCTATTTGGGGTAAGACCACATTAAAGATACATCCGCCGAAAAAAAGTGCACTACAGATAGCGTTTTGCTGTGATATGCATACCTTTTTTTCGAACACTTTGACATGGGACATGTTTGTCTCGTGAGTACTGAATGTACTGCTGCTTTAGACAAGATAAAACATCAAATGGGGAAGAGTTTTCACACCTATAACTTACGTAATATGTTCTTGTAACTTACGTGACGGAGATAAAATGGTAACATGCATTCCCATTTGTGGTTAATCTAGTTATGTGTGTAGCTTGATATCAATCTAGCCTTCGTGAAGATTTGTAACATGCAAAACAGCTATTTGGGGTAAGACCACATTAAGGATCCTTCGGCCGAAAAAAGTGCACTACAAATTCCGTTTTGCTGTGATATGCATAATTTTTTTTCGAACACTTTAACATGGGACATATTTGTCTCGTGAGTAATGAATGTACTGCTGCTTTAGACAAGATAAAACATCAAATGGGGATGAGTTTTCACACCTATAACTTACGTAATATGTTCTTGTAACTTACGTGACGGAAATAAAACGGTAACATGCATTCCCATTTGTGGTTAATCTAGTTATGTGTGTAGCTTCATATAAATCTAGCCTTCGTAAAGATTTGTAACATGCAAAACATCTATTTGGGGTAAGACCACATTAAGGATCCTTCCGCCGAAAAAAGTGCACTACAAATAGCGTTTTGCTTTGATATGCATAAATTGTTTTCGAACACTTTGACATGGGACGTGTTTGTCTCGTGAGTACTGAATGTACTGCTGCTTTAGACAAGATAAAACATCAAATGGGGATGAGTTTTCACACCTATAACTTACGTAATATGTTCTTGTAACTTACGTGACGGAGATAAAACGGTAACATGCATTCCCATTTGTGGTTAATCTAGTTATGTGTGTAGCTTGATATCAATCTAGCCTTCGTGAAGATTTGTAACATACAAAACATCTATTTGGGGTAAGACCATATTAAGGATCCTTCCGCCGAAAAAAGTGTACTACAAATACCGTTTTGCTGTGATATGCATAATTTTTTTTCGAACACTTTGACATTCGACATGTTTGTCTCGTGAGTAATGAATGTACTTCTGCTTTAGACAAGATAAAACATGAAATGGGGATGAGTTTTCACACCTATAACTTACGTAATATGTTCTTGTAACTTACGTGACGGAGATAAAACGGTAACATGCATTCCCATTTGTTATTAATCTAGTTATGTGTGTAGCTTGATATCAATCTAGCCTTCGTGAAGATTTGTAACATGCAAAACATCTATTTGGGATAAGACCACATTAAGGATCCTTCCGCCGAAAAAAGTACACTACAAATACCGTTTTGCTGTGATATGCATACATTTTTTTCGAACACTTTGACATGGGACATGTTTGTCTCGTGAATACTGAATGTACTGCTGCTTTAGACAAGATAAAACATCAAATGGGGATGAGTTTTCACACCTATAACTTACGTAATATGTTCTTGTAACTTACGTGACGGAGATAAAACGGTAACATGCATTCCCATTTGTGGTTAATCTAGTTATGTGTGTAGCTTGATATCAATCTAGCCTTCGTGAAGATTTGTAACATACAAAACATCTATTTGGGGTAAGACCATATTAAGGATCCTTCCGCCGAAAAAAGTGTACTACAAATACCGTTTTGCTGTGATATGCATAATTTTTTTTCGAACACTTTGACATTCGACATGTTTGTCTCGTGAGTAATGAATGTACTTCTGCTTTAGACAACATAAAACATGAAATGGGGATGAGTTTTCACACCTATAACTTACGTAATATGTTCTTGTAACTTACATGACGGAGATAAAACGGTAACATGCATTCCCATTTGTTATTAATCTAGTTATGTGTAGCTTGATATCAATCTAGCCTTCGTGAAGATTTGTAACATGCAAAACATCTATTTGGGATAAGACCACATTAAGGATCCTTCCGCCGAAAAAAGTACACTACAAATACCGTTTTGTTGTGATATGCATACATTTTTTTCGAACACTTTGATATGGGACATGTTTGTCTCGTGAGTACTGAATGTACTGCTGCTTTAGACAAGATAAAACATCAAATGGGGATGAGTTTTCACACCTATAACTTACGTAATATGTTCTTGTAACTTACGTGACGGAGATAAAACGGTAACATGCATTCCCATTTGTGGTTAATCTAGTTATGTGTGTAGCTTGATATCAATCTAGCCTTCGTGAAGATTTGTAACATACAAAACATCTATTTGGGGTAAGACCACATTAAGGATCCTTCCGCCGAAAAAAGTGTACTACAAATACCGTTTTGCTGTGATATGCATAATTTTTTTTCGAACACTGACATGGGACATGTTTGTCTCGTGAGTACTGAATGTACTGCTGCTTTAGACAAAATAAAACATCAAATGGGGATGAGTTTTCAAACCTATAACTTACGTAATATGTTGTTGTAACTTACGTGACGGAGATAAAACGGTAACATGCATTCCCATTTGTGGTTAATCTAGTTATGTGTGTAGCTTGATATCAATCTAGCCTTCGTGAAGATTTGTAACATGCAAAACATCTATTTAGGGTAAGACCACATTAAGGATCCTTCCGCAGAAAAAAGTGCTCTACAAATACCGTTTTGGTGTGATATGCATTCATTTTTTTCGAACACTTTGACAAGGGACATGTTTGTCTCGTGAGTACTGAATGTACTGCTGCTTTAGACAAGATAAAACATTAAATGGGGATGAGTTTTCAGACCTATAACCTATAACTTACGTAATATGTTCTTGTAACTTACGTGACGGAGATAAAACGGTAACATGCATTCCCATGTGTGATTAAACTAGTTATGTGTGTAGCTTGATATCAATCTAGCCTTCGTAAAGATTTGTAACATGCAAAACATCTATTTGGGGTAAGACCACATTAAGGATCCTTACGCCGAAAAAAAATGCACTACAAATACTGTTTTGCTTTGATATGCATAAATTGTTTTCGAACACTTTGACGTGGGACATGTTTGTTTCGTGAGTAATGTATGTACTGCTGCTTTAGACAAGATAAAACATCAAATGGGGATGAGTTTTCACACCTATAACTTACGTAATATGTTCTTGTAACTTACGTAACGGAGATAAAACGGTAACATGCATTCCCATTTGTGATTATTCTAGTTATGTTTGTAGCTTGATATCGATCTAGCCTTCGTGAAGATTTGTAACATGCAAAACATCTATTTAGGGTAAGACCACATTAAGGATCCTTCCGCCGTAAAAAGTGCTCTACAAATACCGTTTTGGTGTGATATGCATTAATTTTTTTCGAACACTTTGACATGGGACATGTTTGTCTCGTGAGTACTGAATGTACTGCTGCTTTAGACAAGATAAAACATTAAATGGGGATGAGTTTTCAGACCTATAACTTACGTAATATGTTCTTGTAACTTACGTGACGGAGATAAAACGGTAACATGCATTCCCATTTGTGGTTAATCTAGTTATGTGTGTAGCTTGATATCAATCTAGCCTTCGTGAAGATTTATAACATGCAAAACATCTATTTGGGGTAAGACCACATTAAAGATACATCCGCCGAAAAAAAGTGCACTACAGATAGCGTTTTGCTGTGATATGCATACCTTTTTTTCGAACACTTTGACCTGGGACATGTTTGTCTCGTGAGTACTGAATGTACTGCTGCTTTAGACAAGATAAAACATCAAATGGGGATGAGTTTTCACACCTATAACTTACGTAATATGTTCTTGTAACTTACGTGACGGAGATAAAATGGTAACATGCATTCCCATTTGTGGTTAATCTAGTTATGTGTGTAGCTTCATATCAATCTAGCCTTCGTGAAGATTTGTAACATGCAAAACAGCTATTTGGGGTAAGACCACATTAAGGATCCTTCGGCCGAAAAAAGTGCACTACAAATTCCGTTTTGCTGTGATATGCATAATTTTTTTTCGAACACTTTGACATGGGACATATTTGTCTCGTGAGTAATGAATGTACTGCTGCTTTAGACAAGATAAAACATCAAATGGGGATGAGTTTTCACACCTATAACTTACGTAATATGTTCTTGTAACTTACGTGACGGAAATAAAACGGTAACATGCATTCCCATTTGTGGTTAATCTAGTTATGTGTGTAGCTTCATATCAATCTAGCCTTCGTGAAGATTTGTAACATACAAAACATCTATTTGGGGTAAGACCACATTAAGGATCCTTCCGCCGAAAAAAGTGTACTACAAATACCGTTTTGCTGTGATATGCATAATTTTTTTTCGAACACTGACATGGGACATGTTTGTCTCGTGAGTACTGAATGTACTGCTGCTTTAGACAAAATAAAACATCAAATGGGGATGAGTTTTCAAACCTATAACTTACGTAATATGTTGTTGTAACTTACGTGACGGAGATAAAACGGTAACATGCATTCCCATTTGTGGTTAATCTAGTTATGTGTGTAGCTTGATATCAATCTAGCCTTCGTGAAGATTTGTAACATGCAAAACATCTATTTAGGGTAAGACCACATTAAGGATCCTTCCGCAGAAAAAAGTGCTCTACAAATACCGTTTTGGTGTGATATGCATTCATTTTTTTCGAACACTTTGACATGGGACATGTTTGTCTCGTGAGTACTGAATGTACTGCTGCTTTAGACAAGATAAAACATTAAATGGGGATGAGTTTTCAGACCTATAACCTATAACTTACGTAATATGTTCTTGTAACTTACGTGACGGAGATAAAACGGTAACATGCATTCCCATGTGTGATTAAACTAGTTATGTGTGTAGCTTGATATCAATCTAGCCTTCGTAAAGATTTGTAACATGCAAAACATCTATTTGGGGTAAGACCACATTAAGGATCCTTACGCCGAAAAAAAATGCACTACAAATACTGTTTTGCTTTGATATGCATAAATTGTTTTCGAACACTTTGACGTGGGACATGTTTGTTTCGTGAGTAATGTATGTACTGCTGCTTTAGACAAGATAAAACATCAAATGCGGATGAGTTTTCACACCTATAACTTACGTAATATGTTCTTGTAACTTACGTGACGGAGATAAAACGGTAACATGCATTCCCATTTGTGATTATTCTAGTTATGTGTGTAGCTTGATATCGATCTAGCCTTCGTGAAGATTTGTAACATGCAAAACATCTATTTAGGGTAAGACCACATTAAGGATCCTTCCGCCGTAAAAAGTGCTCTACAAATACAGTTTTGGTGTGATATGCATTAATTTTTTTCGAACACTTTGACATGGGACATGTTTGTCTCGTGAGTACTGAATGTACTGCTGCTTTAGACAAGATAAAACATTAAATGGGGATGAGTTTTCAGACCTATAACTTACGTAATATGTTCTTGTAACTTACGTGACGGAGATAAAACGGTAACATGCATTCCCATTTGTGGTTAATCTAGTTATGTGTGTAGCTTGATATCAATCTAGCCTTCGTGAAGATTTATAACATGCAAAACATCTATTTGGGGTAAGACCACATTAAAGATACATCCGCCGAAAAAAAGTGCACTACAGATAGCGTTTTGCTGTGATATGCATACCTTTTTTTCGAACACTTTGACATGGGACATGTTTGTCTCGTGAGTACTGAATGTACTGCTGCTTTAGACAAGATAAAACATCAAATGGGGATGAGTTTTCACACCTATAACTTACGTAATATGTTCTTGTAACTTACGTGACGGAGATAAAATGGTAACATGCATTCCCATTTGTGGTTAATCTAGTTATGTGTGTAGCTTCATATCAATCTAGCCTTCGTGAAGATTTGTAACATGCAAAACAGCTATTTGGGGTAAGACCACATTAAGGATCCTTTCGCCGAAAAAAGTGCACTACAAATAGCGTTTTGCTTTGATATGCATTAATTGTTTTCGAACACTTTGACATGGGACGTGTTTGTCTCGTGAGTACTGAATGTACTGCTGCTTTAGACAAGATAAAACATCAAATGGGGATGAGTTTTCACACCTATAACTTACGTAATATGTTCTTGTAACTTACTTGACGGAGATAAAACGGTAACATGCATTCCCATTTGTGGTTAATCTAGTTATGTGTGTAGCTTGATATCAATCTAGCCTTCGTGAAGATTTGTAACATACAAAACATCTATTTGGGGTAAGACCATATTAAGGATCCTTCCGCCGAAAAAAGTGTACTACAAATACCGTTTTGCTGTGATATGCATAATTTTTTTTCGAACACTTTGACATTCGACATGTTTGTCTCGTGAGTACTGAATGTACTGCTGCTTTAGACAAGATAAAACATCAAATGGGGATGAGTTTTCACACCTATAACTTACGTAATATGTTCTTGTAACTTACGTGACGGAGATAAAACGGTAACATGCATTCCCATTTGTGGTTAATCTAGTTATGTGTGTAGCTTGATATCAATCTAGCCTTCGTGAAGATTTGTAACATACAAAACATCTATTTGGGGTAAGACCACATTAAGGATCCTTCCGCCGAAAAAAGTGTACTACAAATACCGTTTTGCTGTGATATGCATAATTTTTTTTCGAACACTGACATGGGACATGTTTGTCTCGTGAGTACTGAATGTACTGCTGCTTTAGACAAAATAAAACATCAAATGGGGATGAGTTTTCAAACCTATAACTTACGTAATATGTTGTTGTAACTTACGTGACGGAGATAAAACGGTAACATGCATTCCCATTTGTGGTTTATCTAGTTATGTGTGTAGCTTCATATCAATCTAGCCTTTGTGAAGATTTGTAACATGCAAAACATCTATTTAGGGTAAGACCACATTAAGGATCCTTCCGCCGAAAAAAGTGCTCTACAAATACCGTTTTCGTGTGATATGCATTCATTTTTTTCGAACACTTTGACATGGGACATGTTTGTCTCGTGAGTACTGAATGTACTGCTGCTTTAGACAAGATAAAACATTAAATGGGGATGAGTTTTCAGACCTATAACTTACGTAATATGTTCTTGTAACTTACGTGACGGAGATAAAACGGTAACATGCATTCCCATTTGTGGTTAATCTAGTTATGTGTGTAGCTTGATATCAATCTAGCCTTCGTGAAGATTTGTAACATGCAAAACATCTATTTAGGGTAAGACCACATTAAGGATCCTTCCGCCGTAAAAAGTGCTCTACAAATACCGTTTTGGTGTGATATGCATTAATTTTTTTCGAACACTTTGACATGGGACATGTTTGTCTCGTGAGTACTGAATGTACTGCTGCTTTAGACAAGATAAAACATTAAATGGGGATGAGTTTTCACACCTATAACTTACGTAATATGTTCTTGTAACTTACGTGACGGAAATAAAACGGTAACATGCATTCCCAATTGTGGTTAATCTAGTTATGTGTATAGCTTCATATCAATCTAGCCTTCGTGAAGATTTGTAACATTCAAAACAGCTATTTGGGGTAAGACCACATCAAAAAGATACATCCGCCGAAAAAAAGTGCACTTCAGATAGCGTTTTGCTGTGATATGCATACCTTTTTTTCGAACACTTTGACATGGGACATGTTTGTCTCGTGAGTACTGAATGTACTGCTGCTTTAGACAACATAAAACATCAAATGGGGATGAGTTTTCACACCTATAACTTACGTAATATGTTCTTGTAACTTACGTGACGGAAATAAAACGGTAACATGCATTCCCAATTGTGGTTAATCTAGTTATGTGTGTAGCTTCATATCAATCTAGCCTTCGTGAAGATTTGTATCATGCAAAACATCTATTTGGGGTAAGACCACATTAAGGATCCTTCCGCCGAAAAAAGTGCACTACAAATACCGTTTTGCTGTGATATGCATAATTTATTTTCGAACACTTTGACATGGGACATATTTGTCTCGTGAGTAATGAATGTACTGCTGCTTTAGACAAGATAAAACATCAAATGGGGATGAGTTTTCACACCTATAACTTACGTAATATGTTCTTGTAACTTACGTGACGGAAATAAAACGGTAACATGCATTCCCAATTGTGGTTAATCTAGTTATGTGTGTAGCTTCATATCAATCTAGCCTTCGTGAAGATTTGTATCATGCAAAACATCTATTTGGGGTAAGACCACATTAAGGATCCTTCCGCCGAAAAAAGTGCACTACAAATAGCGTTTTGCTTTGATATGCATAAATTGTTTTCGAACACTTTAACATGGGACATGTTTGTCTCGTGAGTACTGAATGTACTGCTGCTTTAGACAAGATAAAACATCAAATGGGGATGAGTTTTCACACCTATAACTTACGTAATATGTTCTTGTAACTTACGTGACGGAGATAAAATGGTAACATGCATTCCCATTTGTGGTTAATCTAGTTATGTGTGTAGCTTGATATCAATCTAGCCTTCGTGAAGATTTGTAACATTCAAAACAGCTATTTGGGGTAAGACCACATTAAGGATCCTTCGGCCGAAAAAAGTGCACTACAAATTCCGTTTTGCTGTGATATGGATAATTTTTTTTCGAACACTTTGACATGGGACATATTTGTCTCGTGAGTAATGAATGTACTGCTGCTTTAGACAAGATAAAACATCAAATGGGGATGAGTTTTCACACCTATAACTTACGTAATATGTTCTTGTAACTTACGTGACGGAAATAAAACGGTAACATGCATTCCCATTTGTGGTTAATCTAGTTATGTGTGTAGCTTCATATCAATCTAGCCTTCGTAAAGATTTGTAACATGCAAAACATCTATTTGGGGTAAGACCACATTAAGGATCCTTCCGCCGAAAAAAGTGCACTACAAATAGCGTTTTGCTTTGATATGCATAAATTGTTTTCGAACACTTTGACATGGGACGTGTTTGTCTCGTGAGTACTGAATGTACTGCTGCTTTAGACAAGATAAAACATCAAATGGGGATGAGTTTTCACACCTATAACTTACGTAATATGTTCTTGTAACTTACGTGACGGAGATAAAACGGTAACATGCATTCCCATTTGTGGTTAATCTAGTTATGTGTGTAGCTTGATATCAATCTAGCCTTCGTGAAGATTTGTAACATACAAAACATCTATTTGGGGTAAGACCACATTAAGGATCCTTCCGCCGAAAAAAGTGTACTACAAATACCGTTTTGCTGTGATATGCATAATTTTTTTTCGAACACTTTGACATGGGACATGTTTGTCTCGTGAGTACTGAATGTACTGCTGCTTTAGACAAAATAAAACATCAAATGGGGATGAGTTTTCAAACCTATTACTTACGTAATATGTTGTTGTAACTTACGTGACGGAGATAAAACGGTAACATGCATTCCCATTTGTGGTTAATCTAGTTATGTGTGTAGCTTGATATCAATCTAGCCTTCGTGAAGATTTGTAACATGCAAAACATCTATTTAGGGTAAGACCACATTAAGGATCCTTCCGCCGAAAAAAGTGCTCTACAAATACCGTTTTGGTGTGATATGCATTCATTTTTTTCGAACACTTTGACATGGGACATGTTTGTCTCGTGAGTACTGAATGTACTGCTGCTTTAGACAAGATAAAACATTAAATGGGGATGAGTTTTCAGACCTATAACTTACGTAATATGTTCTTGTAACTTACGTGACGGAGATAAAACGGTAACATGCATTCCCATTTGTGGTTAATCTAGTTATATGTGTAGCTTGATATCAATCTAGCCTTCGTGAAGATTTGTAACATGCAAAACATCTATTTGGGGTAAGACCACATTAAGGATACATCCGCCGAAAAAAAGTGCACTACAGATAGCGTTTTGCTGTGATATGCATACCTTTTTTTCGAACACTTTAACATGGGACATGTTTGTCTCGTGAGTACTGAATGTACTGCTGCTTTAGACAAGATAAAACATCAAATGGGGATGAGTTTTCACACCTATAACTTACGTAATATGTTCTTGTAACTTACGTGACGGAGATAAAATGGTAACATGCATTCCCAATTGTGGTTAATCTAGTTATGTGTGTAGCTTGATATCAATCTAGCCTTCGTGAAGATTTGTAACATGCAAAACAGCTATTTGGGGTAAGACCACATTAAGGATCCTTCGGCCGAAAAAAGTGCACTACAAATTCCGTTTTGCTGTGGTATGCATAATTTTTTTTCGAACACTTTGACATGGGACATATTTGTCTCGTGAGTAATGAATGTACTGCTGCTTTAGACAAGATAAAACATCAAATGGGGATGAGTTTTCACACCTATAACTTACGTAATATGTTCTTGTAACTTACGTGACGGAAATAAAACGGTAACATGCATTCCCATTTGTGGTTAATCTAGTTATGTGTGTAGCTTCATATCAATCTAGCCTTCGTGAAGATTTGTAACATGCAAAACATATATTTGGGGTAAGACCACATTAAGGATCCTTCCGCCGAAAAAAGTGCACTACAAATAGCGTTTTGCTTTGATATGCATAAATTGTTTTCGAACACTTTGACATGGGACGTGTTTGTCTCGTGAGTACTGAATGTACTGCTGCTTTAGACAAGATAAAACATCAAATGGGGATGAGTTTTCACACCTATAACTTACGTAATATGTTCTTGTAACTTACGTTACGGAGATAAAACGGTAACATGCATTCCCATTTGTGGTTAATCTAGTTATGTGTGTAGCTTGATATCAATCTAGCCTTCGTGAAGATTTGTAACATACAAAACATCTATTTGGGGTAAGACCATATTAAGGATCCTTCCGCCGAAAAAAGTGTACTACAAATACCGTTTTGCTGTGATATGCATAATTTTTTTTCGAACACTTTGACATTCGACATGTTTGTCTCGTGAGTAATGAATGTACTTCTGCTTTAGACAAGATAAAACATGAAATGGGGATGAGTTTTCACACCTATAACTTACGTAATATGTTCTTGTAACTTACGTGACGGAGATAAAACGGTAACATGCATTCCCATTTGTTATTAATCTAGTTATGTGTGTAGCTTGATATCAATCTAGCCTTCGTGAAGATTTGTAACATGCAAAACATCTATTTGGGATAAGACCACATTAAGGATCCTTCCGCCGAAAAAAGTACAATACAAATACCGTTTTGGTGTGATATGCATACATTTTTTTCGAACACTTTGACATGGGACATGTTTGTCTCGTGAGTACTGAATGTACTGCTGCTTTAGACAAGATAAAACATCAAATGGGGATGAGTTTTCACACCTATAACTTACGTAATATGTTCTTGTAACTTACGTGACGGAGATAAAATGGTAACATGCATTCCCATTTGTGGTTAATCTAGTTATGTGTGTAGCTTGATATCAATCTAGCCTTCGTGAAGATTTGTAACATGCAAAACATCTATTTGGGGTAAGACCACATTAAGGATCCTTCGGCCGAAAAAAGTGCACTATAAATTCCGTTTTGCTGTGATATGCATAATTTTTTTTCGAACACTTTGACATGGGACATATTTGTCTCGTGAGTAATGAATGTACTGCTGCTTTAGACAAGATAAAACATCAAATGGGGATGAGTTTTCACACCTATAACTTACGTAATATGTTCTTGTAACTTACGTGACGGAAATAAAACGGTAACATGCATTCCCATTTGTGGTTAATCTAGTTATGTGTGTAGCTTGATATCAATCTAGCCTTCGTGAAGATTTGTAACATGCAAAACATATATTTGGGGTAAGACCACATTAAGGATCCTTCCGCCGAAAAAAGTGCACTACAAATAGCGTTTTGCTTTGATATGCATAAATTGTTTTCGAACACTTTGACATGGGACGTGTTTGTCTCGTGAGTACTGAATGTACTGCTGCTTTAGACAAGATAAAACATCAAATGGGGATGAGTTTTCACACCTATAACTTACGTAATATGTTCTTGTAACTTACGTGACGGAGATAAAACGGTAACATGCATTCCCATTTGTGGTTAATCTAGTTATGTGTGTAGCTTGATATCAATCTAGCCTTCGTGAAGATTTGTAACATACAAAACATCTATTTGGGGTAAGACCATATTAAGGATCCTTCCGCCGAAAAAAGTGTACTACAAATACCGTTTTGCTGTGATATGCATAATTTTTTTTCGAACACTTTGACATTCGACATGTTTGTCTCGTGAATAATGAATGTACTTCTGCTTTAGACAAGATAAAACATGAAATGGGGATGAGTTTTCACACCTATAACTTACGTAATATGTTCTTGTAACTTACGTGACGGAGATAAAACGGTAACATGCATTCCCATTTGTTATTAATCTAGTTATGTGTGTAGCTTGATATCAATCTAGCCTTCGTGAAGATTTGTAACATGCAAAACATCTATTTGGAATAAGACCACATTAAGGATCCTTCCGCCGAAAAAAGTACAATACAAATACCGTTTTGGTGTGATATGCATACATTTTTTTCGAACACTTTGACATGGGACATGTTTGTCTCGTGAGTAATGAATGTACTGCTGCTTTAGACAAGATAAAACATCAAATGGGGATGAGTTTTCACACCTATAACTTACGTAATATGTTCTTGTAACTTATGTGACGGAAATAAAACGGTAACATGCATTCCCATTTGTGGTTAATCTAGTTATGTGTGTA
This sequence comes from Escarpia spicata, assembly GCA_963995525.1. Lineage (NCBI taxonomy): Eukaryota > Metazoa > Annelida > Polychaeta > Sabellida > Siboglinidae > Escarpia > Escarpia spicata. The sequence continues at coordinate 28,452,970 of OZ023214.1, forward strand.
GCTTCATATCAATCTAGCCTTCGTGAAGATTTGTAACATGCAAAACATATATTTGGGGTAAGACCACATTAAGGATCCTTCCGCCGAAAAAAGTGCACTACAAATAGCGTTTTGCTTTGATATGCATAAATTGTTTTCGAACACTTTGACATGGGACATGTTTGTCTCGTGAGTACTGAATGTACTGCTGCCTTAGACAAGATAAAACATCAAATGGGGATGAGTTTTCACACCTATAACTTACGTAATATGTTCTTGTAACTTACGTGACGGAGATAAAACGGTAACATGCATTCACATATGTGATTAAACTAGTTATGTGTGTAGCTTGATATCAATCTAGCCTTCGTGAAGATTTGTAACATGCAAAACATCTATTTGGGGTAAGACCACATTAAGGATCCTTCCGCCGAAAAAAGTGCACTACAAATACAGTTTTGCTGTGATATGCATACATATTTTTCGAACACTTTGACATGGGACATGTTTGTCTCGTGAGTACTGAATGTAATGCTGCTTTAGACAAGATAAAACATCAAATGGGGATGAGTTTCACACCTATAACTTACGTAATATGTTCTTGTAACTTACGTGACGGAGATAAAACGGTAACATGCATTCCCATTTGTAGGTAATCTAGTTATGTGTGTAGCTTGATATCAATCTAGCCTTCGTGAAGATTTGTAACATGCAAAACATATATTTGGGGTAAGACCACATTAAGGATCCTTCCGCCGAAAAAAGTGTACTACAAATACCGTTTTGCTGTGTTATGCATAATTTTTTTTCGAACACTTTGACATGGGACATGTTTGTCTCGTGAGTTCTGAATGTACTGCTGCTTTAGACAAGATAAAACATCAAATGGGGATGAGTTTTCAAACCTATAACTTACGTAATATGTTCTTGTAACTTACGTGACGGAGATAAAACGGTAACATGCATTCCCATTTGTGGTTAATCTAGTTATGTGTGTAGCTTGATATCAATCTAGCCTTCGTGAAGGCTTGTAACATGCAAAACATCTATTTGGGGTAAGACCACATTAAGGATCCTTCCGCCGAAAAAAGTGCACTACAAATACCGTTTTGCTGTGATATGCATACATTTTTTTCGAACACTTTGACATGGGACATGTTTGTCTCGTGAGTACTGAATGTACTGCTGCTTTAGATGTGATTACTGCCGTTTCCGTTTGATCACTAAATGGTGCATTTATAACTTAAATAATAAATTATACATTACTTTTAATGTTTTCTTTATAAATTACAACCAAATACAAAATAATGTTTGGAGTTGAGAAAAAAATAGATTGTAGAGTGTATCGGACATGTTGCCTTACTATAAATTTGTATTTAACATAGTTATGGACGATCTCATAATGCAATTTTAAATTCGTCAATGCATATCAATGCATAATATTAGTTTCACAAATTCTACCTATTGTTGCCAGTGTGTACACCAAATGTTCCCTTTTGCAATAGTGTGCTCTTCTCTACGGATTAACATATCCACCAAGGATAACATTAAATAATGGATGCTACAATTTTTAAAACTAAGAATCAGAATTAGCACATAAACGGCAGAAGCAAGAAAAAAGAATGGCGCTGCAAATTGTTTTTTGAGTTTTTATCTGAAGTAGCGTTGGCAATGTGCGTTGGTGTAAGTCTGTATGTCTGTTTGTCTCATATCTGTCTGTCTGTCTGTCTGTCTGTCTGTCCTCCTCTGTCTCCCGCTTTCCATCTCTCCCTCTCTCCCTCTCTCCCTCTCTCCCTCTCTCCCTCTCTCCCTCTCTCCCTCTCTCCCTCTCTCCTTCTCTCCTCTCTCCCTCTCTCCCTCTCTACCTGCCTCCCTCCCTCCCTCTCTCCCTATATCCCTCTCTCCCTCTCTCCTGTGTCCCTCCCTGCCTCCCCCTGCCTCCCCCTGCCTCCCTCCCTGTCTCCCTCCTTGCCTCCCTGCCTCCCTGCTTCCCTGCCTGCCTGCCTGCCTGCCTGCCTGCCTGCCTGCCTGCCTGCCTGCCTGCCTGCCTGCCTGCCTGCCTGCCTGCCTGCCTGCCTGCCTGCCTGCCTGCCTGCCTGCCTGCCTGCCTGCCTGCCTGCCTCCTCCTCCCTCCCTACTCCCTCCCTCCCCCCTCCCTCCCTCCAAATACAATTTAGAAACATCGTTACATATAATGACCATATTTAAATTTTTGTGGTGAATAAATAACTACTACAAAAATAAAACAATATTTACAAACAGTGCATTATAGTATAAAATGATTTTGTTTATATTACTTCGTCAAAACATAAACAAAAAAGGGGGTAAAGAAAATCTAAAGTTTGCATGCTGTCAGGATTGAACCGGCGTCGCCCGATTGTAAAATAAATGAAAGTAACCAACGCGCCTACCCACTGAGCTAGCGCGATCATTGAGTGTGACAATGACACCCCCATTTAAGATCCCATATTAGGTTCACTGGCCTGGCCTGGCCTGGCCTGGCCTGGCCTGGCCTGGCCTGGCCTGGCCTAGCCCAGGGTAACCAGTATCTCTGTCCTCAGACAGCGTCTGTACCTCAGGGACTTCAACTCATGGAGAATATAGTCTCTTGATGAGCTGCCCCACTGATACATGTTTATAGCCGTCAACTATACATCTAAAATGAAATACCGCTCTTAGTACTAATGATTCCTGTAGACAACTACCTGCTCTTAGCACCGGTGTTACTGTTTAACTAATATAATATCACCATCCAAGAAATATACAGACCAATCAGGACTATCAAATGGTAACTGTGACTCTTTCTCTTCTATTTAACTTTGCCCTCTGTTCTAACAGATCACACCCTGTGGCAATTAAATATATATTAAGCCAGAAGCTGCCCAGAACAGAACTGGGTGGGCAGCACCATTGGATACTAATTAACCCTTCTCATTACGCCCTTGGGTCAGTAATCAATCTCCCAAGGCTACCCTTGCAATGTTTATCAACACAAACTGACCTAAGTTAACCAGATGGCCTCTCTGTCTGAATCAGCCACATTGACCAGTTCACCGGCTGGTCAAACTAGTGTTGTTAGACTGGAGTATTCCCTACAACCCTAATAAAAGTATCAGAGCCAACATGTGATTACGACCACTTTGACTGGACAAATAAGTGCACCAACTTTCTGCCAGAAAATGCTTGAACGATCACTGTATTTCAACCAGTTCTTGAAACTAAACTGTTGTGTTGTGAAAATTGTCACAACGATATAGTGCGTGCACGATTACACCGAAACATTTGCCATGTTCGGTTCTGCAATACAGCAGACCTTGTGTGTTGTGGACTTGTTATGGAACGATTACACCGTGACACTTGTTCTGCCCGGTTCTGTAGTTATGTAGACCTCATTTATTGTGGTCCTGCCACATACAATGTTATGGAACGATTACACCGTGACACTTGTTCTGCCCGGTTCTGCAATTCAGCAGACCTCGTTTATTGTGGACCTGCCACAGACAATGTTATGGAACGATTACACCGTGACACTTGGTCTGCCCGGTTCTGCAATTCAGCAGACCTCATTTATTGTGGACCTGCCACAGACAATGTTATGGAACGATTACACCGTGACACTTGTTCTGCCCGGTTCTGCAATTCAGCAGACCTCATTTATTGTGGACCTGCCACAGACAATGTTATGGAACGATTACACCGTGACACTTGTTCTGCCCGGTTCTGCAATTCAGCAGACCTCTTTTATTGTGGACCAGCCAAAGACAATGTTATGGAACGATTACACCGTGACACTTGTTCTGCCCGGTTCTGCAATTCAGCAGACCTCGTTTATTGTGGACCAGCCACAGACAATGTTATGGAACGATTACACCGTGACACTTGTTCTGCCCGGTTCTGCAATTCAGCAGACCTCGTTTATTGTGGACCTGTCACAGACAATGTTATGGAACGATTACACCGTGACACTTGTTCTGCCCGGTTCTGCAATTCAGCAGACCTCGTTTATTGTGGACCAGCCACAGACAATGTTATGGAACGATTACACTGTGACACTCGTTCTGCCCGGTTCTGCAATTCAGCAGACCTCGTTTATTGTGGACCTGTCACAGACAATGTTATGGAACGATTACACCGTGACACTTGTTCTGCCCGGTTCTGCAATTCAGCAGACCTCGTTTATTGTGGACCTGTCACAGACAATGTTATGGAACGATTACACCGTGACACTTGTTCTGTCCGGTTCTGCAATTCAGCAGACCTCGTTTATTGTGGACCTGTCACAGACAATGTTATGGAACGATTACACCGTGACATTTGTTCTGCCCGGTTCTGCAATTCAGCAGACCTCGTTTATTGTGGATTTGTTACAACAAGAGATTCTTCATTACCGACTGTCATTCACAGTCAGTCGTGACATGTCCACACACATACGGACAGCGCTGTCTTCGAACAGCGAATCATAATACTGTTACTGTAAAACCAGTCATAGCGACTCCAACATCCACCAAACACTCTACTCTAATTCCATGAAAGGAAACAACTGTATATAAAGAAGCATTTATTGTAATCAAAAATATATTTGATATAATATACCTCACGGGAACATCTATCAGGCTATCGGCTGGAGAAACCTTTCTCAGGCCTCCCAGGCATGGCCTGCTTTCTATTGAGACAGTTTAGACTGTGTTGCCAATGCCCAGAATCACCGCAACTGTAACAATTTCTCACTCAGACTCGGTCTGTTGAGCAGCATGAGTTCCTCGCCCCTCTGGCATATGTGGGCGATCTACCATTGTCTCTACCAGAGAAAGTCGTTCAGCTATATGTTGCAACATCGCTGCAACGTCATGGCTGCCGGAATGATTGCTATCATTCCCAACCATTTCACAATCATCCCCTTTATTGTGGCGTGTGGAACGCAACGCGTATTTTGGGCCCACTCTCCGAGACCGACCCATTTGGAAAGCCTCATATTCGAGTGCCAGTCTTAACGCGTCGTCAACCCCCTTTGGTTTTCCCTGGAAAAACGTCCACTCCATGTCCGCGTCACCTACAACATCTGTGAACGCGTCACACGCCAACGCCTCTTTCACATCGGCGCTGGCATCCGGGTACGCCTTTCGTACCAAACGCTTTATATCTTGAGCTAATTCGGCAAGTGGTTAACCTCTCCGGCGTTGCCGAGCCTTCATTTGAGCCCGAAACGCTTCTGACTGGTGTTCTGGCTCGAAACAGTTTAGTAGGGCTCGTACTAATGTTTCGTAGTTGACCCTGTCCGGGGCCTCCATGTCACTCAACACACCCTGAGCCTGCCCACGTAAGCTGGTGGCTAGCTCCAAAGCACGAGTAGCTTCGTCCCACCTGTTCAAATCCGAAACCATTTCGAATTGAACCAGCTAGGTAATCACGACAGCTACTCTTGCCATCATACAACGCCGGGTTCTTTGGTTTTGGTGCGTTGACCTGACTAGTTTGCACGGAGAACCTAACGCTAGGTAGTGACACCACTTGACCTGCCGTGTTGTTAGTTGCATACTACTGTCTACTGCCCCAACGGTCGTTAACGGGCCAGCCGTCTGGCTGGAGCTCCCCGCGCTGGCCACAATGAGCCTCCCTCCGGCCCGTGTCGTATACAGGACGGTAGGCGGTAAACATCGGCTGGTCATTTCTTGCACCGCGCGTCTCGTGACCCGATAACAAACCGTCCACACCCCTTGGGGTTTGATAACGCCGAGAATAACTCGACGCCGGTATCTGAGGTTGTGGAACAATTCGGTTGGGTCCAGCTTCCCAGCCATATTTCCCTACATGTCCTACATCAAATGATGTTTCACGATAGACTCCTGTAAAGTTACAGGTTCGTGACTTGGCCTGACAACATGTCTTGGCAGTGTTCCGGACAAACCACCCATAGGGATCTTTTCCGGGGATGCAGTAATCAAGGGTGACGGGACATATTTCATGTCGGCACCCCGTTGATCACACATCAGATTATCGGACGTATCACGTACACGCCTCCGATTCCAATGCTACCGAGGTATGCCCCACGGTAGCAACACTATAACATGGCCTCGGATCATTGTCCTTGCGATCAGGTGATCGAGAGCCGAACAGTTTCTCTGCTGTCCTCAAACCGCGATTGCGCTCGGTTTCTAGTGCTCACACTTGCGCAAGTTTCGGGAAATAGTTCTAGCACTGAGCTTTCGAGCTCAGATCTACTAATTGCTGTTAACAATAGACCTTCTTCCCATGTCAACTGATCATTTTCTACTGTCAACTGATCCATCTCCAATCTCAACTGATCCCTCTCCAATCTCAACTGCTCCTCCTGCCATTTTATCTTTGACAATCTCTCTTCCAGAATCGTAACAGAACCTCGCTGTCTTGATCCTGAGTCTGCTCAGTGTCCCGAAGCTGAACATCAGTCACTGAGGAATTATCACCCTGTGTTGACATTTCACCAATATTTCGCTGCCACCAGAGAATTACCTTCTCACTAATCTATCCTACTTTATTCTATCTGAAGCGAGTAAACGTAGCCCGTGTGTGTTCTTTTTAAATAGGATGTCCAAAATAAAATATCCGAAACCGATACTACGAAACGTAGAGGAATACGGTCGGATATACCTAAATTGAAATCCTACCCCGGCTACCACCAATTGTAGCGTTTGCGGCGAGCGGTCGGCAGGGAAGCATACGGGCACACGTTCACTCACTCAGTCGTACTAATGATAAGTCAGGTTATACGTTTTCACAGTTTATTATATGCGGAAAACCCTACCAATACAAGATTTAACACACAGTATACGGCTATGTCTGCTAAATACTACCCCAGTTATAAAGGTCAGAACAATAGGTTCAGACGGCGGCGGCTTATACAGCAACCGAATTTTAACCGATATATCCTAAAAGTCAGAACAATAGGTTCAGACGGCGGCGGCTATTACAGCAACCGAATTATAACCGATATATTCTAAATGTCCGAACAATAAGTCAGACGGCGGCGGCCTATATACAACAACCGAATTTTAGGTGTTAGAACGATAAGTCAGACGGCGGCGGCTTATATACAGTAACCGAGTTACTCACCGAGTCTGCGAATAACTGATTGCCACGGGTGTACTGCGAGAGTCTTTTAGTACTTCTCGCAGGGCGCTCGGTGACAGTGCTTCACGAGAAACGTTCCTCCGGCAGTGTGTCCCAGTAGTCGCCCCGATTATCCACAAATCCCCCTTACTTACACTGCTAAAACCATAGCCTTGGGTGAGACGCTGACCCTTTAGTTATGTCATTTCCAAAGTCTACGGGTCTCTAGAAATCTTGGCAGGGTGCCAGTGAACTTATAGTAAACTTCTGAACAAAGCCAAAGACCCTCTGTATAGGGCTCTTGCCTCCCAAAACCAGATGGCCTCAAATGTAACAAATCCCCCACCCCAGCTATAGTCATTTGCATATAAATTGGCTTTTCGGAGCCTGTACAACATCCAGCAATTAAGAAGATTGATACCATGTGCGTTATCATTCTAAATTCTCTACACTGATAAGGATTTATTTATGACATGTACTGTTGCAAACTAACAACACTAAATAGGCCGACAAAATACTTCTGCCGTGGAATAGCGCAATCTATACAGGACCCCTTTAATCACTTTATTTATTTAGACGAAATGTGAATATGGGGTGGGAAATATGGTGGTAGAAAAATAGTTTTTAACGGTTTGGTCGCATTCTAAAATAATATTAATATCTTAGTGCTTTTCTTATCAATATCATCATATATGCATAGTAGCAATCTTTCTGGGGAAGTGTTGGTTGGCTCTGAAAAGAGCCGTTGTTTACTTCTTGGCTCTTAAAAGAGCCGTTGTTTTTGTTCTCCGTTCGTTCTCTACACGAGGTACAGTTGGGAGACGTGGTTCACGATGTGGTGAAATGCTGCATCCCGTAGCGCCTTCGCCAAATAAACTCTTAGAGGTAGGTGTTCATGTGGAGTGTCGCATCGTTGGGGTCCACGTAGTGCTGGCTGTGGTTTATGGTCTTATGCGTGTACCCAGGCCAAGTTGCTGTAAGGTGCCGTACGCTCGCCACTCGTCGTTATTACGACGAATTGTCGTGTTCACCATCAATCGACGTATCACAAGTAGTTTCCTTTTACATACAGAGTGACAGCAAATTGTGCACAATTTGTTCCAAACCTGCACTTTTAATGGTGACACAAAACACTAGCTGGAAATGAGGAATGCGTCTTCTTATGTGAGTTTGTTACATTAACTAATTACGGAAATGACTTTCCCAGCTTGGCAAAATGCACAATTAAACATTCATGTTCACATAAATGAAAACAAGTATAATTATTATATGATTCATTCTCAATCTGAATGCCCCCCCCCCCCCCCCACCCCCAGAATTGTGTCATTCGTTGGAGCACCGACTCGTGCGTTGGTCATCAACTGAAAATGAACTGACCCACGGGAACACAATTATTGGCTATTCGTAAGATTTATTTTGTTTTTTACAATAATAATTTGTATTAATGTTCTTATCAAAAGAACGTATTGGTGTACGTGCACAGACATACACGTACGCACACACGCATGGGAACACAACTATTGGCTATTCGTAAGACTTATTTTTTATTACATCAAGTAGAAACCTTTCATTACCTGCAAACCATACTGATGATAATAATTAAGTCTTAATTAATCGAGGTACTTTTTAACAGAAACAATGCCAATATTATAACTAACACTTGCAAACACACTCACGCGCTTAATTAAATATTAACGATATATTAGATATATTTATATCGCGCGCGAACATGCGTACAGTAATGATAGAACAAATGCTGTGTTGCTACCTAGATGTAGCTGTGGTGTTGTATTTAGAGTGTCAGACTCTCGATCAAGAGATTCTGGGTTTTCTTGTTTTTTTTCAAGTTATCTCCAGCGCTCGGCAACGTTTTATTAACTGACGTGTGTGTGTGTGTGCGTGTGCGTGTGCGTGTGCGTGTGCGTGTGTTGTGGTTACAATGCTACAATATGCTATGGTCTTACGAGGAGGTCTCATTCAACTAGTCAGCCTTTTTCAGAACATTATCGCCAAGCCGACCTTTCTATGCCGACACTAAGTCTAAGGGTGGTCACTGCGAGCGTGCTTGTTGTCCTCAATGGTTCTTTTTCGCACCAAATTGTTTGAATCTTCTTGCAACCAATTGGAATTTTAGGCAAGTTCATTCACTTTGTACATTACTCCAGTTCAGTCGGCTGTATGCATGGGTACCTGGCTAGTGGTGGATATTTGTGTACGAATAGTCTTTGCGCAGTAATGGCTGATTGAATGCTTCCCAGGTTGAGATGACGTTTCGTTAAACAGGTCTGCCAATGAGTAAAGTGTAAAATGCTCTGAGCAGTCCTAAGGACTGGAAACCATATTATATAAGAGTTTATCTTTCTTTAAGTACACATTCTACAGGTGTAATACGGTTAATTAGTTTTAGTCCGGGAATAGAGAGCTGTCGATCATTGATTCGAGAATCTAATTTTATATATCAAAATAAAAATTATATTTCCACAAAATTTATTAATAGGAGATAGTAACACACATGCAAAAATTTGAAATTCAAGAGAGCATCAAAGATCGAGAATAAATTCTCAGTGCATGTATGCCAAATTGGAAGACCAAAAGCAATATTGTGACGGTGCCAATTTGTTCAACCAACAAGTTGGCTCCAATCTTTTCATTTTTTTTCATCTTACTTCTGGACTCACAAGAAAAAACCTAACACTGCTCTGGAGGCTCATTAATGAATCGCACATCATTCATTCGAGGCCTGGCTCCCTCCAAAATTAAATGTCTCCTGCTTGTTGTGTGAAACCTGAGCCAGCCTAGCACACAGCTGCTGTACCAATGCTTGGTCAAAACACACACGTGATCAGTGTCTCTGGAGATAGTTTATCTCATACCATTCAAGCAATTGGTTAATCATAGTAATTAAATACCTAAATATAATTATAATCAACACCTTAAATCATGAAAATGTAGTTTCACAAAATACAGAATGAAACAATAGCCACCATCTATTCAGCCTATGGTGCTGCCATATTGTGGCTGGTAGCAACATTAGAATGGAAATTAAGATGTATTTATACATCTCTTAATTAGCATGTCAACACATATTACAACATAACTATGAACATGTGTAGGTATACAAACTACTTCCTTACAATATAGCAACATTTAAATGTCCTTGCCAAACAATTTATAAGTATTATATTCACGATAAGTCTACTATGTGGATTTGCAAATTCATTAGTACAATTTGAACATTCACTAGCGAAAAAATTATTTAAGTTTACAAAAAATGCTGCTGATCATCACAATACAGTTGAAGTTGCCGTCGGTGAATCTCAGCTTCGTTTCACCTTCTTGATTATGCCTTATTAACCATTAACTCCACCCATTGGCCTTAGAACTCAATACTCATTAACACTTTTGAAGCTCAAAAGACGGCATAACTAAAGATCTAGTAAGATTCTTAATGGGCCGGAGAAATATAACACTTATCATAGGTTTTGCTTCACTCTGAAAAACAACTGAGAATCGAGAGACGTCGGGAGCTGTCAGGGAGTCACCAGTGGTGCCCCAATGCCCGCATGGGTGTGGGATAGAAGAAAAAACAATAAATGTGTGATTCCTCCTTGGCTAATCACATTAACTTTGAACAGTTTACCAAGATCATGCAATGTATTGTCAAGTAACTGTATACACCGAGATACAATAGCACATTTACATGTACAGAATGTGTATACATACAAAGGGTTCCAGCTTTAAATCTTGCTTGTAGGCTGAACATAGTGCAACACACAAAGGATGTTGAGAGCATTTATTGAACATCTTCAAACCTTAAAATGCAATATTACTTTATAGGTAATCTATGAAATCTGTAAAACATATCACTGCACACCATAGTACAATCGCAGGACATCAGCAATTAATGCACACCAGAATGAGAAACGGAATAATTATAAATCTTCTTATGCGCCTAAATCCTCAGAAGCGCAATAGACCAGAATGTCATGAACAGGGACACGCAAACGTCATCATTAGAGCAAGGAACTGCAGAAGATTTAGGGTGGAAATGCAATTTTGAAAAACACTATAATTACTTGAGATTTTAGTATTGCTATGAAACATGAAAATGTTCACTTCATTAATTGCAAGTGTTCAGAAATGTTTATTGTTTAAAACGTCATCAATACCCTTCCAGGTATGGTGATCTTCTCTATAACCCCCCTCTTTATCAGTGTCTCGAGAAATATACATACAAAAAAGTCACACTATTACTATTGGGTAAGAGTTTTGAAAATGAAACATGTTTAGAGAAAGTAATGTTGTTCTGATTCAAAATGTTTCAATCTCATTAAACAGTTCTGCCCACTTTGACATTTAATGGACCATTATCAATAAATGTTTGTATTTTACACACAATTTGTGTTGTCTTGCCTGAACAGGTCTGCCAACAAGCGAACTGTAAAGTACTTTGACTGTTCCCATGGCACAAGAAACTACAATGCATATATAACAATCCCACCTTCACTTATGAACACTTGAAAGGTTTAGAGCACATTCCTGCATATTGTACCAAATACAACATTCAAGTCACATGGTATATTTGTGTTTTTGATTAATAGATTAGTTTGTGAAATGTTTCACTTTCATTGCTTTGCGCAACTTTATTTCTTACATTCAATTATCCGTGATCGATCAGTTAGTTAACCAGATCATGATTATTTAAATGATGTCATTATTACAGCTCTCTATAGATACATTTTCAACCCTCTAGGGGTTCACTTGAATCAATGCACCATGTTGGCCTAATAGAATATGCAGTGCAGCAATAATTCTACAACACGTAACATGTCCTGACATACTAACATGGACACTGTCATCATTAAGTTGACAACAATGCTATAAAATGTGTATATCTAAAACACCACAAACAACTAGTCACCAATGAATACAATATGAATGTAAACATTCCTAAGATTTTGCAAATATTAAAATCCTGAATTTTTACTTATATTTTCTCATGATTATTTACACAGAAAAACATGATAAGAAACTTGGTGATGAACATTATAGATAATTAAGGCATTACATAAAAGCAGAATTTCATGAATCCAGAGGTATATATCAAGTACACATTTACTGCATATTCTGCCCACAGACAGATGCTTACACTAAAATATATTAATACACTTCATCATATTTATACAAACCAAATTATGTATATTATAATAAGTAAATGTACAGGAAAATGTTCAACGTATCACGTGTGTGTGTGTGTTTGTAAATATAAAGTGCATTTTTGTGCAAGATATTTTTCTTCAAACAACCCAGTTTTGATGCACACACACACTACACTGTAGCTTCTTATTACCAAGAAACAATCATTTAGAAAAAATATGCATACACATATCATGACAAAACCTTAATCATTTTGAACGCACTCCTAACACAACTAACATTTCAGTTTGTTAAGACACGCATTCTCACAATTGTATATTTGACAAGACACTGATCATAATGGATAATAAAATCAACTATTAACTCTGTACACAAGTAAAATAATAATAATCCTCTCCCAATATCATATGCAGTTCAACAAATATAATCTAAAATGTACAGATACAGATCAATATAATCACGCAGCACATTACATAAATTACGAGAAGAATCCATTGAGCTATATGTAACAGTTATATATTTACATTAATCAAAGTTCACATAAAATTACACTCAAAAATGCTTTTATAAATGGGAGATGAAAACTTTCCTATTTGTGCACAATGCAAAAAACCAAAACAATTTCCATTTTTAAACATTAATTGTTTGTATTATCCTGGAGATGCTTCAGTGCCAGTAGAGCCTGAGGAACAAGATTTGAAGACAACTTCCTCCCAGACTGCTGTCTCCCAGGATGCATCAGTCAGCCATGAATGGAGCTGACTTTAAGAGTATGGCGGGGCGCTAGGACCACGTGCGATACTCTCGTAGGCTGAACGTACAAAGAACAGAGACATTTATCATAATTATGCAGTCATGGGTTTATACTAAAATACTATTATGTATATATTATATACACTGTTTAAACCACATAATATTTTTATTAGAGTTATCTTAATTGCTTCACAAAACATTTGTTAAAATAACATAATATATTTTTATTAGGGTAATCTTAATTACTTAGTTCACGAAAGATTAGAACATCTAAAGAATAGTGACAATGGGACAGACTGAAGGAAAAAGTAGAAGTCGGCAAAGAATTTGAATCTTCAATAACTTAGCAGACTGCTGTGAATCTGTGATTGTCTGTATTGGAGAGTTGTGATTGCAACGCCTGCTATTTTGTCAATTCAAATTTCAGTTCTGGTCAATTCCAAAAATTAAATTCCAATTCCACATTTAAACAATTTTATTCCAAATTATCAATTCCAATTTAAACATCCCTAAGGAAAAATCTATTCCAATTTGTTTTGTTTATACTTGAAAACATATATGGGTGCACAATCACATTTATTTATTATTGTTAATTCAAAGTCACGTTCATTGGTTCATGTCTGCTAATGCAGAAAATTTAATTCCAATTCCATCCAGCTTTTAAAAATCAATTCCTGAATTGAGGGTCCATTCCAAATCTGGAATGGAATTGATTCCATGTCTGCCTGATGACATTCTGTGAGACAAATGATTATAGTTCCGTTCCATCAAAGGCAACTGCACTCACGTGGGGGTGGTCCTTGTGGGGGGTAGGGGGCGGTCATCTGGGGTGGCACCCCTGCTGGGGGGTACATCGGTGGTCCACCCATAGTTTGAGGTGGCATTGGTGCCGGAGATGGGAACATTGCAGGTTGTGGCTGCGGCATGGTTCTGTCGACACCCGGCATGGTTGTTGCTGTAACAATACTAAGTTGTTAAGGCGTTGGTTTATTAGAACATACCCAATGGCAACCTTAGTCATTATTTTTTTCAAGTCGGCTAGTAAAGCATGACTAAATTAATTTTGATAATCAAAAATACTTAAAGGACAACCGTGTATTAACAACTGATCATACCTATCTATGATAATGAAACCAATTTTTACTTTTAATTATTTTAAGCTAAAAAAGACCAACTTGTGAGTTTCGGGATGTTTCTGCACTTAATTAAGGCTCAAGACAGTCTCAAGTCCATCCAGTTTTTGCTGGCTCTTGTAGTTATGTTATGCTCAATGATCAGAATCAGTCCACAGTGTTCTGCAAGTCTTCTACGACTGCAGTGAGATCAACATCTTAGTATGTGTGAATGGGCCAAAGTGGCATCTTTCACAATCGCTTTATTGGTTTTGTTACGTCAGCAGCTAGCTCTATTCAAAATGCTTTTAATGTACTAAATAACATTTTGTATAAAAATAATGATCATAATAATATTATCTTGTTTAATAGTAGATTTTTGTCAAACATTGTCGCATAGACTTCGTAGAATGTTTGAATAACTGTTTAGTTAACTGTTAACTGCATTCTCATCCTGCCCAACCCACAAAGTGGGATGTTTGAATAGTGGAAATAGAATGCTAATACTGGCCAATCCACAGAAGCATAATGTATATCTTACCCTCTCCTTTTGCATACAAATCTGAATATCTTCACTACCATGTAATAGTCACCCCGAACCATCTTAATCACATATTATATAAAAACAGCTTAATCACATTTTGCATTAGCCAAGTGAGTTCATGTACTTAAGGTTAGAGGCACAATGAGAGAGGATACACATTAAATTTGTCCATAAAGACGTCGTAAAATGCAGCAAGCACAGGTGCTTTGCACTGGAACAACCAGGTGTCACATTGTCTTGCCGCTTGACTGGTGTTGCCGGTCACATTGAAACACACACACACAGACACCACACACACACACCAAACATGCACATACACATGCACACGCACTTACACACAACACACACATGGACACCACACACAGACACACACACACACGCGTGCTCACACACACACAACACACATGCACACAGACACACACTCACTCACACAGACACACAAACATGGACACCACACACACACACAAAACACGCATAACATGCACACAGACACAAACACACCCACTTACACACACACATGCGCTCACACACACACACACACACACACACAACACACATACAATACACACGCACACACAACACATGCACACACGCCTGCATGATACATATATTGGAACACAATCAATGTCACAAAACGGCGACTCACGCATTGGTTGCTGCTGATACAGAGGTTGCTGTTGCATGGTATATCCACCAGGTGGTGGGTCGAACACCTGACTGCGAGCTACCCGTCTGCGTCGACACCACACAAGTAGCACAAGCGCCACGATGACCATGCCAAACAGCATCAAGATCCCGCCAAGAAGCATGCCGCCAGAATTTCTGTTGCGTCGAGCTGTGGTGAAACAGATGGCATGAGTGATGATCTTAATACAGTGACATACATCACAGCTGGTACTCTTGACACCTTTAAGTCAAGAATGCCATATATACCTAGATCCTTCATAGTTAGATAGAGTAGGTAGAGTTAGGGATTTTTTATTATTATTTCATTTATTATTTTTGTTAGTTGTTACTTTTTATTTGTATCACCATTGCTGCGTGACATCTCATAAATAAAACATACAGTTGTCACTTTAAAAACTTTGTCTTGTGTTTTTGTCCTAAAGAAACAAATTTTGTGGCCAGAATGTCAACAAATATATGACGGAATGCACCACGTGTTCAGCATCCATTACTGATGGCTTGACGGCGCTGTTGCTAGGCAACAGGTCACATGATGCATAGATAACTTGCAGCAAGAATGTCTGACCTGAGAAGAGGATAGTTTGACGGCGCTGTTGCTAGGCAACAGATCACATGATGCATAGATAACTTGCAGCAAGAATTTCTGACCTGAGAAGAGGTTGCAGTTGATCTCATCCGTGCCGTTGGGACAGTTGCGCACTCCATCACACCAGACATCTCGGTCAACACACATCATCTCACTGCCACAGTGCGACTTGGGACACGACCACTCTGACAAACAAAACAGGTCAAGGTAATGGTAAGTTCTTATATAGTGCAGTATCCAGTCCTAAGGACTGCTCAAAGCGCTTTCTTACACTTTACTCCCAGGCAGACCTGTTCAATCGAACACCATCTCGACTTCTCTGGAAAACATTCAGCCACACTGTAATTAATGCGTGAAGACTATTTGTACACAAATATCCACCTCTGTCTATAGCCATGTACTCAATACTCATTCATACAGCTGAGTAAACTGGAGCAATATAGAGTGAACGAACTTGTCCAGGTTCAACAATTCAAACCCGGGTTCTCTCAATTCACTGAGAGCCCAATGGAGTCTGTGGTATAAAATAAATATTTTTCAATGCTTGCCTATTGTTAAAACTTTATACATGTGTACTAACAAAGAGAGGTGCAACACTCTAGGTAAATAGTGCCTAAATATATTGCAGTAATGCAATACTCACAGGAAATATTTTGAATAAGCAATAGAGCATTGCATGTATAAAACAGGTTATCAAATAGAAAACTTTTGCTGTTACATCTACATTATAAAACAGACCATTCTCTGTTTGTATGTGCACCCACATCTTCGTCAGTTTTGCATGTATCGGGCTGAAATTTTGCATGTGATCTACCGGGCCCATTGAGATGGTTCGTATATTTAGACATTTTCGAAATTCGTCCGGGGGATGGAGAACTTGGGGGGCCCAATATTTCAAAAGGATGTATGTGGAGTTCCAGCCGTGGAATTTAATGTTTTTTCTATATCATTGTAAAGATAATTATGCCATCTACAAATATGTCGCTGAATGTATGCAGAAATTTTGAATAGTTTTAAAGTTATTGACGTTTGAAAATCCTCAGCGCTTAACATGCACTAGGTCTACCTGTTGCTGGTCATGTAAGCATTTCACCGCATTAGCCTTATGAGCGCGTGCTACTTCTGGCAAACAACACACTGCAACTATTCCATGGAGTTCCAGCCACGGAATTTAATGTTTTTCTACATCATTGTACAGGTAATTATTCCTTGTACAAATGTGTCACTGGGTGTCCCCAACGCGTAACCCAGCTGCCTATTGCTGGTTACGTCAGTTACATGAGTGAGTGCGTGCGATTCAGAGCCTCACCCAGGATCAAATGTTTGCCAGTCCAAATTGCGCAATTGGACATGCAATATATATATACATATATATATATATATATATATATATATACCTGCAGGGTAAATTTTGGTAATCATACTTAGTCAGTCTTAGTGTGTTCAAACTTGAAAATAAACTAAAAATACATATTACCATTTATTATGGCAAAGCAGAGCACATGGCTGAATGCACTTCTCACGTGCGATCAAAACTGTAAGTACCGGTAGTAATAACAATATAAGTATGACAACAAATATGTATATTTATTTACATAAGAATTAAAGATATAATTCTTAAAACACAGTAGCAACTATGAGTATATAGAGGGACACTGATTTTCCTTTTTCAAAAAAAGGCAAATTCTGGTTCAAAATTCCGTTTCAGAAAAAACTAATTCTGTGTCAAATTACGCATTTTCTGTTTAAAAGTGAAAAAGAAGCCCATTTCTGTTCAGAAAAGTAATATTTTATTTCAAATTTAACTTTCAAAAATAATACATTCTGTCAAATATTTAAAATATCACAATGTTATGATCTCTGCATCTAAATAATTTTGTTTACTGTGTGATTAACATTTATTTGGTCAAATTTTGCAACACAATAACAACCATACATAATCAATTTACATAATAAAATAATTCCTGTCACACAATAACATAAATGACTGGTAGTTTCTAATGCAGCAGTGCTTAATATATAGATACTAAATGTAAATTAAACAAGCGATCATATTAACAATTATGAATGTTCAAATCACTGATGCTGTTTCACACATCATTTTGTTCAACCATTTTAGCTAGCGCTATATATGACGCAATCCAACCGAATTTGTTAGAACTACGAAACGCAGGCTATATCACTTTGAGTCAGTGTAACTTGGGCTGTTGTAATGCCTTCGAGTTTTGTGTTTCAAACCGGAATAATTACATTTCTGCGTGTTCTAACGATGTGACTATTACATTTAATTAGCAACATGTCTTCAGTGCGCTTAGCGGACAACCATACAACGATCACAAAACGGTTTATGTTAGCGCCTTCCGCCTGCGTCCTTGTTTACATCGGTTGACACGAGGTAGCAACGGTGCCATGACACTCGTAACGATTTGCCTTGTGCATTTTATCAATCCTGCATCATAAACCCACAAAAATAAACAAATACCATTGCATAGTAATCAGATTTGTTTCAAAATATCTCCAATAAAGTCAGTATCGTTTACGGTGTTGGTGATTCTACTCCGTCTTTCAGCGTTTACAGTTTCCTTTTGAAAACATAATTCCCATTTCAAAATGTTGATTACGTGGAATTCCATCCGCTTTCCAAGATCGCGTTGTAATCGGCAAGTGCTTATTGCATCTACCTGCCCTGACGTTGACCTCACATAGGATTATTTAGCCTACGCATGTGTTGGCTGCCATTCAAGCAACCACCGCTAGCGGTTAGGTGACTATTGCCCTAGCAAGTCGTGGCCTGGCTTAATTGGTTTCTGGCGTGTGTCGGGCAGCTGGCCAGGCGATCCGAGTGGTCGATTTTCAAAATGAATCTCCGTAGATTTTGTAACTGGCTTCACGGCAGTGATGGGCAAAAAAACGACATGGACGGATATAGAAGGGCCAGCCCCGCGGATCCATCCACAGTCAATTTAAACCCGTCCAAAAAATGCTATTTTCTAATTTTAACCGTCCAAATGACAGGTGGACGGGTTTGGGTGAGGCCCTGGTGCAATTTGTGGCAAAATGTGTTGTCCTAACGACTAGGCCAGTGACCAGTTACAATTTATTAATAATTTAATTTGGGTAGGCTGGAAACATTTGGGATGGGTTTGGGGTGTCTGGAACTCAAATGTTGGGCATTTGAAGTTTGGTCTATTTTCAGTGTTCATAATTATGTCAACAATACTGTTTTTTAGATTTCAGTGCAACTGATTTGAGGATGAATATGACGGTCTTTTTTTCCTGGGCAATGCCGGGTAACTCAGCTAGTACACAGTTATATTTTATTTTAATTTGTTTTTATCAAGTACATTATCATTTCGATTTCACAAAACTTAATAACCTCTTAATCAACCCATTAAAATAATTACACAAAGCTACATTGCAAATAAAAAAATACATATAAAAAACAGAGAGAATATTCAACATAACACACAAGTCCTCAACCCACTTGATTTTTCCTTGAAACTTGTGAGCACAATTCTGAAGCTGTATGCTGTCGTAGTTCGCTTCTCAAGCCTCATGGTCAGATATCTTCCAGGGGTTATGTAGGACGTTGGCTTTGAGTAGCAGTCAAGCAATAACTGTGTGTAGCCAGTCGGTAGGGTAAAGATTAGTGGGAATTAGTGTTAATAAATAAATGTACAGTAACAGTAAAAAAAACAAATGCATCAGTCAGTGAGGAAACTGAGGAATGTTCTTTGTAGAACATTTTAATTACTTCATGTTGATTTGCATGCATGCGTTTATTTCCTAGTATTTCAAAAGTTACAGATGTGTAACTTTAAAAATTAGACACGTCTTACTATTTAGAATACTTTAAATGACAACAAAGTCATAATATATACAAGGTACACTTATATTTCCCAATAATAGGCATGACAACTTAAACAAGAAAGAATCAAGCAAACGTTAAATATTAATAGTAAAAAGGTATACCCACATCTGGTTTATTGTAATATGCGCTTGACATCAGGCTGCTGTAAGATTGTGTGTAGAACAACTTCAATTTCAGGTCACAATCAGTGACTATCCAACTCTCAAAGTTAATCCAGAAGCGATAGGAGTCTGACTTGAACTTGAGCACACATGCACTGTTTGAGTAGAGTGGATCGGATGAGCTTCTGATCAAGGCACCATCGATTTCACGACGCTTTGAGTTGCAGTAGTTGCCTGGCATCTTAACTGAAAACAATCAATGGAGTACAATGACTTGGTTTGTACTACAACAGAGTGGGTAGCATTTATGCATGGCATACGGGATATATTCCTATGCAAATAAATGACTGCCAAGTTAGTGGACCCCTTGTAGCATGGCTTCAAATGCTAGCTACCACACTGAAATGCAAATGTTAGAAAGGATAGATGGACCCACCCATGGGCCATGAATAACTGGTGCATTTTATATATATTTCTTTTGAAACAAACAGCAATACACTCAACAGAAATATCACATGGTCAGTCCCACCTTGGTATTAACCACAAATAACATGATTGACAACCACGTTTTGGCCATGTCAACCAGTGATTGAAACAGCACATTCACTTGGAAGTCACGTTCATTCTTGTCAATCATAAAAAGACAGTGTTGAATATAGTGGTAAGATCTAGCAAGATTTCATGGGGGCAGATTATGGTGATGGACGGATATTAGCATGCTGACTATAACATTATAAATACTATTTAATAGTCTATTACTAGTATACTTAGTATAGTCACCTACTCGGTTTCTGCCCTGAGTTTCTGCCTCAACAATTATATAGCTGGATCTCATATTAAATACATCTTTAGTTAGATATATCGGACACAATGAGCAAAGGACGTCTACAAACTTGCAACAAAGTTATTTGTCTCAAATAAAAACGAGGCAAACAGGTTTTTGACAGATATTTTGATAGCGAACGCAGACCACGTGACTACAGTGCACCACATCGGTGACGGTGATGTAAACAACCGTAATATTTAAATTTATTGGGCGAAATTGTAAGCAATTATTCACCCTAATCACCACAGGATAGTTAATGAACAGACCGTGGAGTTTATACAGTGAATGCATTGCGATTTGTCGCACAGTGATGATTTTGAACAAGATGAGGCAGAAACCAAGTGCTTCCTTATGGCGCGTGAAGTGATTATCGTCTTACGAATATTGTAAGTATTTCACTAAAAACAACTTATTTGATGCTTCGTTTGCATGCCATTGGCATTGGCATTGATGAAATAAGTGGTTCTGATTAATAATATTGATACGTTGCTGGACGATTTCAAAAATAGTTGGTGACAACTGCATATTATGCTTGTGTAAGGCAGAAACCGAGTGATCCAGTATACTTACACATATATGAGCGATGTGTTTCACAAACAGCCACCCAAAGGCAAAGGTAGAGTAAACAAACATCGACAATAATAGTGTATCGCCGTATTGCCATTATAAATCGTTCGGTGGTCTTCCCCAGCGGTAAAAGGATGCGTCCGACCCCTGCCTCCCAGTAGAGCCCACGAACGCTCGTGGTTGCGCCCACACGGAGGACGACGACGTTCCGTGAATCACTTCAATCAGTGAGTGGCAGTGGCCGTCGCGTCTGTGGACTCACTGACTCGTGTCAGTGTCACTGTCGCACTGACACTGTTGGTCTCACTGCTGGTGGTTGGAGCTCGATTTCACTGCTTCAACAAAAGAAAGCGTTTGGTGCAATAACAGCCCACTGTGGACATCCACAAAACCACACTTTTACGCAGATGGCGATGCTATCATATTTATGAATAAAAATGTTACCGTACGCCCTGCTTAATAGACAACATCCGTTTCGGAGCGACGTCTAGTGGCATCATCACTACCTAAAGGGGTCAGACTACAATTACATTTCCAACGGCGATTCCGGCATTGTTTGATCGATTTATTCAATATAAAATGCATGCTTATACATACATAAAATATAAAATACAGGGTACATTAAATATAAGGATGACACAAGAAAGTGCAAGCACTTGTTTCCATTGTGGTCTATGGGTTAATTAATTTGGACAAGTCACTGTCAGTGTCAATGAAGCGCTATAAAATATACATTCAGGACTGTGGGCATACATTAAACACTGTAAACGCTACAATATTCATTATTACAATTATCAATGTTTCTAATTTCAATTAAATTATGCAGATTGACAGTGGACACAAACCACAATCTTAAATAACCAATGTTGTTCAGTATTTAGCAAAGCCACCAAAATACCAGTGCCACAAATTCATTAAAATAAATTAATACACTTAATTATATTTATACAAACCAACTTATGTATACCATAATAAATAAATATACCGGAAAATGTTCAATGTCAAAAGTACAACCATAAACCAGCCAGATGCCAAAAAAATAAAATCATCCAATTCAATTAATTAACCAGTAATCGGACAGCCAGCATATCTCTTTTGACCGAACCTAGAAATCGAGTATGAATTATGTATTTTGATAAATTATTATCACACAGGGTGTCCTGAAACAGAATCCAACGGGTGCCACCCTGGCACCCTTGAACACAGCACCAGTAACTACAAAATATGTAGTTTAAGTCATTACGATATTTACTTTTATTGGAGTGTATATGAAAGCTGTAAATTAATTGCGTAAACCCAACCAGTCGTTTTATTAGTCCATTTAGGGGCTCTATAAATATAAAAAATCCAATAATAAACAAAATTGGATAGGGTCGATGCTACCCACCCACCCCCAAAATTGGAAAGGCCTACAAATTGCAGTGATACATTGACATGTATCTACGCCTTCAAGTGACGGAATTGCACAAATTAGAGGGTTATATAGTTACTGTTATTTACTAATCCGTGTATTCTGGTTGCAGTTCTCATTGAGTTGCAATCATTCGTACTGATGTACACAATACATCGTGGAAATTGATCTCTGATCTTATCTAAAAATAATTACCGGGGGTATATATAGACAGGTTCCCAATTCTTTCTATTGAAAAGAATGCATTGTTATATTGTTATATTGCATGTCAGTGAATTGCAACTGGTTTATTATATCAACAACAAACTACACGTTTACAGGCACAACTGAAAATGTATATAAAGAGCCGAATTTGTCCACATTTCGTGTTCTGTGGAGAAACTCATTTTTTTCTTCTGCATGTGGCCTGTGTTCTTTTTGTGTTTGAGTAAATAGTGAGGGCTAGGGACATTTTTCAAACACAATTTGTATGCTGTAAACAGCTTTCTCACTTCTGCAAGTGACTGGGTGTCTTTAATTGTTGCTGTCGGGGCATGCGTTTCTTTTTCTCTCTGCACAAGTCACGTGTGCCGGTTTTTGTCGGCAGTGGAAGCATCATTCCAATTTTTTTTATTCCAAATGGACCCTTCACCCAACTACCTACATCCAATTTTTGGGGATTATTGGAATGTTTTATTATTTACAAAGCCCCTTAGCGGCGCATTTTGTTTTTCTGGATTACGGTTAATTCGCTAGGTGCATGTTAATTGACGCCTAGCTGACAAGCATATAAATGGCGGTCGAAGTTAGCGTCTTAGACGTTTAAGTTTGGACACACTAATAGGCCAATATATTTTTTATTGAAGGCGTTGCTGAGAAAGTTGTGTATTCAGTGAATGAAGTTCGGGGGTATTTGTAGGGCGAGAAGCTTTTCAATCATTGTGGCGCTGTATAGTATTAAAGGCCAAACTAAAATATATGAAGAGGATACGAATATAGGTGCCTGCCTTCTCTAGATGTTTGGTGACATTTTGTAGCAGGGTTGCCACAGCATCATCAGTTTCATTGCACCCTCGGTGACAACAGTCTATCAAAAAACATAATTCGTACTCATTTTTCTAGGTATATACTCCCTTAAGTTTTTGGCTGCCCGACTACAGCCTCGCTTTGCAGGTTAAGTTAAGCTGAACCAGTAATATTGTCGCCTACCAAGGTTCGGCTGTTTGTTTTCACTGCCAACCATGACGCTTAATACCCGTAATGTTTGGGAAGTAGAAGTAATTATTTGAATACACAGTATCGTTCAGCCGGTCGCGGGAATGGTCGAACGGGAATATTAGGAGTCTTTGGAGTATTTGGTATGGGGCGCTAGCGTCTGCACTGTTCTCGCGGATGGGTACAGTCGCAACATGCGGCGCAATTACTAAAAAAAACACACACAACTGATTCAGCTAACAGTGTGTATAAGCTATCTGCCAGGGGTAGGATGGTGTCAACTACCACGTCTGGCTTCCAAGTATAGTCCCCTTCTTCCGCCATTGATCCCACACTGCCGACTACAGTACCACCCGTCGTCATTCCACCTATCTCTCACTCCCCCTCAACCATGCCAAGTCCGTCTTCACACAGAACTCCCACCTGCGTCGTGGTCTTAATTGAACTCCGTCTAGCACTTTCGGGATATCCGGTGTATGACGCTCAATACACTACACCGCCGAAAACACTACGGTATTGTTTTGAGTGTACTTTAAGACACTATCGAAGTGTTTTGAATGTATTTTAAAACACTACCGTATAGTGTTTTGAGCGTATACCCTAAAAACACTACACCACGTACGCCCAAAACGCTACCCAATTTCAAAACACTACCGTCAGTATATATTATCAGTAAATCAGTCATCTTTGGGAATCATACACTAGGACCGATTTAGTAATCGTTGGAACCAATTTGACAATTAACGGGAATATACAGTTAGTGTGAAATGTCATAACAATAATGATTAAGCTTAATGTCATTATTATGATTAGTTATGGTTTTAGTTGTTATGGTTGGAGTTAGGGTAATCGTAGGAACCAATCAGATGACGAGAATAAATAGTTAGTGAGAAATTATTAATTAAGGTTAGGATTATGATCAGAATTAGTTTTGGATGAAGTTAATTATTAATACGATTATGGTTAGTGGTAGTGTAATCGTTGGAACCAATCATAGAGGGGAATAAATAGTTAGTGTTAACTCTTATTATCCAATGGGGTTAGGGTTGTTATTATTATATAATGGTTGGAGTCAGTTATGGTTGAGGGTTATTGTAATCTATGGAACCAATAAGATAACAAATACAAATAGTTACTGTGAAATGTTATTATTTATTATGGTTAAGATTACTATTATAATTATTTATGATTGGAGTCAATTATGATTGGGTTTAGGTATACATACATGCATACGTACGTACGTACGTACATACATACATACATACATGCATACATGCATACATGCATACATGCATACATGCATACATGCATACATGCATACATGCATGCATGCATGCATACATACATACATACGTACGTACGTACGTACGTACGTACGTACATATACATACATATACATACATATCATGATATTGTTTATCTTCTTCCAAATACTGGACTGAGCCCTTTCAGGGCTTTAAAAGTCCAACGAAGCTCATGCACTTTAGGAGGCGGCATTTGCTCTCTTAAAAATAATTGAAATGTTATGAAGGTGTAGTACAGAGCACTGGACAGTTGTAAAACTATGTACGATGTACTTGGATGTCTCAGCAAGAAGTTATCTGGTGGCAGATGTTGAGGCCACCAAAGCCAGCCTTGAAAGTTACTGGGCAGGTGGTGGCTGATAGGCTTATGGAGAGCCTATTTCACTCTCTGGGTGTTGCAGGGGAAAAGGGGTTGTAAAAGGCTGGATGCATGGTCTGCCCCCACTTGACGAAAACGCTGGTCTCCTCGAGTAGGCTCGGGAACAGTGTACTTTAAGACACTATCGAAGTGTTTTGAATGTATTTTAAAACACTACCGTATAGTGTTTTGAGCGTATACCCTAAAAACACTACCCCACGTACGCCCAAAACGCTACCCAATTTCAAAACACTACCGTCAGTATATATTATCAGTAAATCAGTCACCTTTGGGAATCATACACTAGGACCGATTTAGTAATCGTTGGAACCAATTTGACAATTAACGGGAATATACAGTTAGTGTGAAATGTCATAACAATAATGATTAAGCTTAATGTCATTATTATGATTAGTTATGGTTTGAGTTGTTATGGTTGGAGTTAGGGTAATCGTAGGAACCAATCAGATGACGAGAATAAATAGTTAGTGAGAAATTATTAATTAAGGTTAGGATTATAATCAGAATTAGTTTTGGATGAAGTTAATTATTAATACGATTATGGTTAGTGGTAGTGTAATCGTTGGAACCAATCATAGAGGGGAATAAATATTTAGTGTTAACTCTCATTATCCAATGGGGTTAGGGTTATTATTATTATATAATGGTTGGAGTCAGTTATGGTTGAGGGTTATTGTAATCTATGGAACCAATAAGATAACAAATACAAATAGTTACTGTGAAATGTTATTATTTATTATGGTTTAGATTACTATTATAATTATTTATGATTGGAGTCAATTATGATTGGGTTTAGGTATACATACATGCATACGTACGTACGTACATACATACATGCATACATGCATACATGCATACATGCATACATACGTACGTACGTACATATACATACATATACATACATATCATTACGCAATGCAACAAGACAACACCAGATATGGAAGAAATGTGGCCAGAATAACCTTCTGACATTTATTTAATATTCACCCGATAATTGGATGAGTTGTTAGCTAAAACACAATACAATCAAATGTGGGCCATTTGAGGTCTTAAACATTGCCCCATTTATTTTATCTATACATTCTAAAAACAAGGCCCACATTATAGAATACCATACTTAAATTATGGTAATACACCAGAACTATTAAAAAGACGCCTCCCAGACATTTAGACGATTAAAACTACTAACTATTACCACATCCTAGAGAGAGGTGGGGCCATTCCGCCTTCCGCCACACCGTTTATTAATCCTATTTTAATTACCGCCCTAAAAACCCTGCGTACACTTGAAGGAGGAAAAAGCTTTAAGGCAAAACCTCGTGTACCATTTAGAAACAGGGAAAAGCGTCAGCAAAGCTAAAATTAACACATGTGCGTGTTGTGAAAATCCCATACATACTTATAACTAGTCTTATGGCAGGAGGGGAGGGAGGTGGAGTCAAAACTGATACGATATTCGATAAACAACTGAACACGAGGAATTTCAAATGTGGCCGCTGCTGGAGGTGCAGTGGCCTTTTATGTCCTGAATGGTCGGACTAGGTTTTACTGTATCACTACGCTAAAGCGCGGGAAGGCCGGCACGCCTTCAGGCTATTGGACTCTGACCTGGTCAAGGTACAGTGTCAGCTTGTTTACCTAGCCTGCAGGCTGGCTCTAGGACTTTAGTGTTGCCTTGGTTGCCTCGCGTAAAACTTGTTATGCAATGTAATCGCATAAATCCCTTTACGCAATGCAACAAGACAACACCAGATATGGAAGAAATGTGGCCAGAATAACCTTCTGACATTTATTTAATATTCACCCGATAATTGGATGAGTTGTTAGCTAAAACACAATACAATCAAATGTGGGCCATTTGAGGTCTTAAACATTGCCTCATTGTCAGTGAAAAAGCAAACACTCCGGTTTGCCCATTCTTCCCCCCAGACTTCGACTGCGGCAACGATAGGGAACAACTCTAACACTGCAATGTTGAGGGAATACCAAGAGGGAGGCCAGGTTCCCCAGAACCATTCCTTGTCATACACTGCCCCATAACCTACCCTACCTGATGCATCGGTATACAGCTCCAAACAATCACCTGCGTGAAACTTGTCATTCAGGAAGAATGCTCTACCATTAAAATCTCTCAAGAAATATTCCCACACTTTCAGGTCGAGTTTGACTTGCTCAGTAAGCCTTACATGATGGTGTGGTCTGGTCAAGCCTACAGTTAAATCGATGAGGCGCCTTAAGAAACATCTTCCCGCTACGACCACCGAGCATGCGTGCCCCAATACGCCAATGAGAGATTGAAGATGCTGGAGAGTGACTTTCTGCCTTGCTAAGAATTCAGCTACAAGCGACTTACATTTCGCCAACTTATCCTCCGGGAGTCTGGCTTCCAACCTGACTGTGTCCAACGTGATGCCTAAAAAGGGGAGTGTAGTAGCGGGACCCTGTGTCTTCTCCTGCGCTAAGGGGACACCCATCTGCCTACATAGCGAAAAGAAAGCATTCATGTCAGCTGCACATTTTTCAGAAGAATCTGCGAGGAACAAGAAATCATCGATATAATGGACCATTCCCGATACATTCAACTTAGACCTAGCTACCCATTCTAAGGCTGTACTGAAAGATTCGAAAATAGAACAGGAACTAGCGCAACCCATAGGGAGAACAGCGTCCATATAGAATTTCCCTCTCCACTGAAAACCTAACAATGGCGTGTCCTGTGGTGAAACTGGGATTATGCGGAATGCCGCTTCGATGTCTACCTTACCCAAAAAAATTGGGCACGGGGACTTCTTGATGAAGGTAATAGCGTCCTGTACCGTCGCATACTGTACTGAAGAGAATTCATGTGGAATACCATCATTCACTGACGATCCCCCTGGATAAGATAAGTGATGAATCACTCGATACTCACCAGGTGTCTTTTTAGCTACAACTCCGAGCGGGGACACCCTAAAGTT
Source organism: Escarpia spicata (assembly GCA_963995525.1). NCBI lineage: Eukaryota > Metazoa > Annelida > Polychaeta > Sabellida > Siboglinidae > Escarpia > Escarpia spicata. Next base: position 28,481,484 of record OZ023214.1, read on the forward strand.
GGGAACATTAGGTGGAACGTTGCATGGCCCAATAATACGACCTAATTTCAATTCTTTCTTAATCTTTGCGTCTATTACTTCTGGATACTCGAATGCAGATTTCAAATTTTTAGTCAATGTTTGTGATTGAACTGGTGTGTTAAGACAACCTAAACGAAAACCATAGGTAAAGCCGTGGATAAGGTAGTGGGATAGATTGCTATCATAACCTTGCAACATGAGCTGTAGTACTGCTGGGGAAACAGGTGACGGCAGGAGATTGTGTTTATTGTCTGGGGTTAATGCGTGAGGTAATTGCTGGCAACCCGGCAGTACTGGTCTGTCTATATTGGATTCGCGGACACTGGGTAACTGGGTGGCCTGCCCCACATCGCTTGCATTTGTGCTGGTAGCGACATTTGCGACTGTCACAGTGCAGGCCCTTGTTATACGTGAAACAGGGGTTGGAACTTTGTGCCGGCCGGCGGGCTCCTCCCTTGCCATGAAAGGGGGCCCCCCCGAACGGCATGCTTACAGTTCTGCTTGCTTGCAGCCAAAGCTCGGATTCGACAGTGTCCCATCCCCAATTGTGTAGTACACGGAAGGACCTGAAAGACTCATCATAAACCTGCCAATTGTAACCCCGCTCTGAGAGATCCCTGATTGTCTGTATGTATTTTAGCATTGGTGGGGCTTCGTGATAGTGGACAGGTTGCGAGAGATAAATGGACATGTAAATTTGAAATGCCTTGGACCGCAGAGGGAAAGAGGTGATTGCTGGCTTGGCCTTGGGTTCTATGCACACCACTGAGGTCCCGTCTTCTGCCCCCTGGAGTCCCAAAGCTAATTCCTGTGAAACTGCTTTTCTTTGGGGAAGTAGGGTAGCTAGCTCCACAAATTCGCCCGCCCAAACCAGTGCTCTAGTTTTATCAGAGACATGTGCATGTAATGAAACGGCAGAGGAAGTGAACGCTCTAACTCTGTCTTGCGTTCCTATAGGGAGCCTATCCAATACCCCCCCAACACCTGTTTCAAAGCCATCTGAAGATGGCCACGGAGTAGCCAACCCAGAGGCCGTCACTCTGGGCAGGGCAGACTCTGTAAGAGCTACGTTTCCCACAGGTTGACCCAAGGCCGTCACATGGGTCAGCTGTGGAGAAACTGTGACACATTCACCAACAACATGGTCATCAGAGGTAAGTCCTATCGGGTCTTTACGCTGTTCTGTTAACATTTGATGCATTTGCTGCAATAAATTGTTCGACTGCTGTACCCGATCCTCCATTGCCTCTTCCCATCGGCGACGAGCTACGGTTGCTGCCTCGCTCTCCAACAGTGGCGCTGCTGTTGCGTCCCACAGATCAGTGTCACGAGTAGCTGAGTATCCAGCGTCAGTTTGCACTCCTGACTGTTGGCTTCGCGCTGCCGCCGACCGACCTGCGCGTGTCCGTGGTCGTCCCCGAGCTGGCAATGGCTGTTGGATCAGCATCGAACGATCCGTTGTCGTTGGGCCAACATCAGGCCACGCTCCTGATAGATGGCTTCGCCCCGCCCCCGGTCGTCCGGCACGTGTCCGAGGTCGACCTCGAGTCACCGGTGGCTGCTGGCCCGTCGGTGGATGATCCCCTGTCATCGGTGCCGCTGTCCGACTGCGAGTCCGAGTCGGTTCCACTATGGCAGCAGCCGGACGAGTTAAACTCTGGCTTCGTGCCCGTTTCGGAGCCATCCTGTAACAATTATGCATTGCCGGTGCGGCACGGGTTATTTGATGCAAATGTAGCCTGCCTCCGAGTAAAAACATTTCCAATGGACTATGAACTTTTGGTGGTGCACTGATTGAAATGTTTAATTCAAGTCATGCAACATCATCAGGCACATGTCGCCACCTATTGAAACAGATAGGCTCGTTAAACTTAAAGAGAAACTAGCTAGGAATCTGCTCTATCATTGCAGCTCCCCAAAACTGAAATGGAATAGCAATGATCTGCAGTTTGACACCGCCAATTGTCACTGTAAAAAAAAAAACACAAGAACGCCAAAAAGCCGGCTGGCTGACAAGGCCAAAACCGCCGTACTGGCCATCTGGATCGAACTGCCAAGCTGGTCCGTCAGGGCCAGAACGCCATCATATGGCTGCACTGCCCGGCCAGAACGCCATCATATGGCTGCACTGCCCAGATACGCCAAGCTGGCCAGGTCGTCACACTGACAGGGGGCTATCTGGACCGAACGCCAAGCTGGCAGGGCCAAAATACCAGGTGCCAAGCTGGCCGTTCGTCTCAGTGTATGCCCAGGAACAAGTAATTCAGCTCCAAATATATGGTCATCATGCTAGCAACACACCATATGCTAACAATCAATCAATCGTGCACCTATTGATGAGGCACTGTGAAGAAATGCAGCTGTCACCACCTAAAAATAGGAAACTGCATTAAATAAATTTTGAGGCCATCTTGACTGGAGCGATAAATTATTGGCTGGTCGTAACCTATCGGTAAGATTCCATATGATGCTCCAGAAAGCACTGCCTGGCATGATGAAGATCGAGGTATGTATAACAAAACACCAAACTAGTTGGTAAATAATCAGTCAATAGTCTTGACGCACCACCACCTGCCATAAAGATACATATCATAAACCAACCTGGTTGGTAAATAAACAGCCATGCAGTCTACACTTTGACGCACCACCACCTGCCATAAAGATACATATCATAAACCAACCTGGTTGGTAAATAAACAGCCATGCAGTCTACACTTTGACGCGCCACCACCTGCCATAAAGATACATATCATAAACCAACCTGGTTGGTAAATAAACAGTCATGCAGTCTACACTTTGATGCACCACCACCTGCCATAAAGATACATATCATAAACCAACCTGGTTGGTAAATAAACAGCCATGCAGTCTACACTTTGACGCGCCACCACCTGCCATAAAGATACATATCATAAACCAACCTGGTTGGGAAACACATTCAATAGTGAAGTCTACCGCCAACAGCGTCCGCAATAAAACTTGAACTAGGTACATGGTAACAAACACTGCTGGTTAACCATTAGGCGAGTTATCTACACCCGAGGCACCACCACCTGTCACAACTTAGAAATATATACATTTACACCAGCATTATGGATAAGTAATTTAGCTGTGTAATCTACGCTTGAGGCACCACCACCTGTCACAAACTTTGAACTAGATACATGTACATTTTAAACGAACATTGTTGGTAAACAAACAGCCAGTCCTTCGAACTGCCTTCGAGACGTTACTGCCTGCCACAAAGATGAACTGCATACAACATATAAACCAAACCTGCTGCTGAAGAAGCAGCCAAAAGGCTGCCTTCCAGACAACACCACCTGTCGCGACAAAACTTGTCTAACCACACACCTACATGCCATAATCCCAACTGCTGGCATCTAATCATTTGCCAGCAGTGGTCTGCACCCGTGACACAGACCCCTGTCTAAAGAATGGCTAACATCCCTTCAAAACCGTATTATACCATGTGCTGTCTGGATAGTGATAATAATAAATAATAAAAACTTGATTGAACATAGCTGCAATGCAGCCAAGTCTCGTGTAAAGCTTAAACACTTGAATTAAGTTTACAACGTGACTGACGAACGTACCATAAAAATTCACTTATGCTATGCCTATGGATCTTTACTCCATCTACTGCCTTCCTGCGTTTATTGGGTAGAGGTTGGATAGCAGCCTGCTGCCCTGCCCCATTTATCGCCCGCTGAATTCGAAACTAGAGCCATTTGGCTGCCCTGAGAATTGCCCCCCGGTAACTCCTGAATAACTTGTAGTTCCCCAAATCGTTTAAATGAACCCCATCTTCACGAAATACCCGGTCCTGCGGATTCATAAAACCCTTATGCTTCCAAAACGAGACTTGGTGGCATTGCTCGCACTCGGCCTTAACTATCTCGTTTACGCTCGCGGCACGCGCGGCCCCCTCGGCTGGCGACAAATGTCGCCAACCTTCACGTCTAATGAGTTGACCGATAACGACGTGGCTTACGCCGAACGCTACTAATTCGGTGGCAAACTCTAATAAATCCCATGCGATCTGCTGCGGACAGAGGCCCCCTGACGTGTCGATATCATTACCGCCTACGTGCAGTAGAACAACCTGAGGATCCAAACAAGCAAAACGCTCCCAGTGCTCGTCGGAACGCAACGATTGTACTGTAGCCCCTCGACGGCCGACGTATTTCACGTTGAAACCGTGACCGTCGACGGCAAAATCTGCCGAGACCCCTGGCCAAGCCCAGGATGGACCGGCCGACTCCAAAAACCGCGCTAACCAGAAAACATGGCTATCGCCCACGATCACAGCTCTATTGCCCCCCGTGAAACGGTCAGTCGCCATTTTAATCTAACGATTAACGGGTACCGGACAATTTAACTTATGCGAACAACACAAAATATACTTAGGTTCGTTGTATCGCTCGACGTGACTTGTTGTAGACTCGCAAATCTCCGTCGCAGAAATGATGTTGAAAGCGCGCAGAAAATTGAAGTCAAAAATTAAGCAAATACAAAGTCAAAACTGATACGATATTCGATAAACAACTGAACACGAGGAATTTCAAATGTGGCCGCTGCTGGAGGTGCAGTTCATTATATTGTTTATCTTCTTCCAAATACTGGACTGAGCCCTTACAGGGCTTTAAAAGTCCAACGAAGCTCATGCACTTTAGGAGGCGGCATTTGCTCTCTTAAAAATAATTGAAATGTTATGAAGGTGTAGTACAGAGCACTGGACAGTTGTAAAACTACGTACGATGTACTTGGATGTCTCAGCAAGAAGTTATCTGGTGGCAGATGTTGAGGCCACCAAAGCCAGCCTTGAAAGTTTCTGGGCAGGTGGTGGCTGATAGGCTTATGGGGAGCCTATTTCACTCTCTGGGTGTTGCAGGGGAAAAGGGGTTGTAAAAGGCTGGATGCATGGTCTGCCCCCACTTGACGAAAACGCTGGTCTCCTCGAGTAGGCTCGGGAACAGGGGAGGAGGCAATTGTCTGCAGGAATTTCTCCGGGGGCAGACATGTGGTTCTACCCCTCCCCCTATTAAATGCTTGTTTTTGTGGCGAGCGTCAATGGCGGGTGGAAATCAAAATTTTATGAGACGATTAATGTGTATTTGTGTTGACTGTGAAGGGTGTAAGCAATTGGAGGGCAGACATATGCTTTTCTGCCCCCTTCTCTCAGTAATAGGCGGCGCGGCGTCATGAGTTCACAGCCGAGACAGCGGAGAAGCTGAAGTTACAGCGGCGCAGCGGCGATAGAATTGCAACAGCACCCCTCCCCCCTCTTCCGGTGTCACAGTCGAGCCAACCGAGACATGCAGCCACAAGGCGAAGGAAGATGTGAAGATATGCGGCGGCGCGGCGACAAACATTTGTCAGTGGTGCTGAAGCTCCGGCAGCCTCCCCCAATATGAATTTCGTTCTCGCGCCACTGGTTCTGGGGTCACTCCGTTGGAGGTATTGGTCTATGATGATGTCAACGCGCCTGGTGTTGATTTTGTGAAAGAGACTAAGGCGGCTGTTCTTTCTCCTCGCTACAAGGCTTTCCCAGTGCAGCACGTACCTTCTGCATGTTTTCGACACATCGTGGTGTTCTGTCTCTGTAGTCGCCACAAGAGACCATAGTGGTATAGGAAATGGCACTGACTTTGGTTGAGCAGTCGTTGATGTTTTGTCGCAGGAAACCGAGGACTCTGTTTGCATTCCCTGCTGTTGTCGCTGTATGTCTTGACCATGTCAGGTTGTTGGTGATTGTGTAGATAATTTAGAACGATAACACATAGAGTATAAATATTCGTAATTACTGAAAGTTGTACGTGTTCCGAAAAGCCAATTTATATGCAAATGGCTCCAGCTGGGGATTTGTTTACATTTGAGGCCATCTGGTTGCGGGGAGGCAAGTGCCCTACATACATAGGTCCTTTGTTCAGAAGGTTACTGTAAGTTCACTAGCACCCTGCCAATATTTCTAGAGACCCCTAAACTTTGGAAATAACATAATCAAGGGTCAGCGTCTGTGCCAAGGCTACAGATTTAGCTGTATACAAGGAGGGCTTGAATGAGGATCGGGGCTGGCTGCTGGGGGATGCAGCCGGGGGCCAGACACTGCGAAGGAGCTGTTTGTTAGAACAGGCCGGAAGATGCAAGCTGGAGCTGTGTGTAAGACATGCCAGCGATGATCGGGGTGACAACTGTGGCATACAGCCGGAGGAACCTTTCTCTTGAAGCACTGTCACCGAGCGCTCTGCGAAAAGTACTAAAAGACTATCGCAGTTCACCCGTGAAAACCAGACTCGGTGAGTAGCTAGCCGCCGCCGTCTGAACTTATCGTTCTGACATTTATAATTCGGTTGCTGTATAAGCCGCCGCCGTCTGAACCTATCGTTCTGACATTTAGAATACTATTATATCGGATACAATTCGGTTGCTGTATAAGCCGCCGCCGTCTGAACCTATCGTTCTGACATTTATATCTGGGTAGTATTTAGCAGACATGCCAGGATGCATACACGCATGCATGCACATCAACATAAAGTAATTAAAATGTTCTAGAAAGAACATTCCTCAATTTCTTCACTGTGTATTAGATATTGTATTGGTACGGTTTTCGGCATATAATAAACGTATAACCTGACGTATCATTAGTATGACTGAGTGAATGAACGTGTGCCCGTATGCTTCCCTGCCAAACCGCTCGCCGCAAACGCTACAATTGTGACGCCCAGGTATCTACTTGCTTCGGATGTTTCTAGCATTTTGTTATGGATGGTGTATGACGTTTCATGGGCCGGTTTGGTTTTCTTCGGTATGACTCTGATGGCTGCATGTGCACTTTCCTGGATTAAATACCATCTGCTAGTCCTTCTCCCACTGCTCCAGTGATATGATAAATCCGAATGGATCGAGGGCCTGCTGGTCTCTGTCAGTGGTGATGCTCTTAAAGAGGAGGCAGTCGTCTGCGAACGGCTTGGTACACGAGGAGTGTACGACATCTGGCAGATCACTAATGTACGACAGGAAGGGGAGAGGTCCTAGGACAGAGCGGTGCCCTGGGGTCCGCCTGGGTGGAATGTATCTCCTTTGGCAGGACCTCCTCCGTTCTGCCTGCAAGAACGATTTAATCCATTGGAAGGTGTTTTTCCCGAATGCCATAGTAGCCGAGCTTGTGAAGAAGGCGACCGTGAGGCACCTTGTCAAACACCTTGCTGAAGTCAAGCAAAATTACGTCTACTTGTTCACCCGCGGCAAACTTGCTAACAATCTCGTGAACGGTACGTGACTGCAAGCTGGGACTCGCAGGAGCGCCTGCGTCGATATCCGTATTGACTGTTGCAGAGTACCTTGTTCTTGTCGAAATGCTTCATGATGCTACTATAACGATAACTGTTTATATATATGTATATAAACAAGCCGATGTATATAACTGTAATTGATTGCCGACTTTGTTTCGTTTACATCTGGCGACAACACACATCATGGCGACAACACACACAAAACACGTTGGCTTTAGTGTAGCCACTGGCACGGTGATATACACCTTATTCGCCAGGTGGCGTGTCAGTTTATCACTTTAATTGTGATATCGTCACATCCCCCTCTTTTTACAGTCAGATGTTTAACTTTTCACTTCATTTCAGTCTTTGAACTTTGCTGGAAGTTTCAATTGACGCCTTGGTCGTGCAACAGTCGCCGGCACACTGCATGGTGAACTTATAACCCTCGGCGGCATATTGCGTGGTGAATGTACTACCGTGGATGGTACATTACGTTGTGGAGACGTTTCGACTGAAGGTTCACTGCTTGGCGGAGACGTGACGTTGTCTTGACCTCTCTGTTGTGCGTTCTGGTTGTCTACGCACGTGTTGTCTGAACACATTGGTCTTTTCATCGTATTGTCAGGTTCATCTTGTTGAGAGTACCGAGTATCATCCTTATACTGCTTTGGTGTGGCACGTAGCTGTCGTCTATTCCTTCGGTATGTCGAGCCTTCACTCTCAATGATGTAAGATCTGACGCCTGATGGTTTCTGAATGCGTGCTAGTGTCCATGTTCGTGAGTCATTTGAGGCATTTGGCTTCTTGAACCGCACAACATCTCCTGGGTGTAGTATGCTGAGGTTCTTGCTCGTACGATTGTATAACCTGGCTTGTTTCTCCTTTCTGCGTTTGAGTTGCTCAGGAGCATCACGTTGTGCTGCAGGATCGGTCTGCAGCAGTACTGGCAGCGTTGGTAGCAGTGTTCTGGTTCGACGTGCGAACATCCGTTGAGCTGGCGATGTGTGCATAGCTTCTGTAGGTGTGTTTCGATAGTCCAGAAACGCCAAATACACATCCGCCTTGTCATCAATTGCTTTCCGCATGATTTGCTTTGCCGTCTTGACTGCGTTTTCCACCTTTCCGTTTGCCTGGGGGTAACGAGGTGACGATGTGATATGTTAAAATTTCCAACGCTCTGAGAACAACTTGAACTCCTCACATGCAAACTGTGGCCCATTGTCAGAAATCACTTTTTCTGGTGCACCGTATCTCGCAAAGTGAATACGCAGTTTGGTGATAACCTGTGTTGCACTGGTCATTGACAGCTTGTCAACTTCGAAGAAGTTCGAGAAATAGTCCACCGTTATGAGGTAGTCCTGTCCATGAAGGTGGAACAGGTCAACTCCAACTCGTGACCATGGACGTGACGGTATCTCATGTGACAACAACGGCTCTCTACATTGTTCTGGTTTGTACGCGTTGCACGTACTACAGGCACTGATGTCATCTTTCACTTCTTGGTTCATGCCTGGCCAATACATCACTTCACGTGCTTTTCTAAGACATCCTTCGACTCCTAAGTGCGAGGAGTGGAGTTTCTTTATGAGCATGGCTCGCATGTCACGAGGTATGACGATTCTCTGTCCCTTGAATAGTGCGCCATCCTGTGTGCTGAGCTCGTCACGGCAATTGAAATACGGTCGTGCGAGTGGATCGACTGCTTCACGTCGATCCGGCCATCCCTGGAGTGTGTAGCGAACTGCAGTTTTCACTTCGTCGTCTTTTCGTGACTTGCACATGATTTCGTGTATTCCGTTGGTCGACAGATGAACATCTTCTGTCATGTCCATTTGTTGCAGTTCAATGTCGAACACATGATCCCTTGGGTCATGTGCGTGGCTGTATGGAAGGTATGCCCGAGATAGTGCATCTGCGATATGCATTTCGTTTCCTTTCGTATACACGACATCTATGCTGTACTTCTGCAGACGGAGCAGCATTATCTGCAGTCTCTTCGGTGCATCGATCATCGATTTCTTTGTGATCGTCTGAAGTGGCTTGTGATCCGATTGCACGGTGATGGGTCTTCTGTACACATACTGGTCAAATCGTTCACATGCAAAGACAATCGCTAAGAGCTCTTTTTCGATTTGGGCATAGTTATGTTCTGTGTTTGCGAGTGCTCGAGAGGCGTAGCACACTGGTTTTCCCTCTTGCAGGAGCACTGCACCCAAACCACTCTGGGATGCATCACATTGGATTGTGATTGCTTGCTTTACATCATAGTATGCGAGCACTGGTGCTGCTGTGATCAGTTCTCTGATCTTGTTCAAAGCATCTTGATGTTGCTCAAGCCAACACCACTCCACATCTTTCCGATCTAGTTGTCTCAGTGGTTCACAGACTTGTGACAAATGTGGCAAGAACTTCGCAAGATAGCCAACCATGCCGAGAATTCGCTTCAGTGCTGTGACATCCGTTGGAGTAGGCATCTTCATGATGGCCTCAACCTTGGATTCGTCTACCTTGAGTCCCTCATCAGTGAGAAGATGACCAATGAATGGTACTCATTTGTTTCGCAGTTGAACTTTGTCTGCTTTCGATGGACATGTTTTTCCAGTCGTTGGTAGTGTTTGTGTTGTCTCCATCATTGTCTGTTGGCTGTCACCACCTCTGTCACGGTTCCGACTGTCTGTTCTCATGGTCACTGCATTTATTGCATCATAGTCGTTTATCTGAATTAAGTCAAGGTCCAGACATGACTGCAAACTCAGAAGTGGAACAACATTGGCACGCACAACAACGAAACGCATCTGTCTCTGTGTTCCCTTGCGGTAAACTTGCAAACGCACCAGTCCTATCGGTTTCACTACCGACTTGTTGTGCATGACGAGTCTAATGTTCGTGTTCTCCAACTTGCTGCATGAGTGATCTGCTGTTGCACATACGTAGTCCTGATATGGCAGGATGTCCACTGATGACCCTGTGTCCATGTGAAACGACACATTTGTTTTGCCATTTATTGTCAGTGTTACGTGTGCTTTCGTCTTACGTTCACTGCCCACTGTGTGTATGATCGCTTGTTCGACCAATTGATGAGTAGCTGCACTTCTGCACATCGTAGCGAAGTGATTTAGTTTTCCGCACACGGCAGGTGGCGCCACGTGCAGGACACTTGTCCTTCCCTTTTGCATGTATACCACCACACCTGCTACATCCTGATCGTCCCTCACCAGAAAGTTGTGCATACCTTTTACTGGTAGGTGTGTACTTGCTAGTACTCGAACGTCTAGATATGTTGTACTTTCTTGCAGGATTGCCATAATTTGCATTGTATGGGCTTGCAGCTGGTGGCTTGACTGGCGTCGCCTTGTGTCGAACTAAGTGAGTGGTCATTTCTGTACTCATTTCTTGTGCACGTGTGTGTGTGTGTGTGTCACTTGTAATGTTTTCAACATGGCAACGCAAGTTTCCAGATTTAGGTCTTCCTTTGCAAGTAACTTTTCTCTTGCTTTATCGTCCTTTATACCTATGACCAACCTGTCTCGAATCAGTCTCTCTCTCAAAGTCCCAAAATTACAAGTGGCTGACAGCTTGTATAGCGCTGTTATATAGGCTTCCACCGTCTCACCTGCATTTTGCGATCTGTTGAAGAATTTGTATGATTCATAGGTTTCATTGGTCTTGGCAATGCAGTTGTCATCAAATTTCTGTATGACGACATCGATCTTATTCCTGTCTTCGTCCTCTTGCCACTGGAATGTTTCATATAGATCTACTCCTTCCGTACCTAATACGTTCAGAAACGCAGCAACTCTGACCTCGTCGTCTTCTTTCGCTATTTTCGTCGCTGTCTCATGGTATCTCCATTCTCTCTTGAATATCCGCCATGATTCTCCTCTGTTTTCCAAGGAGAGCTGATTCGGCACTTTTGCCGTCAATCTTGCACTCATCTTGTACGCGTCTTCTTCGGTTTCTTCTGTGGCTTATACTATCCCACTTCTGACACCATATAACGATAACTGTTTATATATATGTCTATGTCTATATAATAATTGGCAAAAACCATACGGTCATTACGCCAATATAGGGGACGGGGGGCATATGGCATAGCCCTACAGGGAATTTTTAGAGTTGTCTGCCCAGCCTAGATTTAAAAGTATCCACCGTGGCTGCAGACACAACTGTTTCGGTTAGTCCGTTCCAGTTCCTTACTGTTCTATTAAAAAAGCTGTTAGCATAAACCTGAGTCCTTGCCGGCACCTGAATAAATCGTTCACTGTGGCCACGAGTGTTGTTGATTGAGTGAACGAGGTGGCTCGGCAAAGGAAGGGCTATTTCTCCATGTACAGATTTATAGAACATTGCTAGGCGGCTGACCTCTCTGCGGTGCTCTAGGGACTCCCACTTGAGTGTTTTCATCATTAATGTTACGCTGCTTTCCCGACTGTTGTTACCCATTACAAATCTCGCTGCTCGTCGCTGTATTTTCTCAAGTTCGTTAACATTTTTTTTGGTGTATGGATCCCAAGCAGCGCTCGCGTATTCGAGATTAGGGCGGACTAGTGCAAAGTAAGCCGATTGTTTAGTTTTCTCTGAGCATTTATACAGATTTCTCTTTATAAAACCTAATATACGGTTAGATTTGGCAGATAGGTGGGATATGTGAGTGTTCCATCTGAGGTCATCAGAGAACTCCACGCCTAGGTACGGGTGATGGTGTACAGTTCCCAGGCTGTCTCCATTGATGGTATACTGAGATCGGTGGATAGTTCTCTTCTTGGTGATATGCATAACTGAGCATTTATTGCCAGGTTGCAGACCAGTCCACCAACCTATGCAGGTCGGACTGGAGGGCTTCTACGTCATTACTGTCATTGATACACCTGTATAGAATACAATCGTCGGCAAAAAGCCGGATATTAGAGGTGATCCCCTCTCCTATATCATTGACATATAATAAAATAAAAAGTGGGCCCAGTACAGTGCCCTGTGGTACCCCAGACTCGACTGTCACTTCTTCTGACGACTCGCCATCTACTACTACATTCTGCTTTCTGTCAGTTAGCCAATTTGAAATCCAGTTGGTGACTCCATCACTGACCCCGTAATACTGGAGTTTTCTCATAAGGCGTGCATGAGGCACGGTGTCAAAGGCCTTAGAAAAGTCCAGTATTAGGAGATCAGTTTGGTGGCCGTTATCTATATTCTTTGCAATGTCTTCTGTGGCACCAATTAATTGTGTCTCACATGAATGTTTATTCCTGAACCCATGCTGGTACTCTACGATGATGTTATTAGAGTCCAGATGGTCCATTATGTTGCTGTAGATAATGTGTTCAAATAGCTTGCAGCATACTGATGTGACTGTGAGGGATACTGGCCTATACTCTATAGTATAGTTTGCTGCGATTGATTTGTCACCCTTCTTGAATAGTGCTGATATATTAGCATGTTTCCAGTCAAGGGGGACCTCACCCGTGTCGATGGATTGTTGGAATATTCTAGCCATAATGTATATAAACAAGCCGATGTATATAACTGTAATTGATTGCCGACTTTGTTTCGTTTACATCTGGCGACAACACACATCATGGCGACAACACACACAAAACACGTTGGCTTTAGTGTAGCCACTGGCACGGTGATATACACCTTATTCGCCAGGTGGCGTGTCAGTTTATCACTTTAATTGTGATATCGTCACAGCTACTATGGACAAAATGTGCTCCAGCACCTTGCAAGTGATGGACGTGAGTGACACTGGACGGTAGTTGCTTGCTTGGTGTTTCTCCCCTTTCTTGTATATGGGTAAAATTCATGCCTTCCTCCAGTCATTGGGAACTGCACCTGTGTCAAGCAAAAACTGGAACGGTATCGAGTATAAAGGCTGTAATGGAGTCTGGACCTGTTGTCTTTTCGGTCTTCAGGTCCTTCAGTAGCTTATTCACCCCTCTGGATTCGATAATTATGTTTTGCATCGACCCGAAGGGGCTGAATCATTTGTCCGGCCTGCTGCTCAAGTCTTCGTTGATAAAAACAGACTTGAATTTCTCATTCAGTATCTCCGCTTTGCTGGAACTGTCGCTTCTCAGGAAACCATCCATATTCTTGAGCAGGGGAACCCCTGAGGCCTCCTGTCCTCTGCTCTTGATAAAGCTCCAAAACCTCTTAGGATTGGTGTTGTACGCTTCATTGACAATGGTTTTCATGTAGGTATTGTTTGCTGAGTGAATCATGTACTTTACTTCTTGCTGTATGCAGACGCTTATAGCGGTCGATGTCTCTCTTTTTCTTGGTCCTCCTCGCATTGGTGTGAGCTCTCTTCTTCCTCTTGATCGCTCTTCTGATGTCAGTAGTAATCCAGGGATGGCTGTATCTATAGCGGCTGATAGTTTAGAAGGGATTCTCTTCACGATTATAGTTTGCAGTACTCCTTTAATGTCCTTCCACGTATTTTTCACGATTTTTTATCCTCAATAGCTTTGCTGTAGCTGGCCACGTCATCTTTAGTACCCTGCACATCCGCCTTCTTCCACAAGAAAATCTTCCTGCGCCTTGGACGAGGCCGGAAGGTCTGGAGTGATATATCATATACATGACAATTTCGTGGTCGCTATTCCCAACAGCTGGGTGGGGCTTGATCCATTCGCGTGTTTGGTTAAGTCCATCTCGGCAGCTATTAATTTTTCTCACACCCAACAATATTTAAAATATGCATATCCCCTGCACGCCCCCCCCCCCCCCCCCCCACGACGTTCCCGCCACTAGCGATACAGAAATATATATAAAAAACAATGACGCTACTCGCACTCGTTCAGTCCATGAACTTATCGACGACGAGGTTAGTTAAACCACGCAGTCTGGTGTTAACTGTTTAAGGTATTAATTTGTTATACCATCTATGGATAAAGTGCTAGAGAAAACATGAAGTGGCGTTGCATTCATAGATCGTGCGCTGTATTTTGTTTTTTGAATGTACGATTGTAAATTGTTCACATATCTCAGAGTTTATATGCCGATGTCAAGACTGGGTATACCGGCGATACATGTATAATAAGACATTTGTGACTGAAACCATGAAAAATATCGTGGTAATTAGATGTACCACTCCTACAAAGCATTGGCTTCCTGTTGAAGGCATATTCCTCAAGCTGGCAACTGAAATAATAAAAATACCTCTGGCAGCTAAAATCATAAAAATACCTCGGTTGGACAGGTTTCCATATATCATTATAAGAACGCTGAAGCAAGAGGCTCGATCTTTTCTTCCTTAATTCACTCATTGTGATAACATGAAAACCACAACAATGACCATGAAGCGGGTCAAACCAAGAGTTAATATGTTGTGCTACTTCTGTCTGCTTCTGGGAATGACTGGCAACAATCACGTGCATCAGGTTTATATTTATTTCTGTCATACGATGGTAATTAAGTCTCGTACCTAGCTGCCACCATGGGCAGTAAAATATAAATGAATCGGAAGTTCCCTGTTCATAAGAATGGTGGATTTAATAATCTTAATTAGCCCATTGAGGAAGCTATTAATGTTCCCTGTTTCGCCAAACATCACTGCCTCTTTGATAAGGAATGTGAGGCCATAGAGTCCATATATATGACTCGCCCATATCAGTAATTGCACAAACAACATTGGCGCAGGCGCTATTGACCGATTAAACAGATTATTCAAACGCGCGCCGCACCCGTTTGCATCTCGCATTCGTCGTCACTCGTCAAGTTCGGCTATGCAACCGGCGTAGGTCATGCTTCAAGATCGACACTCAGTTGCAGTAAATGTGTTTATTGCATTTTATGTGTGTAAAGAATGACCACCTGTTAATGGCGTTAAGGTAAATACAAGTGCTTCGATGTGGCTGGTTTTCTGCGTGGCATTGAATCTGTTAACGTAGTGTAGAACATGACAAGTTACTGACGTGCCTGGAGTGGAGTGGAATGGAGACAGTGGAGTGAGCGATACGACTAAAAGCGCACGACCACGCACGACCAAAATGTATGTAGTGCTGGTAACCAAGCTGGCTGTTGGTGGCACGTAGGAGGTATGTGCAGCTCGCCAAATGGCAAATTTCAGATATGTTCTTCACATTGGTCGATTGGAGTAACAAAATTCGCAACTTTTATCATCGCTTGTGGTAACTTGCCGGTTCCATTCGCCAGGTGGCACTACTGTGCCAAGACTAAATACTCGTCTGGAAGATCGGATGAAATGCCTAAATTGTGTAACTCCTGGGTGAAATACAGACTCAAAATTTGTAATATTGCACACACAAACCATATATATATATATATATACCATCAACGGCCAAACTATCTACCAACATATTATATTACATGGTCGTGTGTGGTCGTTCGCTAACTTCGTGGTCGCGTGCTTAGTAGATTACGATACTATTCCAGATTGGGCTAGAGTAGTCTAGAGGTCTAGTTGAACAGGAAACAACAAACGTCTTCGGCAGGGCTGCTACCATTACTGATATTCCGTAATCGTTACTTATTAATTCACCTCAGATTACGGCATTACGGAAACTGCCACCGTATTACGGAAATAAAAATATCCGACTGAAGAACATGATACACATTAAAGAGTTGCTAAATCTATCAATAATCCTGCTCGAGATGCCATGTAGAAACTGTCTTCATTCATTTGTTACAATTTCTCAACACATGTTCAGTCCACTGCAAGTTCTACAAAGTCAGTGACGTCATCCAATGTTGTGTGCAATGTTACAACTTTGACTGCCCTGATGATTACTGCCATGGCCTTGGATATATTACTACCGGTAGTATAGCATACAGTACGTCTGCAGCCTTCAGTCAACAGCAATTACAGCGGGGAAAATATCAGTCTCATTAATGTGCCTCTACACATTAATAAAATTTACAGGTGTAGAATTATATTATGAAATAAATAAACTAAGATGATGTTAGGTAGAACCATTAAATTACATTAAATAGTTATGGTTTTCTGAAAATTATGAATATAATTATAACATATCTTAGACAAATATAAAATAAGAATTACAATTGTTGTAATTGCTATAGAAAACAATAATATTTTATTCAGGGCTTTTTATTTAAATACAGTAATTTAACATTATCAATGACTGATTGACTGTAATAATTATAATGTTTCCTGCTGTGTTTTGTAAATTTGGAAGTTCTTTGTATTGGCTATTCACTGGTGCTGTCTTTCCCACAGTAGTGCTCTACAGATGTAAACACTTGGGCATGTCTGGCCACGCATGGACTTTGACAATGTAACTTATTGGATGTTGCAAAACAAACATCTCTTTGAAGTGCAAACCGACAACCTTAACTGGCGACAGGAGTTAGTGTGGCAACATAATTGAAGAGCCGGATTCCAAAATGTGCTAAGGCCATTTTTTACATTTTGAGTAAACAGCAAAAGAAAAATATGTAACGTTATGTATGTTTTTTTTTAAATATTTAAACATGTGCATGTAAGGATTCTTTATTATATGTCTGATGGTAACAAATATTGCAAAATTAAATTAATTGGGACATATTTTAACAATATTTTTTTTGGATTGTTTTTGTTAGGTAGGCAGCCCTGGTCTTCGGTAATCTTTTCAAACTTCTTTCTAATTAATATTTATAAGACAAGGACGTAGATAGTTAGTAATTACTCAGCAATGCCAAATGATGGTTGTTGGTCCGGCACTCTAACCACTCGACCACCACTCCCCACTTCAGGGTACACCCCCTGCATGGGATCTTTTAGTTTTACTTCTGGCACAGACACCTGATAGAAGGGACCAACAGCTTTTAGTCTTCTAAGTTCTAGAGTCTATTCTAAAAGATACAAGCAGTGTGGAGTTGACCAAATTTAGAAAGTTTTTAAATGTAACATTAAAGTAAATAACTATACGTAGCCAAAAAAAACTTTTGTATTGCATGTTATAACTTTTAATTTCAGGAAACTCATGATCTGAACTTGAAGTACTGGAGAGGCATGTTGCCTGTCATCATGGCTGTATCCACCCACAGACCCATTCTCACAGCACTAGGACGGGCCACGCAGCTGTGGCATAGATATCTACCCGTGGGACGTCATTGTAGGACTTTGTCTTCTCTAAGTAGTCCCTGGTTGCTTCTGACACAACACTCACAGTATTCCACTTACTCAACAACCAAAGTTCACAGAATCACTCCACTCTACCTCCGAGCTGAGCAGTATCTAGACCGAGTCGCCTTGATAGATTGCCATGCAATGCATACATACAATGACATCTTGGTCCTGGCAAACAAACTTGTAGATACAATATCTGACTTACTCAAAGCCAAAAATGATGATGTCAGAGGAAGCCGAATCGCAATGTTGTGCAATAATGACATTTCGTATGTCGTAGCCCAATGGGCAACATGGATGCTACAGGGTGTAGCTGTGCCCCTTTATCCAAGCCATCCCCCTTCTGAGCACGAGTACTTCCTCAACGATTCATTGAGTTCACTAGTAATCGCAACCGAGGATCATGCAGAACAAATTCAGCCAATCATTGATAAGATTGGCATTCGCTCCTTGATACTGCAGAAAAGGGATTACCTGTGCACAGCTAACGTAACCAGCGGGGAATCTGATGTCACGGAACAGAGAAGACTGAGGCGAACCAACCGCTTGAACCAGCTACACGAGGGAAACAAGTTCAAACACCAGCCAGCATTGATGATATACACGAGTGGAACAACTGGCAGACCTAAGGTACACCTGTCAATGGTTGCTTTATCGTTTACTCTTCTCTTTAGTTGGAGATGAAGCAACACAAAACCGTTTGGGGTAAAACTGATAATGTGTGTTTTATTGCACATCTGTTTGTGTTATCATTATATTTCATATGTGAATTTAAAGCAAACCCTCTATAGCATCCACCTGCCGCTGTGCCACACACACACCCGCGTAACTACCAGAACATTTTTGGACTGGTAAGAATTTGATCCTGCATAAAGGCCTGCATTGATATGATGTGCATGACAAGTGTGCGTGTGTTCCCCAGGGTGTTGTGCACACACATGGCAGTCTGCAGGCCCAGATCGAGGGGATGGTGGGGTCATGGGGGTGGACAGCCCAGGACGTCATCCTCCACACCCTTCCACTTCACCACATCCACGGCATCGTCAACGTCCTCATGACGTCACTCTACTGTGGGGCCATCTGTGTCATCCTACCAAACTTTGACGTCAGAAAGGTTGGTCGATGTGGAGTTATGCATGTGCAGTGGGTCACTTATATTCAATTTTTAAATGCATATTAGAATATAAATTCCACGACGATCACCTAGAAATACCAGTTTTAAAATACCAATTATTTTTGTCAATTCTTTGTCAGAATAATAGTACAAGAACAGAGCAAGTCTCGATGTTAAAAAGTAACCCATTTATAGAGCACCTTTAGTTTACAGAGGTAATTTCAGACAGCATCTTCCACTCAAAGTTTGGGTACATTTTAAAGACAACAACATCAACGAGTGATGTAAAGGAAAAAGAAATTGACATCAGAAACTTTCATTTTTCATATCCAAGATGTATTTGATTTACCTGGTAGAGGCTTTCGTCAACGTATCACGTTGACTTCATCAGTACAGATGACGCTGAATATCAGACATCAACAAAAAGATTAAGGACAGAAACTACTGGAGCCAAGTAGTCATCCCATACGTAGATGGACTCTCGGAGAGAGTACATCGAGTAAATCTTCTGTTATTTATAGTCTTCACGTTAATCTACATCTAAATAAATCAGTACTATATACTGGAATCTCACTATCACTCGATTTACACTGTAATCTCACTATCACTTGGGACCAAGGACTAATGTAGGATAATATTTTTTCCCATCATAACAGCACCATGCACCATATGCCCGGAAGTATTTACCATTCCAAATAGTTTACAATGCAGTTGGGAGAGCAAAAAAACCTAAATTTCTTACCTGATCATATATATGTATATAGTAGTGTTGTTATTGATATGGTCATATATATAGTGACCATATTATTAATAACAACACTACGCCACCAGTAGAGTAACGTTTATTTAACTTAACAAGAAACAACAGCCTGAAACATAACAAACAAAATAAGATACAACCAAGCTGCTTCGAGTAGAAAAATTCATTTGTGGATTGGCCACATGCTAACGACGTCGAACGCGATGACATGGTAGAGATGACGATGCCGGACGCGACAACACGGGCAGAGGTATCACCGACGACACAGGCACAACCACTGGCGCAGTCTCCACTCGGTCCAAGCCATCATCTTTGCGGTGAACAGTGCCGTCGATGGCAGTCATCATAATTTTCATTGGTTTTTATAAAAAATGCGTAATATCATTTCGACATTTCTACGACGGCGGCAGCATAGCGAAGACAAAAATGCTGTATTACAGTTTCAATTGATAGTGTCATGTGCTTTCAATTAAATGGACCCCTCTAGGGAAATAATGAAGCATGTGCGTTCAGTATGTTGGGCAGCAAAACCCCAAATGCTCCCGATTACTCGGATTTGCATACGGAGAATAACGGGCCAGCATGAGAATACTAAATAAGGAAATCATCCGTAAACTCGGCTAAAACAATGTCAAACTGTGCCAATGTCAGAGAAAGGCTCCACGTGTGCGGCGTCCATCACACAGCCCGTCGTATAGCAGTAGGGTGGGTCATTACACAGTTGACGGGTTTGTACCCGTCAATCAAAATTCTTACCCACTCCGGCCGACGTCGAAATGACGGGGTGACGGGTCTCTGCATTAGTCTATGCTTGGGACTGAACAAAAGTGACCCGAATAGAGAGGTGACCTTATTAGCTAGACTAATTTCCTATACTTTACTGTTGTGGAAATAATTTTGGACTGTCCTAAGCTGACCTTAATTGCGAGATGGCTGTAATGTATTACCAAAGTGACCGTTAAGCGAGGTTTGACTGTACTTCAAATGTCAGTCTTTTTATGCATGCTGTAATGGAATCCAGAATATACTTTTTAATCCAAAAATGACAAATTCCTGTGTAGCATGAATTTCACCCTTTTGGACTTCCCTCCTTAGTGGCATTCTTCCTTCTGTGTTCCAGGTTTGGGCAACCCTGTTGAGCCCTGTCACCTCTACTCTGCCCCGAAGCATCACCCTGTTCATGGTCGTACCAACCATCTACGCCAAACTGATTGCAGAACACGAGCGTCGCCTGGCGAGAGGTCGTGGCACTAGACGTGCAAAAGAATATGTCAAAGCCGTTTGTGCCACAAAGATCAGGTGACGTGTGATGCATGTAATAATACCTGGTAATATAATCATACAATGAAAACGTCTCGGTTTAATATTTGTTGTGATGGTGAGAAGTATCTTAGCACTTTTGTTCGGTGAAGCGTTAGTTGTTACCCTAAGAAATAGTATCACACATGAAACTGTACCTAAGATATAGCTGCTGGTGGTGAGGATAACTCTACTTTGTGTCCCCTTATGGTTGGTGTTGACATAGGGCGTCACATATATTGGTATATTTAAAATCTTTAGGACTGTTTTCTTTTGTTGTGATGCTACCCTTTTCCCCTTTTTGGTAAATCCCCCCGTAGTGCATTTCTGTTTTTTAAGTTTATGACAAATAAATCAGGATAATGATTACCATTTGTGAGCTACCACACAAATAACCTAGCTACCACACAAATAACCTAGCTACCACAAAGATAATGATTTGTGCATTTAGTTATAATTGCCATGGTAACCTGCAGATTGATGGTGAGCGGGTCAGCGGCCCTGCCTGAGCCCATCCTCCTCCGGTGGGAGGAGATCACTGGACATTGTCTGCTGGAGCGCTACGGGATGACGGAGACAGGGATGGTTCTGTCGAATTCCCTCACTGGACCCCGCATCCCTGGTGAGTCTTACTTAGCGATGGCTAAGTCTTGACCGACTTAGTCGGCGGAGGCAAGGGGCATAAACGAGGCTGTAGCTGCGATATTTCTCCATTCTTGTCTCAGTGACTGTGATGATGAGTTCTGGCAAGGCTTTAATCTTATTCTCTGCATCAACATAAATAAAGTGTCCATGTCTCACAGCCGTTTAGAAAGATGGACAGTACAAGTTGTCTGAACAAGCTGTACTTGAACTCTGGCAGTTTGTTACTTTCTTCTGTGAATTTTATTTCCTGATTTTAAAGGCGGGATGTCCATTCGTTTTTACTGTAAAATCCTGTTATACCGTATAAGCTATTTATATTCTGATGTAGTTCTGGCCAGATGCAAATTCAACTTTTGTATTCAACGGTGCAGCGATTGCAAAAACGCAGGGCTGTCACTCAAATCACTGACTAGCGAGCTCTGATAATTGCGAGAAAGACCGTGACCCAACGTGGGTTGTGAAGATGTATCACGTGATGTACATGTCCATCGCACTAGTAATCAGACCTGAGGCCGATCATTCAGAAGCAGTTTGCTGCCATGTAAACAAACAGTTTCTCCCGAAACACTTCAATTTCAACTACAGCAAATTGGTAAAACATATTTTCGTGTTCAGTATGTTATGATATACATAACTAAATGTTGTACTGTATAACACGATTTTACGATAAAAACGAACAGACAGCCTCCCTTTCATTTGCACACTAGCCCCATTGTAGTATTTCTTTCTCTAACTCTCAGGATCAACCCCAGGATCTTAACTGTCAATGTTATATAAACAAATTAAATAGTCATATACTAATTTGATGACATATACTTTTAGATGTTGTTTATGATTTCGGAATAGTTGCGGAACATACTGTAGTAAAATTCAGACATGTCACGTGTACACATTTAAGGTTGAAAGTTAATAGTACTGGAGATATTTTGTTGGGATGTTGTTTTTAATAAAAAAATATACATTTTATTAACTACAAATGTTGGTAAATAGCAGCAAAGTAATTTATTTTATTGGCTTAATTGGTAGGTTCTGTGGGTAAGCCATTCCCCAACATGGAGGTGTGCATCGTGAGACCAAATGTGTACGCGAAGCAAGGATATGATGTGCTGGTGTACAGCAACGACAGACGCACAAGAATCACACCAGGTACACCTGTCAGCACCGTATTTCAGGTTCAACCGATAAATTTGCCAAGAGACTGAGCATGCCGTTTATATAAAAAGTATATAATCTTTTTTTGTTTATTTGGCATAATTAATACTGAACAAGACATATATACATGCATTTGTAGTGGGCTCTCTCTGTAAGTATTCAGGCCTGCACTGTGTTATATTCCCATGGATACAACGAATACTGCATATGTGCCTTTAACGAGTGTCCACTGAGTATAAATTTACAATATTCTGCAGGTGTATTGCTAGATTCTACCACTGGTATTTGCAAAATGAAAGAAGCCTTTCTATGGAGTTCAATACAAGTTTAACAAATAAAATACATAGTTTGATCTAAATACTGTTTATCAAGAAGAGATGTGTTGGAGAAGGATGTCTAAATGTGTGAGATGACAGTTACTTTGTTGTTATCTTGTGTCAGAATATCAGAAGTTGTGTTCGCCTCCTTACCCATACAGTTAAAAAGTAAAAAGGAGGTCATGTTGTCCTTTGTATTTGGAAATGTTATCCACTGAGTGTTTTGTTGATGTGCGCAGGTTGTGAGGATGAATCTGGAGAACTGTATGTACGCGGACCAAGTCTCTTCTCAGAGTACTGGAATAAACCAGAGGAAACGCGCAATACATTCACATCAAATGGATGGTTCAAGACAGGTGTGCATTATTAGGAACATGTTATGTTTCGGTTCATTTTGGAAATGTGAAATACACTATATAAATTTAAACATGAATTCAATTATGCATATGACAAAATAACTTCTTCATTAATTATAACTATTCTAGTATATAAGTATTAATATGCTAGATTCTTCTTCGAGGGGCTGAGGTCCACTCACTTCATTCCATGTGAATTCTCATCTTTGGGCCATGTGATCTACCCATTAGCGATATATACTTTTTAAAATGCGAACAGAGTTATTTACTGTTTTCAGTGACATTGTCAGACATTCATCAGAGGGCGCCACAATGACCTATGTTTGATTTACTGGGATGTGATTGCTACCAGGAAATTATTATTGGAAGCATGCAGTGCCCTTGATTTGTTGCTCAACAGGTGTGTGTAAGGTATTAGTTATTTTTTTGTAATCATGTGTTGTTTTCATT
Source organism: Escarpia spicata (assembly GCA_963995525.1). Classification (NCBI taxonomy): domain Eukaryota; kingdom Metazoa; phylum Annelida; class Polychaeta; order Sabellida; family Siboglinidae; genus Escarpia; species Escarpia spicata. The sequence continues at coordinate 28,504,965 of OZ023214.1, forward strand.
ATGAGGGGAGCGGTGGTCGCGCGGTAGAGCACTGGACTGTCGATCGAGGGGACGGTTCGATTCCACCTGCCGCTGTTTCGAAACTTGAGCAATTTTGTTCACCTTACATTGCCTGTGTCTTTTGGAAGAGACTAAAAGCTGTTGGTCCCTTCTATCTGGCGTCTACGCCAGGGGAAGTATCAGTTCCCACACGGGGGGTAAATGTATAACCTGTTGTATACTTACAGAGTGGTGATCTCTATCTGTAACCTACTTGATCCTGCTCCCAGCGGCCGGAGTTGCTTCCCAGTCAGGCATGTGAGAGACCTGAGCAGGCAGTGTATATGGTCCAAATGCTGTATCATTGGACCAACTGGGTCCTATATCAATAAACATACATTGTGTCATTGTGTGTTGTTGCAGGTGACACAGCATGCTTCAAGGATGGCACATATCACATCCTGGGACGGACGTCTGTCGACATCATCAAGAGCGGCGGCTACAAGATCAGCGCTCTCGACGTGGAGCGCCATTTGCTGGCCCACAAAGGCATCACCGCCGTAGCCGTGCTTGGTCTGCCGGACATCACTTGGGGTCAGCGGGTCGCAGCTGTCGTTGCCCTAACTCCAGCCACTGACCAGCTGAGTTTGGATGAACTTAAGGAGTGGGCATCTCAACACATGCCTGGCTACCAAATACCCACTGTGCTTAAAGTTGTTGACGACATTCCGCTCAATGCCATGGGCAAAGTGAACAAGAAACAACTGCTTTCTCAGCTGTTTGCCAAAGAGCTGAAACGCTCGATGTGATGTCATCCGATTCATTGTCACATATGCAGTTCGGGTTGTGTCATTCCAGAATCAAATCTTGAAGCCTACATACATGTACTAGATAATATTCTAATAAATTCAAATATCACAAATTGCAGATACAGCATACCTCCTTTGGATTATTACTAATAATAATCTACTAAACTATCATTTCAGATGTTTATGAGGTCTAGGAAGACGTACGGGTAATTCCTGACAATTCATCAATGTGCCATCAATCAATTAATAAAATTATTTATTGTATTTTTTAACAAAACCAATGTAAAACTATGTAAATAAATAATATGTAAACTATTTCCGGATGTTGTTTTATGTTGAATGAATGAATGAAAGTTAATTCAACAACATAATACATGCACAGTATGGTGTGCTGCAGCTGCTGAAAGGACATCGCGGAAGTCATAGACTTATATGTTGCTATGCCCTTCTCAAACAAAAAAACTGAATAAATACAATATGAATTATAAATAAATTACAAAATAATATTCACAACTCGTGTATAAACTTGTTAGCATAGTGCTTGTGTTACTAATACATGGGTTTAACTAAATATCATCTTCAATTAATAATCCACAAATGTGTAGAAAGTAATGACAATTTGAATGCTTTTTAAATTTGTATTAGACTTGGAAGCTGAGTTAATTTATTTGCTAAATGGTTCCACGTTTTTATACCCGACCTTGACAGTGAGTGACGGCAGTCGGAGGGTGGTGTTTGTGGTTGCACGCGTCGTCGGCGCGTAATCCGCGTCGGTGCTCTGAATAAATCGTCTGACTCGCTGTTGGGTTCTCTGGCTGTAGTGGCGAGTGGTTCGTCCACCTCCACAACCGGTCCTTCCTACATCTCCTGGGCGCTCGCAGGTCGCAGCATGGCCTCACCGCACTGCGCCTTCTCCGGGTTCGCCTCGATCCTGCAGAACCTTGTCCATGCACTACCATCTCGGACAACTCGCGCCGGCTGCCGTGTCCAACTCTCTTCCTGTGACATGCTTCGTGCGACATTTGCGGGACACGTGCATGTGTCGACGACGTTCCCTCGCAACGAACAGTGGTCACGACAGTCTCGATGCGAGGATGACAGCTTCCCGCAGTGGTCACGTGACTGCTGCCGCCCACGGGACAGATGAACGATTTCTTTGCTTTGTCAAGAGGGTGATGTTCATGATTTCTCGACAGACATCGCCAGTCCCCATGGTGCGAGTTACCCCTCATCTTTTAGCGATCTTTCTCCCTCCGGCCATTGTCATTCTGTGGTGACAAGTGTCTGTCACTGTGTCTCCCATCACCGTGACTCGACAGACTCTTGGATCGGTAAGGGCACGTGACATATGTTGCCGTGCCGATGTCATCGTTCGCGTCTGTAATGTCTTATCTCACCTCCTCTTGGTTGACAGATGGCTCGCAATAGTTTCGTCTCGCCCGGGGAGGCCGACGAGGCTGCGCCCAACATCCGTCTGTCATCTGGTCACAGCAATGTCTCGGGTGGTATACCTGTTCACCACTCGTGGATTATAGGCATTAGGCATCCACCTCTTAATGTCCCTCTGCAACACTGAGTTGTTCCGGCCTCTATGCTGTCGCTAAGACCACACTCCGCACTGTGGTCTGCCGTACGACTTGAGCCGGTCTGTGGGGGGTTGATATGGTGCGTCGGGCTCAGTTTTCAACACGCCGATGTCTTGTGTTCATCGATGTCTGCCCTACCATGACGCCAATCGGAATCATTCCCCATATCGGGCTCAGCTGTCTCTGCATGACAGCTTGTCTTCGACTGCAAGAATGTCAGCACACGAGTCATGCTTCTTGCACAAATCAAGCTCTTTCCCGCCCGAATATATCACAGCCGATGGCGTGTTCCCACTCATATCCGACGCACGACCCACGTGCGCACCACATGAGGAGTAGACTGTTGTACATGATGCCCGTCTAGTCTATGGGTGTCGCTCGTTGACAACAGCACACAAGACGGTGCCCGAGCTGCCATGTTCGCTGCGCTGCGTTTTCGTCTCTAGCTGCCCGCCCATTCTTCCCGGTTGCCCACGGTCGCTCCATCGCAGAAATAAATGTGTCAAACCTACTAAATTACCGGACAACTGTTGTATGATTTCTCTCCGTTCTTTCCGCTGCTCTTCCCAGGCTTTCATCTGGTCTTCTCTCTGCTCTTCCATGGCTTTCCTCTGCTCTTCGTATATCCTTTGTAGTAGGGACATCATCGCTCCCGTCTCTGTGGCATCCTGCGCCCGTGTCATTGCCATCTATTCCACTTCTGACACCAATGTAACGAAATCCATGGTTTGTTATTTACAGAGAACCGCAACACAACTCTTGTGTGGGCCACTCCATTCCGGAGTGCGGCAACGACACGTTTATTCAACTACACTCTGGGGTCAGCCCACTGTTAGTTTTCCCATAGGCGACCATGTTAACGTTTTGTCTGATTATAAGAAAACGTTACCTATAAAATGTCTTAAACTTCTCACCTGTTGTTATCATCAACTCATTGACATGCCGATAGATTTTAACAAAAATTGCATACTTCTAGCTCTCGTGAAATGCCTGTATGTGTGACACCCGTCAATATTTACAAATGCCGGCAAGAATTACTCCTCAAACAGGTCACACAGACAAATTGCTGCCAAATATCCTTCCGCTTATTCAAATCATCTAGAAATACACAGTTTTACAGTCAACACCTTCTACAATCACACATGAAAATCTCCCTGCTCCAACGCACTTATGTCACAGCATGTGAATTTTGTAAAAAATCATTTATCAAAAATACACTGCACTTTTCTTCGCAACTTTTCATGCAACAGACAGGAAGTCTATAACTAGAACATGACCCCTCTGGCTATGCTGCTACCCGTCAGCCAATGGCAATGCTAGCCAATCATGTGGCTCTCCTGCAGACCTCCAACTCCCTCCTGTCCTCGCCGAGCTGCGCCGAGCAACTGCCGCTGTCTACTCCCTATGCAGACCTCTGAATGTCTTGGCCGCCGTACCTGGCCTGTTGCATATCAACTCGTTATGTAAGCTGCACTAGATTGACCTTCTGCAGTTCAGACACAATCAGACTGATTAATATCTAATTACACAACTATGTTAAATAAATAATGTGTAAACTGTTTCTGGGAGTTGTTTTATATTTAAGCAAGTACAACGGTTTCAACTATGTAGATGTCGCCAGATGTACAATCTTGGAAGGTTTAACTAAGGGTGTAAATATACACTGAATTAACTACTACTACTAATAATAATAACTAAATTACTAGACTTCTTAAGCGCCAATATCCTGAGAGAATCCGGGGTCAGCGGCGCAACAAAACCAAAGGATTAAACATTCTCGTACTCGTGTGCTAGGCGAAAGTCGTCAACAAATGGATGGATGTGTTAAGAAGCTAGGGAGGATAGATGATATTAAAAAAGATAGGTTTTCAAGTGACGGCGAAATATGTTTTGCTGATTTAACACTGACGGGATGCGAATTCCATATAGTCGGCGCGGCAACTTAAAAACCTCGAGTTCCAGCCTTCGTCTTAACTCTGGGAACAGATAGTAACTTTGAACTAAACGACCGAAGTTGTCTGTGCTGTCTTGCTGTGGTGATCATTAAGTGTAATGTTCAGGTTGTTTGGAAGAAAGGGCTTGGTAGGTGATTATACAGATATTAAATATAATGCGATATAGCACGGGGAGCTAATGTAGTGATTTTAGAAGTGGCACTGAGCGGGAGAACCGAGGAGATTGTGTGACTACCCTTGCCAAACAATTCTGGACACGTTAAAGTTTTGCAATATCCTTAATAGCAATATTATGAAGGAGCTCGATCGAGGGAATTGCAATAATCAAGTCTGCTGCTAACAAAAGCTGTTGCGATAGTCTTACCGACAGAAAACGACATATATTGGCGAATGCGGTGAAGATCACGGATATGATAAAATAGCAACGGTATGTTTGGGATATGAGTTGTCTAAAATTGAAGGCGTGATCAAAGGTCACAGCTATATTCCGTACCGAGGCTGCTGGTGTGATATTTTGACTCGGGATGCGTGTTGGGAAAAAGCCATAAAGTTTACCACGCGCATTGGAGTACCAATGATGAGAAATTCAGTTGTGTCTGCAATTAACTTTAATTTGTTGTCAAGCACCCATAAGAAAACATCTTGGAGACAATCATTGAGTTGGTTTAGGCCTTTGGGGAGTGACTTGTATCCGGCGTAGCCAAATAAATGTAGATCTGCGTAAAGATGATCCAAGTTAAGACTGGATTACAGAGCTGCGTGGCGTAGTGTAGAGAGTGAAAAGGCCCAAGAACATAACCCCGGGAATACCATATGAAGTGGGGAATGCAGCCGAAAAGCAGTTCTCTATCTTTATAGTTTAATGTATGTCGGTTAGGTATAAAGATGATGAATTATAGTGATGCATCGCAACATTTGATGATTTATTTGGTGATGGAATATACTAATAACTATCGATGGTAAAGTTAAGTTAACTATTGACAGTTATAGTTGACAGTATAATGAACTATTGACAGTAAAAAATAGTTAGCGAAACAAATCAGCATGATTTCTTGCGCCACTGTAGCACTGTTGGTAAAAGTGTTTTTAAACTTTATTTAGTATTTTCACTTATTTTCCAATTTAACATCACCAATATTTCTTCAACCATTGCAGCACCTTTCGTGGACTCAGTAGTTTGAATCGATTGCCTCTAAGGCAACGTTATTGCACCACTCATAAATTATAGTTTGGAATACGTTCCTAGCTATTCGCAATTCCAACTACTTTAGAAGTTAAATGCTGATCTGTCCCCAGCACATGAGTAGAACGCCGATTACAGTTTGGTCAGTAGAGGGAGGCACCAGTAAACTGTCCCAATAATGCAACAGCAGAGGGCGCCGCCTCGTTAACCTGGCCGACGGCTTTTTGTCGTCTGTCAACTTTAAAAGTTACTAGTAACTCCGTTTCGAACGTTACAGTATAGGCCATCCGTGTGCACTCTAGCAGATGCACAACAAGTCACGTCGGCGCATGTCAACGCCACGGACTGCTAAAGTGGGCGTTCTGATCTAACTAGTGAGCCGAAGTACAACTCGGTCGGCGAACACGCGAAAATAGGTCCCGCTTCTTGGATGGTAACTGTCACCGTGATTAATTTTATGCAACCTGTGCGTGATCGGTTTATTCCATAACTAATGGTGTTTTTGTTTGTGTTTCACTAGCAATCTAAGAAAACTGTTTAAAAATATAATTTTATATATTCAATGAGTGTCAGTGGTGTCAAAGATGTTTTTGTCAGTTTTAGCTTACCCTAGTTTAGGTTCAGACTTCACTCTTCAGTGGATCTTGAATTTCTTGACTTTTTCAGTGCAGGTAAAAAATAATTTATTTTGACATTATACATGATCAAAATAAATATATTTCAAGAGTGACCTCTTGTAGAGCTATAGATCGATCAATAAAATTTAATTGGGTATCTTTAATTGTGTAAACATACTTTATACGAATGCCTACTTTATATAGCCAGTAAGTTAAATATGCTGCTTTATCGGTTAGATCATTAAGATAGTTTGATAATTTGGTTCTGGGTATTCACATCCTTCCACTATTTACCAGCAAGACTACATGTACGCATGTGATTGTAGTACCCCTACACAAATACATACAAACAACATGCATGCACCATACACACATAACCTGCTGAGTTTTTTTTCAGGTAAATATTGGAGTACATGAATGGCAGCCACTGTGAGAATGTTGCCTGTTGTCATGGCTGTATCCACCCGCAGACCCGTTCTCACAGCACTAGGATGGACTACGCGGTTGTATCATAGATATATACATATGGAACAGCATTGTAGGACTTTGTCTTCTACAAGGAGCCTCTTGTTGCTTCTGACACAACACTCGCAGTATTTCACTTACTCAACAACCAAAGTTCACAGAATCACTCCACTCTACCTGCGAGCCGAGAAGTATTTAGACCGGGTCGCCTTGATTGATTGCCATGCAATGCACACGTACAACGACATCTTGAACCGGGCAAACAACCTTGTAGATAAAATCTCCGACTTATTTGAAGCCAAAAATGATGACGTCAGAGGAAGCCGAATCGCAATTTTGTGTAATAATGACATTTCGTATGTCGTAGCCCAATGGGCAACATGGATGTTACAGGGTTTAGCTGTTCCCCTTTATCCAAGCCACCCCCTTTCTGAGCACGAGTACTTCCTCAACGATTCATTGAGTTCACTAGTAATCGCAACAGAGGATCATGCAGAACAAATTCAGCCAATCATTGATAAGATTGGCATTCGCTCCTTGATACTGCAAAAAAGGGATTACCTGTGCACAGCTGACGTAACCAGCGGGGAATCTGATGTCATGGAACAGAGAAGACTGAGGCGAACCAACCGCTTGAACCAGCTACACAAGGGAAACAAGTTCAAACACCAGCCAGCGTTGATGATATACACGAGTGGAACAACTGGCAGACCTAAGGTACACCTGTCAATGGTTGCTTTATCATTTACTCTTCTCTTTAGTTGGAGATGAAGCAATACAAAACCGTTTGGGGTAAAACTGATAATGTGTGTTTTATTGCACATCTGTTTGTGTTATCATTATATTTCATATGTGAATTTAAAGCAAACCCTCTATAGCATCCACCTGCCGCTGTGCCACACACACACCCGTGTAACTACCAGAACATTTTTGGACTGGTAAGAATTTGATCCTGCATAAAGGCCTGCATTGATATGATGTGCATGACAAGTGTGCGTGTGTTCCCCAGGGTGTTGTGCACACACATGGCAGTCTGCAGGCCCAGATCGAGGGGATGGTGGGGTCATGGGGGTGGACAGCCCAGGACGTCATCCTCCAAACCCTTCCACTTCACCACATCCACGGCATCGTCAACGTCCTCATGACGTCACTCTACTGTGGGGCCATCTGTGTCATCCTACCAAACTTTGACGTCAGAATGGTTGGTCGATGTGGAGTTATGCACATGCCGTGGGTCACTTGTAGTAAATTTTTAAATGCATATTAGAATATAAATTTCACGACGATCACCTAGAAATATCAGTTTTAAAATACCAATTCTTTGTTAGAATAATAGTATATAAACAGAGCAAGTCTCAATGTTAAAAAATAACCCGTTTATAGAGCACCTTTAGTTTTCAGAGGTAATTTCAGACAGCATCTTCCACTCAAAGTTTGGGTACATATTAAAGACAACAACATCAACGAGTGATGTAAATGAAAACAAAATTGACATATCAGAAACTTTCATTTTTCATATCCAGGATGTATTTGATTTACCTGGTAGAGGCTTTCGTCACCATATCACGTCGACTTGATCAGTACAGATGACGCTGAATATCAGACATCAACAAAAAGACTAAGGACAGAAACTACTGGAGCCAAGTAGTCATCCCATACGAAGAGGGGCTCTCAGAGAGAGTACATCGAGTACTGATCCACCCTTACAGACCATGCGACAACTGAAAACCACATCATAGACTGGGAGGGAGTGAAAATTGTAGACGAGGAACCCAACCGAAGAATCCGGCATATCAGGAAAGTCAGAACACCCATCAACAGAGACAAGGACAATTACAAACTGCCTTATGTGTACGATGACGTCATTCAGCGTCATCGCTACTGATGAAGTCGACGTGATACGTTGACGAAAGCCTCTACCAGGTAAATCAAATACATCTTGGATATGAAAAATTTAAGTTTCTGATTTAAAAATGAACTATCCTGAAGAATGTTCAGTAAAGAAATTAACATATTTTTTCACCAATTACATTTTTTCAAAATTTTAGTTTTGCGGTGTATATACTTAACACAAATTCTGGATTTAGAATGAGAAATTTCAGTTCCTGTTACTGCACAGTTACAAAGTAACTACATTTTTTTCTATAAAGTTAAGAACACTATTAATCTTGGTTAGTAACAGATTACTAATAAATCTTCTGTTATTTATAGTCTTCACATTAATCTACATCTAAGTAAATCAGTACTGTATACTGGAATCTCACTATCACTCGGTTTACACTGGAATCTCACTGTCACTCGGTTTACACTGGAATCTCACTGTCACTCGGTTTACACTGGAATCTCACTGTCACTCGGTTTACACTGGAATCTCACTATCACTCGGTTTACACTGGAATCTCACTATCACTCGGTTTACACTGGAATCTCACTATCACTCGGTTTACACTGGAATCTCACTATCACTCGGTTTACACTGGAATCTCACTATCACTCGGTTTACACTGGAATCTCATTATCACTCGGTTTACACTGGAATCTCACTAGCACTCGGTTTACACTGGAATCTCACTATCACTCGGTTTACACTGGAATCTCACTATCACTCGGTTTACACTGGAATCTCATTATCACTCGGGACCGGGGATAATATTTGTTCCCGTCATAACAGCGCCATGCACCATATGCCCGGAAAGATTTTACCAGTCCAAATAGTTTACAGTGCAGTTGGGAGAGCAAAAAAAACCTAAATTTCTTACCTGATCATATATATGTATATAATAACGTTGTTATTAATATGGTCATATATATATATATATATAGTGACCATATTATTAATAAAAACACTACGCCACCAGTAGAATAACGTTTATTTAACTTAACAAGAAACAACAGCCTGAAACATAACAAACAAAATAAGATACAACCAAGCTGCTTCGGGTAGAAAAATACAGTTGTGGATTGGCCACATGCTAACGACGCCGATCACAACGACACGGTAGAGATGACGATGCCGGACGCACAACATGGGCACAGGTATCACCGACGACACAGGCACAGCCACAGTCTCCACTCGGTCCAAGCCATCGTCTTTGCGGTGAACGGTGCCGTCGATGGCAGTCATAATAATTTTCATTGGTTTTTATTAGAAAAAAATGCGTAATATCATTTTGACATTTCTTCAACGGCGGCAGCATAGCGAAGACAAAAATGCTGTATTACAGTTTCAATTGATAGTGTCGTGTGCTTTCAATTAAATGGACCCCTCTAGGGAAATAATGAAGCATGTGCGTTCAGTATATTGGGCAGCAAAACCCCAAATGCTCCCGATTACTTGGATTTGCATACGGAGAATAACGGGCCAGCATGCGAATGCTAAATAAGGAAATCGTCCGTAAACTCAACTAAAACAATGCCGTCGTAATTTGGCCAAATCGCATGTTACAAAACAGTTTTAGAGGGCGTTAGACGTTAACAAGGTGTAAAATACGGTCAGCGATTTGTTTATTGGCAATTCAAACCCCGGAAACTTTCCCACAGCAGTGCCGATACAAGTCTTTGTACTGCCAGTTTTTGACTGACAGCAGTAATTAACAATATTGCGACTATTACAAACTATACACACGGCGTGGCGCCACAGATGCATAGAGTATTTCCAGGAACTGCCCTGTAAAGGCTGTGCCAATGTCGGAGAAAGGCTCCGCGTGTGCGGCGTCCATCACACAGCTCGTCGTATAGCGGTAGGGTGGGTCATTACACAGTTGACTGGTTTGTACCCGTCAATCAAAATTCTTACCCATTCCGGCCGAAGTCACCCCATCATTTGGACGGGATGACGACGGCCGGAGTGGGTCTCTGCATTAGTCTATGCTTGGGACTGGACGAAAGTGACCCGAATAGAGAGGTGACCTTATTAGCAAGATTAATTTCCTATACTTTACTGTTGTGGAAATAATTTTGGACTGTCCTAAGGTGACCTTAATTGTGAGATGGCTGTAATGTATTACCAAAGTGACCGTTAAGCGAGGTTTGACTGTACTTCAAATGTCGGTCCTTTTATGCATGCTGTAATGGAATCCAGAATAGATTTTTTTTACCCAAAAATGACAAATTCCTGTGTAGCATGAATGTCACCCTTTTGGACTTCCTTCCTTAGTGACATTCTTCTGTGTTCCAGGTTTGGGCAACCCTGTTGAGCCCTGTCACCCCTACTCTGCCCCGAAGCATCACCCTGTTCATGGCCGTACCAACCATCTACGCAAAACTGATTGCAGAACACGAGCGTCACCTGGTGAGAGGTCGTGGCACTAGGCGTGCAAAAGAATATGTCAAAGCTGTTTGTGCCACAAAGATCAGGTGACGTGTGATGCCTGTAATAATACCTGGTAATATAATCATATAATGAAAACGTCTCGGATTAATATTTGTTGTGATGGTGAGAAGTATCTTAGCACTTTTGTTCGGTGAAGCGTTAGTTGTTACCCTAAGAAATAGTATCACACATGAAACTGTACCTAAGATATAGCTGCTGGTGGTGAGGATAACTCTACTTTGTGTCCCCTTATGGTTGGTGTTGACATAGGGCGTCACATATATTGGTATATTTAAAATCTTTAGGACTGTTTTCTTTTGTTGTGATGCTACCCTTTTCCCCTTTTTGGTAAATCCCCCCGTAGTGCATTTCTGTTTTTTAAGTTTATGACAAATAAATCAGGATAATGATTACCATTTGTGAGCTACCACACAAATAACCTAGCTACCACACAAATAACCTAGCTACCACAAAGATAATGATTTGTGCATTTAGTTATAATTGCCATGGTAACCTGCAGATTGATGGTGAGCGGGTCAGCGGCCCTGCCTGAGCCCATCCTCCTCCGGTGGGAGGAGATCACTGGACATTGTCTGCTGGAGCGCTACGGGATGACGGAGACAGGGATGGTTCTGTCGAATTCCCTCACTGGACCCCGCATCCCTGGTGAGTCTTACTTAGCGATGGCTAAGTCTTGACCGACTTAGTCGGCGGAGGCAAGGGGCATAAACGAGGCTGTAGCTGCGATATTTCTCCATTCTTGTCTCAGTGACTGTGATGATGAGTTCTGGCAAGGCTTTAATCTTATTCTCTGCATCAACATAAATAAAGTGTCCATGTCTCACAGCCGTTTAGAAAGATGGACAGTACAAGTTGTCTGAACAAGCTGTACTTGAACTCTGGCAGTTTGTTACTTTCTTCTGTGAATTTTATTTCCTGATTTTAAAGGCGGGATGTCCATTCGTTTTTACTGTAAAATCCTGTTATACCGTATAAGCTATTTATATTCTGATGTAGTTCTGGCCAGATGCAAATTCAACTTTTGTATTCAACGGTGCAGCGATTGCAAAAACGCAGGGCTGTCACTCAAATCACTGACTAGCGAGCTCTGATAATTGCGAGAAAGACCGTGACCCAACGTGGGTTGTGAAGATGTATCACGTGATGTACATGTCCATCGCACTAGTAATCAGACCTGAGGCCGATCATTCAGAAGCAGTTTGCTGCCATGTAAACAAACAGTTTCTCCCGAAACACTTCAATTTCAACTACAGCAAATTGGTAAAACATATTTTCGTGTTCAGTATGTTATGATATACATAACTAAATGTTGTACTGTATAACACGATTTTACGATAAAAACGAACAGACAGCCTCCCTTTCATTTGCACACTAGCCCCATTGTAGTATTTCTTTCTCTAACTCTCAGGATCAACCCCAGGATCTTAACTGTCAATGTTATATAAACAAATTAAATAGTCATATACTAATTTGATGACATATACTTTTAGATGTTGTTTATGATTTCGGAATAGTTGCGGAACATACTGTAGTAAAATTCAGACATGTCACGTGTACACATTTAAGGTTGAAAGTTAATAGTACTGGAGATATTTTGTTGGGATGTTGTTTTTAATAAAAAAATATACATTTTATTAACTACAAATGTTGGTAAATAGCAGCAAAGTAATTTATTTTATTGGCTTAATTGGTAGGTTCTGTGGGTAAGCCATTCCCCAACATGGAGGTGTGCATCGTGAGACCAAATGTGTACGCGAAGCAAGGATATGATGTGCTGGTGTACAGCAACGACAGACGCACAAGAATCACACCAGGTACACCTGTCAGCACCGTATTTCAGGTTCAACCGATAAATTTGCCAAGAGACTGAGCATGCCGTTTATATAAAAAGTATATAATCTTTTTTTGTTTATTTGGCATAATTAATACTGAACAAGACATATATACATGCATTTGTAGTGGGCTCTCTCTGTAAGTATTCAGGCCTGCACTGTGTTATATTCCCATGGATACAACGAATACTGCATATGTGCCTTTAACGAGTGTCCACTGAGTATAAATTTACAATATTCTGCAGGTGTATTGCTAGATTCTACCACTGGTATTTGCAAAATGAAAGAAGCCTTTCTATGGAGTTCAATACAAGTTTAACAAATAAAATACATAGTTTGATCTAAATACTGTTTATCAAGAAGAGATGTGTTGGAGAAGGATGTCTAAATGTGTGAGATGACAGTTACTTTGTTGTTATCTTGTGTCAGAATATCAGAAGTTGTGTTCGCCTCCTTACCCATACAGTTAAAAAGTAAAAAGGAGGTCATGTTGTCCTTTGTATTTGGAAATGTTATCCACTGAGTGTTTTGTTGATGTGCGCAGGTTGTGAGGATGAATCTGGAGAACTGTATGTACGCGGACCAAGTCTCTTCTCAGAGTACTGGAATAAACCAGAGGAAACGCGCAATACATTCACATCAAATGGATGGTTCAAGACAGGTGTGCATTATTAGGAACATGTTATGTTTCGGTTCATTTTGGAAATGTGAAATACACTATATAAATTTAAACATGAATTCAATTATGCATATGACAAAATAACTTCTTCATTAATTATAACTATTCTAGTATATAAGTATTAATATGCTAGATTCTTCTTCGAGGGGCTGAGGTCCACTCACTTCATTCCATGTGAATTCTCATCTTTGGGCCATGTGATCTACCCATTAGCGATATATACTTTTTAAAATGCGAACAGAGTTATTTACTGTTTTCAGTGACATTGTCAGACATTCATCAGAGGGCGCCACAATGACCTATGTTTGATTTACTGGGATGTGATTGCTACCAGGAAATTATTATTGGAAGCATGCAGTGCCCTTGATTTGTTGCTCAACAGGTGTGTGTAAGGTATTAGTTATTTTTTTGTAATCATGTGTTGTTTTCATTATGAGGGGAGCGGTGGTCGCGCGGTAGAGCACTGGGCTGTCGATCGAGGGGACGGTTCGATTCCACCTGCCGCTGTTTCGAAACTTGAGCAATTTTGTTCACCTTACATTGCCTGTGTCTTTTGGAAGAGACTAAAAGCTGTTGGTCCCTTCTATCTGGCGTCTACGCCAGGGGAAGTATCAGTTCCCACACGGGGGGTAAATGTATAACCTGTTGTATACTTACAGAGTGGTGATCTCTATCTGTAACCTACTTGATCCTGCTCCCAGCGGCCGGAGTTGCTTCCCAGTCAGGCATGTGAGAGACCTGAGCAGGCAGTGTATATGGTCCAAATGCTGTATCATTGGACCAACTGGGTCCTATATCAATAAACATACATTGTGTCATTGTGTGTTGTTGCAGGTGACACAGCATGCTTCAAGGATGGCACATATCACATCCTGGGACGGACGTCTGTCGACATCATCAAGAGCGGCGGCTACAAGATCAGCGCTCTCGACGTGGAGCGCCATTTGCTGGCCCACAAAGGCATCACCGCCGTAGCCGTGCTTGGTCTGCCGGACATCACTTGGGGTCAGCGGGTCGCAGCTGTCGTTGCCCTAACTCCAGCCACTGACCAGCTGAGTTTGGATGAACTTAAGGAGTGGGCATCTCAACACATGCCTGGCTACCAAATACCCACTGTGCTTAAAGTTGTTGACGACATTCCGCTCAATGCCATGGGCAAAGTGAACAAGAAACAACTGCTTTCTCAGCTGTTTGCCAAAGAGCTGAAACGCTCGATGTGATGTCATCCGATTCATTGTCACATATGCAGTTCGGGTTGTGTCATTCCAGAATCAAATCTTGAAGCCTACATACATGTACTAGATAATATTCTAATAAATTCAAATATCACAAATTGCAGATACAGCATACCTCCTTTGGATTATTACTAATAATAATCTACTAAACTATCATTTCAGATGTTTATGAGGTCTAGGAAGACGTACGGGTAATTCCTGACAATTCATCAATGTGCCATCAATCAATTAATAAAATTATTTATTGTATTTTTTAACAAAACCAATGTAAAACTATGTAAATAAATAATATGTAAACTATTTCCGGATGTTGTTTTATGTTGAATGAATGAATGAAAGTTAATTCAACAACATAATACATGCACAGTATGGTGTGCTGCAGCTGCTGAAAGGACATCGCGGAAGTCATAGACTTATATGTTGCTATGCCCTTCTCAAACAAAAAAACTGAATAAATACAATATGAATTATAAATAAATTACAAAATAATATTCACAACTCGTGTATAAACTTGTTAGCATAGTGCTTGTGTTACTAATACATGGGTTTAACTAAATATCATCTTCAATTAATAATCCACAAATGTGTAGAAAGTAATGACAATTTGAATGCTTTTTAAATTTGTATTAGACTTGGAAGCTGAGTTAATTTATTTGCTAAATGGTTCCACGTTTTTATACCCGACCTTGACAGTGAGTGACGGCAGTCGGAGGGTGGTGTTTGTGGTTGCACGCGTCGTCGGCGCGTAATCCGCGTCGGTGCTCTGAATAAATCGTCTGACTCGCTGTTGGGTTCTCTGGCTGTAGTGGCGAGTGGTTCGTCCACCTCCACAACCGGTCCTTCCTACATCTCCTGGGCGCTCGCAGGTCGCAGCATGGCCTCACCGCACTGCGCCTTCTCCGGGTTCGCCTCGATCCTGCAGAACCTTGTCCATGCACTACCATCTCGGACAACTCGCGCCGGCTGCCGTGTCCAACTCTCTTCCTGTGACATGCTTCGTGCGACATTTGCGGGACACGTGCATGTGTCGACGACGTTCCCTCGCAACG
The DNA here is from genome assembly GCA_963995525.1 of Escarpia spicata. Taxonomy (NCBI): domain Eukaryota; kingdom Metazoa; phylum Annelida; class Polychaeta; order Sabellida; family Siboglinidae; genus Escarpia; species Escarpia spicata. Next base: position 28,520,687 of record OZ023214.1, read on the forward strand.
AACAGTGGTCACGACAGTCTCGATGCGAGGATGACAGCTTCCCGCAGTGGTCACGTGACTGCTGCCGCCCACGGGACAGATGAACGATTTCTTTGCTTTGTCAAGAGGGTGATGTTCATGATTTCTCGACAGACATCGCCAGTCCCCATGGTGCGAGTTACCCCTCATCTTTTAGCGATCTTTCTCCCTCTGGCCATTGTCATTCTGTGGTGACAAGTGTCTGTCACTGTGTCTCCCATCACCGTGACTCGACAGACTCTTGGATCGGTAAGGGCACGTGACATATGTTGCCGTGCCGATGTCATCGTTCGCGTCTGTAATGTCTTATCTCACCTCCTCTTGGTTGACAGATGGCTCGCAATAGTTTCGTCTCGCCCGGGGAGGCCGACGAGGCTGCGCCCAACATCCGTCTGTCATCTGGTCACAGCAATGTCTCGGGTGGTATACCTGTTCACCACTCGTGGATTATAGGCATTAGGCATCCACCTCTTAATGTCCCTCTGCAACACTGAGTTGTTCCGGCCTCTATGCTGTCGCTAAGACCACACTCCGCACTGTGGTCTGCCGTACGACTTGAGCCGGTCTGTGGGGGGTTGATATGGTGCGTCGGGCTCAGTTTTCAACACGCCGATGTCTTGTGTTCATCGATGTCTGCCCTACCATGACGCCAATCGGAATCATTCCCCATATCGGGCTCAGCTGTCTCTGCATGACAGCTTGTCTTCGACTGCAAGAATGTCAGCACACGAGTCATGCTTCTTGCACAAATCAAGCTCTTTCCCGCCCGAATATATCACAGCCGATGGCGTGTTCCCACTCATATCCGACGCACGACCCACGTGCGCACCACATGAGGAGTAGACTGTTGTACATGATGCCCGTCTAGTCTATGGGTGTCGCTCGTTGACAACAGCACACAAGACGGTGCCCGAGCTGCCATGTTCGCTGCGCTGCGTTTTCGTCTCTAGCTGCCCGCCCATTCTTCCCGGTTGCCCACGGTCGCTCCATCGCAGAAATAAATGTGTCAAACCTACTAAATTACCGGACAACTGTTGTATGATTTCTCTCCGTTCTTTCCGCTGCTCTTCCCAGGCTTTCATCTGGTCTTCTCTCTGCTCTTCCATGGCTTTCCTCTGCTCTTCGTATATCCTTTGTAGTAGGGACATCATCGCTCCCGTCTCTGTGGCATCCTGCGCCCGTGTCATTGCCATCTATTCCACTTCTGACACCAATGTAACGAAATCCATGGTTTGTTATTTACAGAGAACCGCAACACAACTCTTGTGTGGGCCACTCCATTCCGGAGTGCGGCAACGACACGTTTATTCAACTACACTCTGGGGTCAGCCCACTGTTAGTTTTCCCATAGGCGACCATGTTAACGTTTTGTCTGATTATAAGAAAACGTTACCTATAAAATGTCTTAAACTTCTCACCTGTTGTTATCATCAACTCATTGACATGCCGATAGATTTTAACAAAAATTGCATACTTCTAGCTCTCGTGAAATGCCTGTATGTGTGACACCCGTCAATATTTACAAATGCCGGCAAGAATTACTCCTCAAACAGGTCACACAGACAAATTGCTGCCAAATATCCTTCCGCTTATTCAAATCATCTAGAAATACACAGTTTTACAGTCAACACCTTCTACAATCACACATGAAAATCTCCCTGCTCCAACGCACTTATGTCACAGCATGTGAATTTTGTAAAAAATCATTTATCAAAAATACACTGCACTTTTCTTCGCAACTTTTCATGCAACAGACAGGAAGTCTATAACTAGAACATGACCCCTCTGGCTATGCTGCTACCCGTCAGCCAATGGCAATGCTAGCCAATCATGTGGCTCTCCTGCAGACCTCCAACTCCCTCCTGTCCTCGCCGAGCTGCGCCGAGCAACTGCCGCTGTCTACTCCCTATGCAGACCTCTGAATGTCTTGGCCGCCGTACCTGGCCTGTTGCATATCAACTCGTTATGTAAGCTGCACTAGATTGACCTTCTGCAGTTCAGACACAATCAGACTGATTAATATCTAATTACACAACTATGTTAAATAAATAATGTGTAAACTGTTTCTGGGAGTTGTTTTATATTTAAGCAAGTACAACGGTTTCAACTATGTAGATGTCGCCAGATGTACAATCTTGGAAGGTTTAACTAAGGGTGTAAATATACACTGAATTAACTACTACTACTAATAATAATAACTAAATTACTAGACTTCTTAAGCGCCAATATCCTGAGAGAATCCGGGGTCAGCGGCGCAACAAAACCAAAGGATTAAACATTCTCGTACTCGTGTGCTAGGCGAAAGTCGTCAACAAATGGATGGATGTGTTAAGAAGCTAGGGAGGATAGATGATATTAAAAAAGATAGGTTTTCAAGTGACGGCGAAATATGTTTTGCTGATTTAACACTGACGGGATGCGAATTCCATATAGTCGGCGCGGCAACTTAAAAACCTCGAGTTCCAGCCTTCGTCTTAACTCTGGGAACAGATAGTAACTTTGAACTAAACGACCGAAGTTGTCTGTGCTGTCTTGCTGTGGTGATCATTAAGTGTAATGTTCAGGTTGTTTGGAAGAAAGGGCTTGGTAGGTGATTATACAGATATTAAATATAATGCGATATAGCACGGGGAGCTAATGTAGTGATTTTAGAAGTGGCACTGAGCGGGAGAACCGAGGAGATTGTGTGACTACCCTTGCCAAACAATTCTGGACACGTTAAAGTTTTGCAATATCCTTAATAGCAATATTATGAAGGAGCTCGATCGAGGGAATTGCAATAATCAAGTCTGCTGCTAACAAAAGCTGTTGCGATAGTCTTACCGACAGAAAACGACATATATTGGCGAATGCGGTGAAGATCACGGATATGATAAAATAGCAACGGTATGTTTGGGATATGAGTTGTCTAAAATTGAAGGCGTGATCAAAGGTCACAGCTATATTCCGTACCGAGGCTGCTGGTGTGATATTTTGACTCGGGATGCGTGTTGGGAAAAAGCCATAAAGTTTACCACGCGCATTGGAGTACCAATGATGAGAAATTCAGTTGTGTCTGCAATTAACTTTAATTTGTTGTCAAGCACCCATAAGAAAACATCTTGGAGACAATCATTGAGTTGGTTTAGGCCTTTGGGGAGTGACTTGTATCCGGCGTAGCCAAATAAATGTAGATCTGCGTAAAGATGATCCAAGTTAAGACTTTGGATTACAGAGCTGCGTGGCGTAGTGTAGAGAGTGAAAAGGCCCAAGAACATAACCCCGGGAATACCATATGAAGTGGGGAATGCAGCCGAAAAGCAGTTCTCTATCTTTATAGTTTAATGTATGTCGGTTAGGTATAAAGATGATGAATTATAGTGATGCATCGCAACATTTGATGATTTATTTGGTGATGGAATATACTAATAACTATCGATGGTAAAGTTAAGTTAACTATTGACAGTTATAGTTGACAGTATAATGAACTATTGACAGTAAAAAATAGTTAGCGAAACAAATCAGCATGATTTCTTGCGCCACTGTAGCACTGTTGGTAAAAGTGTTTTTAAACTTTATTTAGTATTTTCACTTATTTTCCAATTTAACATCACCAATATTTCTTCAACCATTGCAGCACCTTTCGTGGACTCAGTAGTTTGAATCGATTGCCTCTAAGGCAACGTTATTGCACCACTCATAAATTATAGTTTGGAATACGTTCCTAGCTATTCGCAATTCCAACTACTTTAGAAGTTAAATGCTGATCTGTCCCCAGCACATGAGTAGAACGCCGATTACAGTTTGGTCAGTAGAGGGAGGCACCAGTAAACTGTCCCAATAATGCAACAGCAGAGGGCGCCGCCTCGTTAACCTGGCCGACGGCTTTTTGTCGTCTGTCAACTTCAAAAGTTACTAGTAACTCCGTTTCGAACGTTACAGTATAGGCCATCCGTGTGCACTCTAGCAGATGCACAACAAGTCACGTCGGCGCATGTCAACGCCACGGACTGCTAAAGTGGGCGTTCTGATCTAACTAGTGAGCCGAAGTACAACTCGGTCGGCGAACACGCGAAAATAGGTCCCGCTTCTTGGATGGTAACTGTCACCGTGATTAATTTTATGCAACCTGTGCGTGATCGGTTTATTCCATAACTAATGGTGTTTTTGTTTGTGTTTCACTAGCAATCTAAGAAAACTGTTTAAAAATATAATTTTATATATTCAATGAGTGTCAGTGGTGTCAAAGATGTTTTTGTCAGTTTTAGCTTACCCTAGTTTAGGTTCAGACTTCACTCTTCAGTGGATCTTGAATTTCTTGACTTTTTCAGTGCAGGTAAAAAATAATTTATTTTGACATTATACATGATCAAAATAAATATATTTCAAGAGTGACCTCTTGTAGAGCTATAGATCGATCAATAAAATTTAATTGGGTATCTTTAATTGTGTAAACATACTTTATACGAATGCCTACTTTATATAGCCAGTAAGTTAAATATGCTGCTTTATCGGTTAGATCATTAAGATAGTTTGATAATTTGGTTCTGGGTATTCACATCCTTCCACTATTTACCAGCAAGACTACATGTACGCATGTGATTGTAGTACCCCTACACAAATACATACAAACAACATGCATGCACCATACACACATAACCTGCTGAGTTTTTTTTCAGGTAAATATTGGAGTACATGAATGGCAGCCACTGTGAGAATGTTGCCTGTTGTCATGGCTGTATCCACCCGCAGACCCGTTCTCACAGCACTAGGATGGACTACGCGGTTGTATCATAGATATATACATATGGAACAGCATTGTAGGACTTTGTCTTCTACAAGGAGCCTCTTGTTGCTTCTGACACAACACTCGCAGTATTTCACTTACTCAACAACCAAAGTTCACAGAATCACTCCACTCTACCTGCGAGCCGAGAAGTATTTAGACCGGGTCGCCTTGATTGATTGCCATGCAATGCACACGTACAACGACATCTTGAACCGGGCAAACAACCTTGTAGATAAAATCTCCGACTTATTTGAAGCCAAAAATGATGACGTCAGAGGAAGCCGAATCGCAATTTTGTGTAATAATGACATTTCGTATGTCGTAGCCCAATGGGCAACATGGATGTTACAGGGTTTAGCTGTTCCCCTTTATCCAAGCCACCCCCTTTCTGAGCACGAGTACTTCCTCAACGATTCATTGAGTTCACTAGTAATCGCAACAGAGGATCATGCAGAACAAATTCAGCCAATCATTGATAAGATTGGCATTCGCTCCTTGATACTGCAAAAAAGGGATTACCTGTGCACAGCTGACGTAACCAGCGGGGAATCTGATGTCATGGAACAGAGAAGACTGAGGCGAACCAACCGCTTGAACCAGCTACACAAGGGAAACAAGTTCAAACACCAGCCAGCGTTGATGATATACACGAGTGGAACAACTGGCAGACCTAAGGTACACCTGTCAATGGTTGCTTTATCATTTACTCTTCTCTTTAGTTGGAGATGAAGCAATACAAAACCGTTTGGGGTAAAACTGATAATGTGTGTTTTATTGCACATCTGTTTGTGTTATCATTATATTTCATATGTGAATTTAAAGCAAACCCTCTATAGCATCCACCTGCCGCTGTGCCACACACACACCCGTGTAACTACCAGAACATTTTTGGACTGGTAAGAATTTGATCCTGCATAAAGGCCTGCATTGATATGATGTGCATGACAAGTGTGCGTGTGTTCCCCAGGGTGTTGTGCACACACATGGCAGTCTGCAGGCCCAGATCGAGGGGATGGTGGGGTCATGGGGGTGGACAGCCCAGGACGTCATCCTCCAAACCCTTCCACTTCACCACATCCACGGCATCGTCAACGTCCTCATGACGTCACTCTACTGTGGGGCCATCTGTGTCATCCTACCAAACTTTGACGTCAGAATGGTTGGTCGATGTGGAGTTATGCACATGCCGTGGGTCACTTGTAGTAAATTTTTAAATGCATATTAGAATATAAATTTCACGACGATCACCTAGAAATATCAGTTTTAAAATACCAATTCTTTGTTAGAATAATAGTATATAAACAGAGCAAGTCTCAATGTTAAAAAATAACCCGTTTATAGAGCACCTTTAGTTTTCAGAGGTAATTTCAGACAGCATCTTCCACTCAAAGTTTGGGTACATATTAAAGACAACAACATCAACGAGTGATGTAAATGAAAACAAAATTGACATATCAGAAACTTTCATTTTTCATATCCAGGATGTATTTGATTTACCTGGTAGAGGCTTTCGTCACCATATCACGTCGACTTGATCAGTACAGATGACGCTGAATATCAGACATCAACAAAAAGACTAAGGACAGAAACTACTGGAGCCAAGTAGTCATCCCATACGAAGAGGGGCTCTCAGAGAGAGTACATCGAGTACTGATCCACCCTTACAGACCATGCGACAACTGAAAACCACATCATAGACTGGGAGGGAGTGAAAATTGTAGACGAGGAACCCAACCGAAGAATCCGGCATATCAGGAAAGTCAGAACACCCATCAACAGAGACAAGGACAATTACAAACTGCCTTATGTGTACGATGACGTCATTCAGCGTCATCGCTACTGATGAAGTCGACGTGATACGTTGACGAAAGCCTCTACCAGGTAAATCAAATACATCTTGGATATGAAAAATTTAAGTTTCTGATTTAAAAATGAACTATCCTGAAGAATGTTCAGTAAAGAAATTAACATATTTTTTCACCAATTACATTTTTTCAAAATTTTAGTTTTGCGGTGTATATACTTAACACAAATTCTGGATTTAGAATGAGAAATTTCAGTTCCTGTTACTGCACAGTTACAAAGTAACTACATTTTTTTCTATAAAGTTAAGAACACTATTAATCTTGGTTAGTAACAGATTACTAATAAATCTTCTGTTATTTATAGTCTTCACATTAATCTACATCTAAGTAAATCAGTACTGTATACTGGAATCTCACTATCACTCGGTTTACACTGGAATCTCACTGTCACTCGGTTTACACTGGAATCTCACTGTCACTCGGTTTACACTGGAATCTCACTGTCACTTGGTTTACACTGGAATCTCACTATCACTCGGTTTACACTGGAATCTCACTATCACTCGGTTTACACTGGAATCTCACTATCACTCGGTTTACACTGGAATCTCACTATCACTCGGTTTACACTGGAATCTCACTATCACTCGGTTTACACTGGAATCTCATTATCACTCGGTTTACACTGGAATCTCACTAGCACTCGGTTTACACTGGAATCTCACTATCACTCGGTTTACACTGGAATCTCACTATCACTCGGTTTACACTGGAATCTCATTATCACTCGGGACCGGGGATAATATTTGTTCCCGTCATAACAGCGCCATGCACCATATGCCCGGAAAGATTTTACCAGTCCAAATAGTTTACAGTGCAGTTGGGAGAGCAAAAAAAACCTAAATTTCTTACCTGATCATATATATGTATATAATAACGTTGTTATTAATATGGTCATATATATATATATATAGTGACCATATTATTAATAAAAACACTACGCCACCAGTAGAATAACGTTTATTTAACTTAACAAGAAACAACAGCCTGAAACATAACAAACAAAATAAGATACAACCAAGCTGCTTCGGGTAGAAAAATACAGTTGTGGATTGGCCACATGCTAACGACGCCGATCACAACGACACGGTAGAGATGACGATGCCGGACGCACAACATGGGCACAGGTATCACCGACGACACAGGCACAGCCACAGTCTCCACTCGGTCCAAGCCATCGTCTTTGCGGTGAACGGTGCCGTCGATGGCAGTCATAATAATTTTCATTGGTTTTTATTAGAAAAAAATGCGTAATATCATTTTGACATTTCTTCAACGGCGGCAGCATAGCGAAGACAAAAATGCTGTATTACAGTTTCAATTGATAGTGTCGTGTGCTTTCAATTAAATGGACCCCTCTAGGGAAATAATGAAGCATGTGCGTTCAGTATATTGGGCAGCAAAACCCCAAATGCTCCCGATTACTTGGATTTGCATACGGAGAATAACGGGCCAGCATGCGAATGCTAAATAAGGAAATCGTCCGTAAACTCAACTAAAACAATGCCGTCGTAATTTGGCCAAATCGCATGTTACAAAACAGTTTTAGAGGGCGTTAGACGTTAACAAGGTGTAAAATACGGTCAGCGATTTGTTTATTGGCAATTCAAACCCCGGAAACTTTCCCACAGCAGTGCCGATACAAGTCTTTGTACTGCCAGTTTTTGACTGACAGCAGTAATTAACAATATTGCGACTATTACAAACTATACACACGGCGTGGCGCCACAGATGCATAGAGTATTTCCAGGAACTGCCCTGTAAAGGCTGTGCCAATGTCGGAGAAAGGCTCCGCGTGTGCGGCGTCCATCACACAGCTCGTCGTATAGCGGTAGGGTGGGTCATTACACAGTTGACTGGTTTGTACCCGTCAATCAAAATTCTTACCCATTCCGGCCGAAGTCACCCCATCATTTGGACGGGATGACGACGGCCGGAGTGGGTCTCTGCATTAGTCTATGCTTGGGACTGGACGAAAGTGACCCGAATAGAGAGGTGACCTTATTAGCAAGATTAATTTCCTATACTTTACTGTTGTGGAAATAATTTTGGACTGTCCTAAGGTGACCTTAATTGTGAGATGGCTGTAATGTATTACCAAAGTGACCGTTAAGCGAGGTTTGACTGTACTTCAAATGTCGGTCCTTTTATGCATGCTGTAATGGAATCCAGAATAGATTTTTTTTACCCAAAAATGACAAATTCCTGTGTAGCATGAATGTCACCCTTTTGGACTTCCTTCCTTAGTGACATTCTTCTGTGTTCCAGGTTTGGGCAACCCTGTTGAGCCCTGTCACCCCTACTCTGCCCCGAAGCATCACCCTGTTCATGGCCGTACCAACCATCTACGCAAAACTGATTGCAGAACACGAGCGTCACCTGGTGAGAGGTCGTGGCACTAGGCGTGCAAAAGAATATGTCAAAGCTGTTTGTGCCACAAAGATCAGGTGACGTGTGATGCCTGTAATAATACCTGGTAATATAATCATATAATGAAAACGTCTCGGATTAATATTTGTTGTGATGGTGAGAAGTATCTTAGCACTTTTGTTCGGTGAAGCGTTAGTTGTTACCCTAAGAAATAGTATCACACATGAAACTGTACCTAAGATATAGCTGCTGATGGTGAGGATAACTCTACTTTGTGTCCCCTTATGGATGGTTTTGACATAGGGCGTCACATATATTGGTATATTTTAAATCTTTAGGACTGTTCTTTTGTTGTGATGCTACTCTTTTCCCCTTTTTTGGTAAATCCCCCCGTAGTGCATTTCTGTTTTTTAAGTTTGTGACAAATCAGTCACGATAATGATTACCATTTGTGACTTTTGCAAAAATAATCTAGCTACCACAAAGATAATGATTTGTGCATTTAGTTATAATTGCCATGGTAACCTGCAGGTTGATGATGAGCGGGTCAGCGGCCCTTCCTGAGCCCATCCTCCACCGGTGGGAAGAGATCACTGGACATCATCTGCTGGAGCGTTACGGGATGACGGAGACAGGGATGGTTCTGTCGAATTCCCTCACTGGACCCCGAGTCCCTGGTGAGTCTTACTTAGCGATGGCTAAGTCTTGACCGACTTAGTCGGCGGAGGCAAGGGGCATAAACGAGGCTGCAACTGCGATATTTCTCCATTCTTGTCTCAGTGACTGTGATGATGAGTTCTGGCAAGGCATTAATCTTATTCTCTGCATCAACATAAATAAGGCAGTTTGTTACTTTCTTCTGTGAATTTGGTTTCCTGATTTTAAAGGCGGGTTGTCCATTCGTTTTTACTGTAAAATCATGTTATACCGTATAAGCTATTTGTATTCCGATGTAGTTCAGGCCAGATGCAAATTCATCTTTTTTGTATTCAACGGTGCAGTGATTACAAAAACCGCTGAGCTGTCACTCAAATCACTCACTAGCGAGCTCCGACAATTGCGAGAAATATCGTGGCCCGTATCACGTGATCATGTCCATCGCACTAGTAATCAGACCTGAGGCCGTTCATTCAGAAGCAGTTTGCTGCCATGTAAACAAACGGTTGTCTCCCGAAACACTTCAATTTCAACTACAACAAATGGCTAAAACATATTTTCACGTTCAGTAGGTTATGATATACCTAAATAAATGTTGTACTGTATAACACGATTTTTCAATAAAAACGAACAGACAGCCTGCCTCACTTTCATTTGCATACTAGCCCCATTGTAGTATTTCTTTCTCTAACTTTCAGGATCAACCCCAGGATCTTAACTGTCAATGTTACATAAAAAAGTTAAATAGTCATATACTAATTTGATGACATATTTTTAGATGTTGTTTATGATTTCGGAATAGTTGTGGAACATACTGTAGTAAAATTCAGACCTGTTATGTTTTAAAGGGTACAGCTGTAAATGCAAGTGTACACGTTTAAGGTTGAAAGTTAATAATATTGGAGATATTTTGTTGGGATGTTGTTTTAATAAAAAATATACATTTTATGAACTACAAATATTAGTAAATAGCAGCAAAGTAATTGATTTTATTGGCTTAATTGGTAGGTTCTGTGGGTAAGCCATTCCCCAACATGGAGGTGTGCATCGTGAGACCAAATGTGTACGCGAAGCAAGGATATGATGTGCTGGTGTACAGCAACGACAGACGCACAAGAATCACACCAGGTACACCTGTCAGCACCGTATTTCAGGTTCAACCGATAAATTTGCCAAGAGACTGAGCATGCCGTTTGTATAAACTATAATTATAATCTTTTTTTTGTTTATTTGGCATAATTAATACTGAACAAGACATATGTATTTGCATTTGTAGTGGGCTCTCTCTCTAAGTATTCAGGCCTGCACTGTGTTATATTCCCATGGATACAATGAACACTGGATATTAGGAACAGTTTGACCATTTCCCAACATGTGCCTTTAACGAGTGTCCACTGTGTGTGCGGTTATGAACAATTAAAATCTTGTTCATCTAAGTATAAATTTACAATATTCTGGAGGTGATTTGCTAGGTTCTACCACTGGTATTTGCAAAATGAAAGACGCCTTGCTATGGAATTCAATACAAGTTTAAAAAATAAAATACATAAGTTGATCTAAATAGTGTTTCTCAAGAAGAGATTTGTTGGAGAACGATGTCTAAATGCGTGAGATGACAATTACTTTGTTGTTATCTTGTGTCAGAATATCAGAAGTTGTGTTCGCCTCCTTACCCATACAGTTAAAAAGTAAAAAGGAGGTCATGTTGTCCTTTGTATTTGGAAATGTTATCCATTGAGTGTTTTGTTGATGTGCGCAGGTTGTGAGGATGAATCTGGAGAACTGTATGTACGCGGGCCAAATCTCTTCTCAGAGTACTGGAATAAACCAGAGGAAACGCGCAATACATTCACATCAAATGGATGGTTCAAGACAGGTGTGCATTACTAGGAACATATTATGTTTCGGCTTGTTTTGGAAATGTGAAATACAAAATATGTTAATTCGCCACATGAATTCAACTGTGCATATGACAAAATAACTTCTTCATTAATTATAACTATTCTAGTATACAAGCATTAATATGCTAGCTTCTTCTTCAAGGTGTTGAGGTCAACTCACTTCATTCCATGTGAATTCTCATCCTTGGGCCATGTGGTCTACCCATTAGCGATATATATTTAAAAAACTGCGAACAGGGTTATTTACTGTTTTCAGTGACTCATTGAATTGTCAGACATTTATCAGAGGGCGTCACAATCACACTATGTTTGATTTACTGGGATGTGATTGCTACCAGGAAATTATTATTGGCAGCATGCAGTGTTATAATTGGCGACCGGAGAAATGTAATGGTTAGCGGGAATGAGTTTAAGATCGGAACACTGTAATAGTGATAATAGTTGCCCTTGATTTGTTGCTCAATGGGTGTGTGTAAGGTATTAGTTCTTTTTGTAATCATGTATTGTTGTCATTATGAGGGGAGCGGTGGTCACGCGGTAGAGCACTGGACTGTCGATCGAGGGGACTGGTTCGATTCCACCTGCCGCTGTTTCGAAACTTAAGCAGTTTTGTTCACCTTACATTGCCTGTGTCTTGGAAGAGACTAAAACCTGTTGGTCCCTTCTATCTGGCGTCTACGCCAGGGGAAGAACCTGTTGGTCCCTTCTATCTGGCGTCTACGCCAGGAGAAGAACCTGTTGGTCCCTTCTATCTGGCGTCTACGCCAGGGGAAGAACCTGTTGGTCCCTTCTATCTGGCGTCTACGCCAGGGGAAGAACCTGTTGGTCCCTTCTATCTGGCGTCTACGCCACGGGAAGAACCTGTTGGTCCCTTCTATCTGGCGTCTACGCCAGGGGAAGAACCTGTTGGTCCCTTCTATCTGGTGTCTACGCCAGGGGAAGAACCTGTTGGTCCCTTCTATCTGGCGTCTATGCCAGGGGAAGTAACAGTTCCCACACGGGGGGTAAATGTGTAACCTGTTGTATACTTACAGAGTGGTGATCTCTATCTGTAACCTACTGGATCCTGCTCCCAGCGGCTGGAGTTGCTTCCCAGTCAGACATGTGAGAGAACTGAGCAGGCAGTGTATATGGTCCAAATGCTGTATCATTGGACCAACTGGGTCCTATATGAATAAACATACATTGTGTGTTGTTGCAGGTGACACAGCATGCTTCAAGGACGGCACATATCACATCCTGGGACGGACGTCTGTCGACATCATCAAGAGCGGCGGCTACAAGATCAGCGCTCTCGACGTGGAGCGCCATCTGCTGGCCCACGAAGGCATCGCCGCCGCAGCCGTGCTTGGTCTGCCGGACATCACTTGGGGTCAGCGGGTCGCGGCCGTCATTGTCCTAACTCCAGCCACTGACCGGCTGAGTTTGGATGAACTTAAGGAATGGGCGTCTCAACGCATGCCTGGCTACCAAATACCCACTGTGCTTAAAATTGTTGACGACATTCCGCGCAATGCCGTGGGCAAAGTGAACAAGAAACAACTGCTTTCTCAACTGTTTGCCAAAGAGCTGAAACGCTCGATGTGATGTCATCCGATTCATTGTCACATATGCAGTTTGGGTTGTGTCATTCCGGAATCAAATCATGATGCCTACATACATGTACTAGATAATATTCTAATAAATTCAATCACAAATTTCAGATACAGCATACCTCCTTTGGATTATTACTACTACTGAACTGTCATTTCAAATGTTTATGAGGTTTAGGAAGACGTACGGGTAATTCCTGACAATTCATCAATGTGCCATCAATCAATTAATAAATTATTTATTGTATTTTTTTAACAAAACCAATGTAAAACTATATAAACAAATAATGTGTAAACTTTTTCTGGGTGTTGTTTTATGTTGAATGAATGAATGAAAGTTAATTCAACAACATAATACATGCACAGTATGGTGTGCTGCAGCTGCTGAAAGGAACAGCTGAAGTCGTAGACTTGTATGTTGATATGCACTTCTCAAACTGAATAAAGACAACATGAATTATAAATAAATTACAAAATAATATACACAACTCATGTATAAACTTGTTACCATAATGCTTGTGTTACGTATACATGGGTTTAACTAAATATCATCTTCAATTAACAATCCACAAATGTGTAGAAAGTAATGACAATTTGAATGCTTTTTAAATTGATGTTAGACTTGGAAGCTGAGTAAATTTATTTGCTAAATTGTTCCACGTTTTTATACCCTTGACAGTGAGTGACGGCAGTCGGAGGGTGGTGTTTGTGGTAGCACACGTCCTCGGCACGTAATCCGCGTCGGTGCTCTGACTAAATCGTCAGACTCGCTGTTGGGTTCTCTGGCTGTAGTGGCGAGTGGTTCGTCCACCTCCACAACAGGTCCTTCTTGCATCTCCTGGACGGTCGCCTCACCGCACTGCGCCTTCTCCAGGTTCGCCTCGGGCCTCGATCCTGCAAAACCTTGTCCATGCTCTACTGTCTCGGACAACTCGCGCCGGCTGCCGTGTCCGACTCTCTTCCTGTGACATGCTTCGTGCGACATTTGCGGGACACACTCGTGCATGTGTCGGCGACGTTCCCTCGCGACGAACGGTGGTCACGACAGTCTCGATGCGAGGATGACAACTTCCCGCAGTGGTCACGTGACTGCTGCCGCCCACGGGACAGATGAACGATTTCTTCGCTTTGTCAAGAGGGTGATGTTCGGGACTTCTCGACAGACATCGCCAGTCCCAATCGTGCGAGTCACCCCTCATCTTTTAGCGATCTCTCTCCCTCCGGCCATTGTCATTCTGTGGTGACAAGTGTCTGTCACTGTGTCTCCCATCACCGTGACTCGACAGACTCTTGGATCGGTAAGGGCACGTGACATATGTTGCCGTGCCGATGTCATCGTTCGCGTCTGTAATGTCTTATCTCACCTCCTCTTGGTTGACAGATGGCTCGCAATAGTTTCGTCTCGCCCGGGGAGGCCGACGAGGCTGCGCCCAACATCCGTCTGTCATCTGGTCACAGCAACGTCTCGGGTGGTATACCTGTTCACCACTCGTGGATTATAGGCATTAGGCATCCACCTCTTAATGTCCCTCTGCAACACTGAGTTGTTTCAGCCTCTATGCTGTCGCTAAGACCACACTCCGCACTGTGGTCTGCCGTACGACTTGAGCCGGTCTGTGGGGGGTTGATATGGTGCGTCGAGCTCAGTTTTCAACACACCGATGTCTTGTGTTCATCGATGTCTGCCCTACCATGACGCCACTCGGAATCATTCCCCATATCGGGCTCAGCTGTCTCTGCATGACAGCTTGTCTTCGACTGCAAGAATGTCAGCACACGAGTCATGCTTCTTGCACAAATCAAGCTCTTTCCCGCCCGAATATATCACAGCAGATGGCGTGTTCCCACTCATATCCGATGCACGACCCGCGTGCGCACCATATAAGGACTAGGCTGTTGTACATGATGCCCGTCTACTCTATGGGTGTCGCTCTTTGACGACAGTACACAAGACGGTGCCCCAGCTGCCATGTTCGCTGCGCTGCGTTTTCGTCTTTAGCTGCCCGGCCATTCTTCCCGGTTGCCCACGGTCGCTCCATCGCAGAAATAAGTGTGTCAAACCTACTAAATTACTGGACAACTGTTGTGTGATTTCACTCCGATCTTTCCTCTGCTCTTCCCAGGCTTTCGTCTGATCTTCTCTCTGCTCTTCCATGGCTTTCCTCTGCTCTACGCATAACCTTTGTAGTAGGGCCATCATCGCTCCCGTCTCTGTGGCATCCTGCGCCCGTGTCGTTGCCGCCATCTATTCCACTTCTGGTACCAATGTAACGAAATCCAGGGTGCGTTATTTACAGAGAACCGCAACACAACTATTGTGTGGGCCACTCCATTCCGGAGTGCGGCAACGACACATTTATTCAACTACACTCTGGCTATGCTGCTACCCCTCGGCCAATGGCACTGCTAGCCAATCATGTGGCTCTCCTGCAGACCCCCAACTCCCTCCTATCCTCACCGAGCTGCACCTCACAACTGCCGCTGTCTACTCCCTATGCAGACCTCTAAATGTCAAATAGCCATGCCCAGTCTAATCTGCGCCGCCGTACCTATGTTAAATAAATAATGTGTAAACTGTTTCTGGGAGTTGTTTTATATTCAAGCAAGTACGACGGTTTCAACTATGTAGATATTGCCAGATGTACAATCTTGGAAGGTGAAACTAAGGATGTAAATATGAACTGAATGAGCTACTACTACTACTAATAATAATAAATAAATTACTAGACTTCTTAAGCGCCAATATCCTCAGAGAATCCGGGCTCAGCGGCGCAACAAAGCCAAAGGATTAAACATTCTCGTATTCGTGTGCTAGGCGAAAGTCGTCAACAAATGGGCGAAATTCGTTAACAAATGGATGGATGTGTTAAGAAGCTAGGGAGGATAGGCGATATTAAAAAACACAGGTTTTCAGGTGACGGCGAAATATGTTTTGTTGATTTAACACTGATGGGATGCGAATTCCACATAGTCGGCGCGGCAACTGAAAAAACTCGAGTTCCAGCCTTCGTCTTAACTCTGGGAACAGATAGTAACTTTGAACTAGACGACCGAAGTTGTCTGTGCTGTCTTGCTGGGGTGATCATTAAGTGTACTATGCAGTTTGTTTGGAAGAAAGGGCTTCATAGGTGATTGTACACATATTATATATAATGCGATGTAGCAAGGGGAGCCAATGCAGTGATTTTAAAAGTGGCACTGAGCGGGAGAAATGAGGAGATTGTGTGACTATACCCGTGCTAAACAATTCTGGACACGTTGAAGTTTTGCAATATTATGAAGGAGCTCGATCGAGGGAATTGCAATAATCAAGTCTGCTGCTAACAAAAGCTGTTGCGATAGTTTTACCGACAGAAAACGACATATATCGGCGAATGCGGTGAAGATCACGGATATGATAAAACAGCAACGACACGTTTGGGATATAAATTGTCTAGAATTGAAGCCGTGATCAAAGGTCATTGCAATATTCCGTACCGAGGCTGCTGGTGTGATGTTTTGACTCAGGATGCGTGTTTGGAAAAAGCCATAAAGTTTACCACGCTGCATTGGAGTACCATGTGATGAGAAATTCAGTTGTGTCTGCAATTAACTTTAATTTGCTGTCAGGCATCCATAAAAAACATCTTGGAGACAATCATTGAGTTGGTTTAGGCCTTTGGGGAGTGACTTGTATCCGGCGTAGCCAAATAAATGTAGGTCTGTGTACATGACATCTGCGTAAAGGTGATGATCCAAGTTATGACTTTGGATTACAGAGCTGCGTGGCGTAGTGTAGAGAGTGAAAAGGCCCAAGAACATAACCACGGGAATGCCATATGAAGTGGGGAATGCAGCCGAAAAGCAATTATCTATCTTTATAGTTTGATGTATATCGGTTAGGTATAAAGATGATGAATCATACTGATGCATCGCAACATTTGGTGATGGAATATACTAATAACTATCGATGCATGGTAAAGTTAAGTTAACTATTGACAGTACACTGAACTATTGACAATAAAAATAGTTAGCGAAACAAATCAGCATAATTTCTTGCGCCACTGTAGCACTGTTGGTAAATATATGCGTTTTTTTATTTTATTTAGTATTTTCACTTATTTTCCAACCTAACATCACCCAGATTTCTTCAACCATTGCAGCAGCTTTCGTGGACTCAGTATTTTGAATCGATTGCCTCTAAGGCCACGTTATTGCACCACTCATAAATTATAGTTTGGAATATATATGTTCCTGGCTATTCGCAATTCCAACTACTTTGGAAGTTAAATACTGATCTGTCCCCAGCACACGGGGGAGAACGCCGATAAACGTTTGGTCAGTAGAGGGAGGCACCGGTAAACTGTCCCGATAATGCAACAGCAGAGGGCGCCGCCTCGTTAACATGGCCGACGGCTTTTTATCGCCTGTCAACTTCAAAAGTTACTACATGTAGTAACTCTGTTTCGAACGTTACAATATAGGCCATCCGTGTGCACTCTAGCAGATGCACAACAAGTCACGTCGGCGCATGTCAATGCCACGGACTGCTAAAGTGGGCGTACTGATCTAACTAGTGAGCCGAAGTACAACTCGTCGAAAGTCGTCATATTATATCATCAGTCATCACGTCCAAGTCGGCGAACACGCAAAAATAGGTCCAGCTTCTTGGATGGTAATTGTCACCATGATTAATTTGTGTGCGTGATCGGTTTATTCCATAACCAATGGTGTTATTTTCTTGTGTCACTAGCAATCTAAGAAAACTGTTTAAAAATCATTTTATATATTCAATGAGTGTCAGTGGTGTCAATGATGTTTTTGTCAGTTTTAGCTTACCCTTAGGCTTAGGCTTAGCCTTAGGCTTAGGCTAGGCTTAGGCTTAGCTTAGGTTCAGTGGATCTTGACTTGAATTTCTTGACTTTTTCAGTGCAGGTAGAAAATAATTTATTTTGACATTATACATGATCAACATAAATATATTTCAAGAGTGACCTCTTGTAGAGCTATAGATCGATCAATACAATTTAATTGGGTATCTTTAATTGTGTAAACATACTTTATACGAATGCCTACTTTATATAGCCAGTAAGTTAAATATGCTGCATTATCGGTTAGACCATTAAGATAGTTTGATAATTTGGTTCTGGGTATTCACATCCTTCCACTACCCAGATAGCATGCAAACGTTAATATAACGTTAATGTAACGTGTGCAGAAACGTTTGTTTAACGTTTAATGCAAACGTTAATTTTGCGTTATTTTGCTCGTTTTTTTAATGTTAATCTAACGTTTAATTTCTAACCAAAACGAAACGTTAAACTAACGTTAATGTAACCGTTACAGAAACGTAAATTTAACGTTTAATGCAAACGTTAGTTTAACGTTATTTTGTTCGTTTCTTTAACGTTAATCTAACAAATATGTAACGTTAAACTAACGTTAATGTAACCGTTGCAGAAACGTTAGTTTAACGTTTAATGGGAACGTTCGTTTACCGTTATTTTGCTCGTTTCTTTAACGTTAATCTAACGTTTCATTTAACGTTTAATTTCTAACCAGAATGTAACAGTAAACTAACGTTTTTGTAACGTTAGCAGAAACGTTAGTTTAACGTTATTTTAGTCGTTTGTTTAACGTTTAACTAACGTTTAATTTCTAACGAAATTGTAACGTTAAATTGACGTTAATGTAAATGTTACAGAAACGTTAGCTTAACGTTCATTTAACGTTTAATTTCTAACCAGAATGTAACAGTAAACTAACGTTTTTGTAACATTAGCAGAAACGTTAGTTTAACGTTAGTTCAGCCGTTTGCTTAACGTTTACCTAACGTTTAATTTATAACGAAAATGTAACGTTGAACTGACATTAATGTATAACCTACGTTCTAACCATACTTTAACGCAATTCAACCCATTTCCTATAGCACCTGCGCATTTGATATATTGTAACACATGGCCATTCTTGGTATACGTACGTGCAACTTTATAAACACAAGGAAAGAGTATTTTAAGTGTGACGTTTTATGATGTACCAACTGAATCGTGGCTAGTTTACATAGTAACACAAGACAAGTGTATTTTTGTGTAAAAGCTTTATATAAAGCTGAATTTATTATGAGGGGACCAACCACACATGGGTGGGAGACCCACCAAATAGAAATAATAAAAATTGCAGTATTGGATAAAGAAACCAGTCCTATATATAGTTTCCGTGAGTGGCCTTCATGGCACCGTGATTACTTCGGTTCGCTTCCTCTCTTCTTTCTCCTTCCGGCCGACGTCCCTCTCCGTAGCAAACTTTAACCACATCTTCACCTCCTGTTCCACCTCTTTGTCTGTTGCCTTGGCAGTCAAGATGTATTTGCGCCCAGCTCCTGTGTGTTTAAACAATTATCAAGTAAACGATCCAGATTACAAGTTATGCTGTAGTGATCTACATTACAGTTTATGGCACTCGCTTATAGTTATGGTGTATCATAATCAAAACCATGGAAGTTTTTGATCAACTTACCCCATAAACGCTATAGTTATGTAATCAAAAGTATCATGATGTCATCGAAATTACTTTATATTGCAAATAACCAAACTTATTTGATAAAATTAATCTTATCTACGTGAATGTGTAAAAATAAAAAAGGTTAATGTATATTTATTGTGCGTGTGCGTGTGCGCATGTGCATGCATGCGCGTGTATCGGTATGCATATTGAACCCCCCTTTTTGTGAACCTCCTTTCTCCAAAATGTGAACCCCCTCAAAATTGCATCTTTAAAATGTGAACCTCTAATTGTATTCCATGTTTCTAAAAAAGCGTTACCCCCCACCTAAAAGCTGCTGGACAATGCATTAATTGTATTAATGTCTAGACGCGCATTAATGACACTGATATCTTTTGCCGCTGTAATTGCTGTTGACTGACAGATGCAGGCATAATAATATGCCCACGTGCCATGTGCCACTGCAGTCATCAGCAGGCTGCTGGCAGTCAAAATTGTAACTTTGTACACAGGCACAGCATTGGATGACGTCACCATAGACTTTGTAGAAATTGTAGTAGACTAAATATTTGTTGATAAATTGTAACAAGTAAAAATATGACAGTTTCTTCAGGGCATCTCGAGCAGTATTATTTATAGATTAAGCAATTGTTTAATGTGTATCATTTTCTGTAGTCAAATATTTGTATTCCCGTAATACGGCGGCAGTTTCCGTAATACATATACTAGATTTAACGAATCTAAACACGATTAAAACAGACTTTCTATGGCTATGTCATTCAAACAACTACTGTCTACTGGCTGTGATCAGCCTCAGAAACCTCATTAATCCTTCTCAACCACCATCTGGTCAGCCGTACACTGCTCCTGAGGTCGACATACAATTAGTCTCCGTCTTCCAATTTTCCTAGTTATCAGTAATCAAAGTCATTACTAAATAACTATACCCAAACATGTAAATCAGTTTACATCGAAGGATGCACAATTCTCTTTCCCATATCATGGTACAATTATAAATTGAAAGTATTGCTTTATAATGTATAAAATATAGGTTGGAACTTACCCAACAGCATGTGGTGTTACTGTAACATTAAACGTTGGCACACTGACTGTGGCAGTTGGTGGCAGTTATTCCCGCCCACTGACCACACGTGACCACTGTGCCTTGAGTAAAATTTAGATTTAAACAACTCAGTACTTACTAATAGGACCAGCAACCTGTAAAGTAAGTAGAACTAGCTACAGGAGAAATAAGTAGAATAATAAATTATTAATGAAATATATTCTCCAAGATTTGTTAAGTTACCCTGGGTACTGCCACGTGTGATGATTTTTTAAACTAGACCACCTGCCAACTACTATACGGGACGACGTGACAGTATTCCATACATATACGAATACTATATTTAGAATAGGGCGTATATACCTCATAATTGCATATTACTAAATATTAATAAGTATATTTTGCTAATTACGTCGCCCGGAATGACTTAAATTAGAAGTCCCGCTCTGTCATGGCAGTCTTCCGCACTTGTGGCAGTATATATATATATATATATATATATATATATAGTTAAATTCACGCCTTTGGTTCGCTGAAGTAGAATGAGTACGCTATTTACAGATAATTTCACTGAATTTGTCCAGCATTTGAAGACATAGCTACACGGTAATTTGTTAAAATCCAAAGACACAGTTTGTTTGCAGTTTGCCAAACAAACGTTTATCCGTATATACACACAGCCTGTATGGATATAGATACTAATTCGTTTTTATTCTATAATATTTGTTATCATTATAACTCCTGATCATTGAAACCGTGCACATCGTTTCGACATATGTGAATGTCGAAATCCAGAGTGTTTGTTAAAATAATAATTTACTTCCAACATAACTGAAATCCAGAGATGTTATCTAGTTAGACAAATGGGTATTTCATGACTGTCCTCCCCTCAGACACTATCCATGTTGGTGGACACCGATATCACTAGAAGAGCTTCTTCTTTGTTTGTTGTATCCAGTTCTGGTTGATTGCAGAAGCTTGTTTATTGCACTTAATGACGCTCCCCTGCTGACATCAAATGAGTGTTGGAGCTCTGTCCCAGTGGCTCGTCCCATCAGTGCACTGTTCACCCCTTGAGTGGAGTAGTGGATGTGATAATTACCCTAACAAATAGGGCAGTATATTATTTCAGGCCTCTGTCCAGCAGCACTTATAGGGTTAGAATTTGATGAAGTCCTCAGATCAAACTCAGTCTAAGATGGTGTGAGATATAGCTCCTGCCTGGTGCAAGGATTAATGGATAATTGGATTAAAGGTTTTCAACTTCTACAGGTGATTGCAATTGTACCAGCATTTCCAACACAAATACCACCCGCACACACGCACGCACGCACGCACGTGCGCGCACACACGCACACGCACACACACACACACAATGAATATGCACACATTGGTATAACGTTGGCCCTACATAAATACCACACAAACGTGTAACATGACGCTTGTAGAGTTTCACTGTACAGTAAAAACGCGAAAACGTGTATATAATTACAAAGGTTTGGTCTCCGTAATATAGCGTCTTCTGTATTGTCGGTAGTTTTGAAAAAGTTGTCCCATCCATATTTTGTCCTTGTAACTATTGCCTAAGACAAGATACGACATATATTGTAACAATAAAAGTGTTTATTTAAAATAGGCAATTTGACGCAACTGTCCGGCAAATATGAAAGACTTTAGTATATGCTACATTGTTTCATTGGGTTGGTTCAAATAGTGGTACAAATTGGTGCAATCTCCGTAATGGATTTGAACCGCACATGACACGGGGAAACCTTTATGTGAATAAACAAGATACATTACCATGGCAATTGAGATTTATTAACATTTTAATTAAAAGAAAAATATTATCCTAATTACAGCCGGTACTTCTGCAGACTTCGTCAAAGTTGACTTTGAAAATTGTGGCAAAACCCGTTACGGAGATGACGCTTTCTTTTCAGGATATTTTTCCAAGGAAAATCTACAGCTGTATTTGTTTTACTTGGCTATTTGATATGTTATTCATCCTAGGAAACTATAGTATTTGGCATATTAATCGATTTCCTGTTGCAACGCAATAATGCGCAATTGCGGATAGCGGGTTGTTTTTCATCTCCGTAACGCATCATCTCCGTAACGCTTCGCTCTTGGAAACCGGATAACCAGAAGACCAGTACTGTTTCTGGCCGTTTCAGTGTAGAAAAACCATTACTGTCAGCAGTTTGACAGTTTATTGATTTTAACTAGTTGTCGTACCTGTAGTAAAATGGAAAGTGATAGTTTGCCATCCTAATGCAGTGATGCTATATTTAATTTATAGTGAAACGATCGATATACCACTTCTCTGTTACACCAACAATGTAATTAGAATAATGATACTTTAACACAAGTAGTAAGGCGCCGGAACCGGGGGGGGGGGGTGGCTTTTGAGGAGGGGGCTGAACCATTTAAATTCAATCCAATAACTAACATTCCGAGAACATACAGGCCAGGTTTGTCCTACAACTAGGCCAGTAACCAGGTACAATTTATCAATGTGTGTAGACTAGAAACATCTGGGATTGGTTTGGTCGGTTTGGTGTGGGTGAGATTAAAATGTAGGGCATTTGAGGTTTGGTCTAATTTTAGTATTCATAATATTATTATTCATGATTTCAGGATGGATCACATTCC
Organism: Escarpia spicata; assembly: GCA_963995525.1. Classification (NCBI taxonomy): domain Eukaryota; kingdom Metazoa; phylum Annelida; class Polychaeta; order Sabellida; family Siboglinidae; genus Escarpia; species Escarpia spicata. The sequence continues at coordinate 28,544,053 of OZ023214.1, forward strand.
AGTGTACAAGATTGTGGGAGTGCTCCCTAAGATTTTATTTATAGATATAATTACACGTGGTTTTATCTGGACAATTTCTTTTTCTCCCGTGCAAAGCCGAGCAACTGGAACATTCATCTGGGGCAGTGGGGATCTCAAGGATTGCAATTTTCAAAACAGTATTTGAGCGAGCGACTGCCGTTTTTCCCTGAGCAACGCCGGGCAACTCGGCTAGTTATAGATGATATCTGACTAGCCGAGTTTAATATATTTTACTGTTTTAATAGCTTGCATGTATACTTGTGTTCCGGCAACGTTAGTGAGATCCAAACGTTTCTAATCAAATCAAAAACTAACGTTCCAGAAACGATAGAAATCGAACAATTTAAAACCAAACCAAAAACTAACGTCCCGGCAACGTCAGAAATCAAACAGTTTAAAATCAAACCAAAACCTAACGTTCCGGCAACGCTAGAGATCTAACTGCTTAAAATCAAACCAAAAACGAACGTTTCGGCAACGTTAGAGATCTAACAGTTTCAAATCAAACCTAAAACGAACGTTCCAGCAAAGTTAGAGATCTAACTGTTTAACATCAAACTAAAAACGAACGTTCCGGCAACGTTAGAGATCTAACTGTTTAACATCAAACTAAAAACGAACGTTCCGGCAACGTTAGAGATTTCACTGTTTTAAATCAAACCAAAAAGGAACGTTCCGGCAACGTTAGAGATCTAACTGTTTAACATCAAACTAAAAACGAACGTTCCGGCAAAGTTAGAGATCAAACAATTTAAAATTAAACAAAAAACTAACGTTCCGACAACGTTAGAGATGTAACTGTTTAAAATCAAACCAAAAAGGAACGTTCCGGCAACGTTAGAGATCTAACTGTTTTAAATCGTACCAAAAACCAACGTTTCGACAACGTTAGAGATCTAACTGTTTTAAATTAAACCAAAAACTAACGTTCCAGCAACGTTAGAGATATAACTGTTTAAAATCAAACCAAAACCTAACGTTTCGGCAACGTTAGAGATCAAACAGTTTCAAATCAAACCAAAAACTAACGTTCCGACTACGTTAGAGATCTAACTGTTTAAAATCAAACAAAAAACTAACGTTCCGGTAACGTTAGAGATCTAACAGTAACCAAAATCGAACTGTTCTAACCAAATGCAAACGTTATATTAACGTTTACCTGCTATCTGGGTATTTACCAGCAAGACTACATGTACACATGTGATTGTAGTACCCTTACACAAATACATACAAACAACATGCATGCACCATACACACATAACCCTGCTGATTTTTTTTCAGGTAAATATTGGAGTACATGAATGACAGCCACTGTGAGAATGTTGCATGTTGTCATGGCTGTATCCACCCGCAGACCCGTTCTCACAGCACTAGGATGGACTACGCGGTTGTATCATAGATATATACATATGGAACAGCATTGTAGGACTTTGTCTTCTACAAGGAGCCTCTTGTTGCTTCTTACACAACACTCGCAGTATTCCACTTACTCAACAACCAAAGTTCACAGAATCACTCCTCTCTACCTGCGAGCCGAGAAGTATTTAGACCGGGTCGCCTTGATCGATTGCCATGCAATGCACACGTACAATGACATCTTGAACCGGGCAAACAACCTTGTAGATAAAATCTCCGACTTATTTGAAGCCAAAAATGATGATGTCAGAGGAAGCCGAATTGCAATTTTGTGTAATAATGACATTTCGTATGTCACTGCTCTGTGGGCAACTTGGATGGTTCAGGGCATTGCTGTGCCCCTGTTTCCAAAACATTTTGCTTCCGATCATGAATACTATCTTCGTGATTCAACAAGTTCACTAATAATCGTAACGGAGGATCATGCAGAACAAATTCAGCCAATCATTGATAAGATTGACATTCGCTCCTTGATACTGCAGAAAAGGGATTACCTGTGCACAGCCGACGTAACCAGCGGGGAATCTGATGTCATGGAACAGAGAAGACTGAGGCGAACCAACCGCTTGAACCAGCTACACGAGGCCAACAAATTCAAACACCAGCCAGCTTTTGTAATATACACGAGTGGAACAACTGGAAGGCCGAAGGTAAATGCTTTTTTTTGTAAATTCTAGTGATAATAACCTTCCACCATTTTGTTTTTCAATTGTCCCTGTTTAATAATGATTATAATCAATTTGCAAAACAACCAAACTTATGAAATATCTACAACGACATGCTAGTTTGTATGTGGAAATGTGTTATTTTGCTTTGATGGAATGTTCGCCTATTCATTGGATGAACTAATGTATTACTTTTGACTTGGCTCAATCAAAATTGGCAAAAAACCACAAAAGTGACCCCACCTTATATACTGTGGTATAAGGCAATTAAAACTTTTAAAAGTTACCCCGTTTAATGATCAAAGTAAGTTATTTTGATAAGACTACATATTCTTTTCATTGGCATTTATTCAAATGCTTTAACAACAATAGACCCAATTTATGATGGGCTAAGACCCCCTTGAATGAAAAGTAGCAGCTTTATTTTTTAAACATGGTGCAGCAAAACAAAGCGGGTGGTATGTCCTATGAACAAGGACGAGTTGCAGACTACAAAAGCGGGTGGTATGTCCTGTGAACAAGGACGAGTTGCAGACTACAAAAGTGGGTGGTATGTCCTGTTAACAAGGACGAGTTGCAGACTACAAAAGTGGGTGGTATGTCCTATGAACAAGGACGAGTTGCAGACTACAAAAGCGGGTGGTATGTCCTGTGAACAAGGACGAGTTGCAGACTACAAAAGTGGGTGGTATGTCCTGTGAACAAGGACGAGTTGCAGACTACAAAAGCGGGTGGTATGTCCTGTGAACAAGGACGAGTTGCAGACTACAAAAGTGGGTGGTATGTCCTGTGAACAAGGACGAGTTGCAGACTACAAAAGCGGGTGGTATGTCCTGTGAACAAGAACGAGTTGCAGACTACAAAAGTGGGTGGTATGTCCTGTGAACAAGGACGAGTTGCAGACTACAAAATCGGGTGGTATGTCCTGTGAACAAGGACGAGTTGCAGACTACAAAAGCGGGTGGTATGTCCTATGAACAAGGACGAGTTGCAGACTACAAAAGTGGGTGGTATGTCCTATGAACAAGGACGAGTTGCAGACTACAAAAGTGGGTGGTATGTCCTGTGAACAAGGACGAGTTGCAGACTACAAAAGTGGGTGGTATGTCCTATGAACAAGGAAGAGTTGCAGACTACAAAAGTGGGTGGTATGTCCTGTGAACTAGGACGAGTTGCAGACTACAAAAGTAGGTGGTATGTCCTGTGAACAAGGACGAGTTGCAGACTACAAAAGTGGGTGGTATGTCCTGTGAACAAGGACGAGTTGCAGACTACAAAAGTGGGTGGTATGTCCTGTGAACAAGGACGAGTTGCAGACTACAAAAGCAGGTGATATGTCCTGTGAACAAAGACGAGTTGCAGACTACAAAAGCGGGTGGTATGTCCTATGAACAAGGACGAGTTGCAGACTACAAAAGGACGAAGTGAGAGAAAGTCTCGCCAAAACGATGCTGTCAATAGGCGATGACGAAATGTGGTGGATAAACAACAACAGATGGGCGTCGATTGATTGTTCACAATAATATGCACATTTTCTGTGATTGATCCGATGACCATCGATAAGTTGGGATATTTTTAACGTAACCTGTAGTAACATAAACAATATTTCAAATTTACATCATGACAAAGGTCATTTACAAACACTGTGTACATTGCCTCTCTCTTCTGCATCAGTCTAGATGTGCTAACCAGAAGCTGGGTGTTTTTGCGAGTGATAATAATATGCCAAGTATTGAACACAAAACTAATCACCTGACAAGTTTGTATAATAATAATAGATAATATAATACAATATTTATATACCGCCATAATCACAGTGCTCTGTGGCACTTTACAGTACAATAATGATGCCATTAAATGTGTACATTCGGTTAAATAATTAAAAAAGTAAGTTTCTTAATTTAAGAACAATACAACTAAGAATCGTAATGTGTGTGTTTCCAGGGTGTTGTGCACACTCATGGAAGTCTGCAGGCCCAGGTTGAGGGCTTTGTGAGTGCGTGGGGATGGACAGCCCAAGACGTGGTTCTCCACGCCCTCCCACCCCACCACCTTATAGGGAACTCTCACATCCTCATGCCCGCTCACTACTGTGGCGCCACCTGTGTCATGTTGCCAGATTTTGATGCCAGGAAGGTCAGTGGTTTTGGAATGAGCACTTGAAATCTTACCAGGTCATTTTATTTACACGATATCTGAACATTATCCATTTTGTAAACAGGAACAGAAAATACTTAGATCATAAAGGTATGAATATTTGTCAAATCAATATTTAACAAGATTGCCATCCAGAAAATTAACTGTAGATGGCAAGTGGACTTTAGACTTAAGTGGAGTTAAGCATTTGGATTACTGAGTGTCCAAACATTTTATCTATGTGTATCCCGCCCGTCTGAGGTATGTCTATGTTGTTTTTAAATATATACACACTGCTACTATGTCTGCTAGCTCTCACACAGTCGGCAAATAATCTGTTCCAAATATGGGTGAAATACTGGAAATAACTGTGTTTACATGGAAATGGAAAACAAAATGAATCACACGCACACTAAAGTGTTAATGGAATTACAGCTTGAAACTATATTATACAGTAGTGTCAAACTTTGATGTGCTGTCATTTGTTATCTTCCAGGTGTGGTCAACCCTGTTGAGCCCTGTCACCCCAACCCTGCCCCGAAGCATCACACTGTTCATTGCCGTACCAACCATATACGCAAAACTGATTGCAGAACATGAGCACCGCCTGGCGAGAGGTCGTGGCACTAGGCGTGCAAAAGAATATGTCAAGGCCGTTTGCTCCACGAAGATCAGGTGACTCGACATGTGATAACACATTTAAGTGACAATGTTAAGATAACAGTACAAGTTACAGTCAGTTACACAGACTACTTTTGACCTTATAGATTACCTACCTGTGCTAATATTTGTGCAACAAGAATATAGCTGGCTTTAAATCCTCACGTTAATTTTATTAAATTATTTTCCGAATCGGTTTTCTCTGTGTGAGAATAAAAGTTCCTGAAATAAAAAAATATTATGAACCTACTCAAGCTTGTGAAGCTGCTCAAATGCAGAACTGGTCTGTTTTTTACGAAGATTAATTGGACCATTTGTTGTTGTTATGATGATACCGTTGGTCAATTGTTGCTATGGAAACCTTCAGGTTGATGGTCAGCGGGTCAACCCCACTACCCGATTCCTTCCTGCAGAAATGGGAAGATATCACAGGACATCATTTACTTGAACGCTACGGGTTGACTGAAGTAGGCATAGTTCTGTCAAATCCCCTGAATGGCCGGCGTATTCCTGGTAGGTAATGGACGTAAAATACCACCAACAACTTTACAATATATGATATTTAATTTATAATGTAATTATAATTGAGCTAACATATGTATTTTTTAAGCGTTTCCTCCTAGAAATGCTTGGCCTCTTGGACACCAACCTTCCTGGAGTTCATCTATGATCCCACCAGAAGAAGTGTTGCTTTTTTTATAAATTCCTTATATTTTAGGGTCCTCACCATAAGAGTTTGCACAGGATGTTAAACGGACAAATTTTTTTTACAACATGTATTTTCTGTGATTGTTCTGAGTAACATAAGCTGTCGAACGATACATTGTGGACGTGTTTTTAAACTTGCAAAATAAAAAAAAAACTGTTAAAATTTACATAATGTTTATTAAGTGTCAGATATGAATACTTCAGGTAACTATATTTTGCTTCTCTGCATATGTAGCGCTATCCGCTGGATGGGCATTTTTGCTAGTAAAACTAATTATATTCATTTTGGTTTGTGCAAAGCAGATATTGACGATTATGTTGGTATTATTGTTGTTTTGACAACATGGCAGATACGTGTGGGTAAGCCAAATAGGTTTTTCATATGCGTGGATATTTATATATATATAGATATGTGCTTAGTTGGATCTTGGAATAGTAGATAGAAAAGGGGTAAGGACCAGGTAATGTACAGACGTGTTTCGCAATGCTACAGTGCCTCCCCTCTACAATGGAATACACCCATTACCTCTGTATTCTTAATACACCTTGAGACAAAATGTTTTATTTTGTAGGTTCTGTGGGTAAGCCAATGCCCAACACGGAGGTGTGCATTGTGAGACCAAATGTGTACGCGAAGCAAGGATATGATGTGCTGGTGTACAGCAACCACAGACGCACAAGAATCACACCAGGTTAGAACCAACACGTGTGGACTGCTATGCATCTGTTAACATCCAAGTTTGTTATTGATCTGTGCGATTCATACAGGAAGAAAGCATTTGGTACTGCTAGGTCAACACTTCTGCTTCCAATGCTCATTTTTTTTTGTCTCATTTTTTATAATTTTGTGAAAATCTAACAGTGGCAATTTTGTAAATGGTTGGGATTTTTTTGTCGAACAAATAACCTTGCACTTAGACAGTGTAATTGTGGTAAGGTTTAATGTTATCTATATTGAATGTTGTTGATGTGTTCAGGTTGTGAGGATGTGTTTGGAGAACTGTAAGTACGCGGACCAAGTCTCTTCTCACCAAGTATTACATAGTGTTTTTGATCTGTTAAGGCTGTGGGGATGAAATTATAAAACTGTATGTACACGGACCAAGTACAGTCGCGCCTCGTTATAACGCGCCCGGTTATAATGCGGTCGGTCGTGGACCCCGAATTTCTGCCGCCAGGGGGAAAATGGGCGCTATGACAAACTATATTAACACGATAATAACTGTCAATTGTTTTGTGTGAAGTTATCCCCGTCTTTGTCCACGGCATGTGTATATTGAAAGACTAGTTGGCGGACAATAAATTTAACGTTGACGTACAACTGCAACGAATCAAGTGTGAGGCGCGTCACTACGTTGCCGTTGTTTATTCAGCACTGCCAATGCTATCAAAGTTTCTTTGACTATAATTATGGTCAGTTTTAACTTTAGGAACAGTAAATGTAGAGCGAGGTATTGTTTGTTTTTGCGCCGACATCAAACGAATCATTTCCAATCTGCTAGTCATGCTCATGGCTTCCGCGGATCGCCAGGTTTCGGCGCCGGGCGGCTTGTAAAGTGCAATTGAAATTCACAAATACGCCTTGCTTAAGAATGGGTTAAATACGTTTTAATACAGCTTAGTAGGCAAGATCAGTAAGCTAACACTGCGTAACAAATATTAGCTTTTCGCTGCGATGGACGCAAAGCTACTGCTTGTACTGGTGCGCCAAAATATTAATTCGTCAACCGCATACGAATTGGTGAATCGTAATATTGTTCGGCACCGTAAATGTGCTTTCTAAATTGGTATTTTGATATTGATTGAAAGACGAAGTTAAGCCAATTGTGAGCGTACTTATAGCTTTAAATCCTTAATCAACTCTAACACAGCGTTTCTCCAATAATTTGCGTATTCGGCTGCTGAGTGCCAGGTCATTATTTTAGATCTTACGTCAGCGGTACCATATTATCGTTCAGTTGACCGTGGCTTGTTGGTCCGTTGTTTATTTAAAAACGATACACAATTCATAAATTTTATTCAGTCCAACAGTGTACGACATTTAAACAGAATACACACTGACATTGGCTGGCAGTTTAATAAGCTTCATAAACTGCATAAAGACTGCGTGACATGCACACTTTGGTTGGCTTCGATGGCGTTCTTCGTGCAGCACGGTGTCGGTCGTCGTCGTCGTAGCGCCCGTGACGGCAGATATGGGAACGCGCCAAGTTTATAACGCGGATTCATTTCGTGGATCCCGACTACCGCGTTATAACGAGGCGCGACTGTATCTTACTAAGTATTATATTGAGTGTTGTTGTGTGCAGGTTGTGAGGATGAATCTGGAGAACTGTATGTACGTGGACCAAGTATCTTACTAAGTATTATATTGAGTGTTGTTGTTGTCTGCAGGTTGTGAGGATGAATCTGGGGAACTGTATGTACGTGGACCAAGTCTCTTCACTCAGTACTGGAATAAACCAGAGGAGACACACAACGCGTTCACATCAAACAGATGGTTAAAGACAGGTGTGGCCAAATACTTTGTTCTGTTTTCCAGTGTATAAAAGGATGGCCCTGTGGCAAATCGGCTATATCTTTTAAGTTCTCAAAGCTTTTTGTTTCTGTACCTTAGACCATTCATACATTTTCCATTGTTTATAACTACAGTATTCTGCAGCTGGTACTTACCATAATGTCATGGTCGAGCAGTAGCTGTTTCAAAACTTGGCCAATTTTGTTCACCCCCTCATTGCCTGTGTCTTTCAGAAGAGACACAATAATCCATTGGTCCTTTTAATTTGTTCTTTGCCAAGGGAAAGAAAAGATCCAACACAGGGATGTCTAGCCCATATTGGACTCACTAACTATAAAAAGGGAAAATTCTGAAAATAAACCACTCCTATGTTAGCCCTAAATAGGGCTGTTTGGAGTTCAGTAACATAAGTAAAACCATCGTGTGTTGTCACAGGTGACACAGCGTGTTTCAAGGACGGTACGTATCACATCCTGGGACGGACGTCTGTCGACATCATCAAGAGCGGAGGGTACAAGATCAGCGCTCTTGACGTGGAGCGCCATCTACTGGCCCATGAAGGTATTGCCGTTGTAGCCGTGCTTGGTCTGCCGGACATCACTTGGGGTCAGCGGGTCGCAGCCGTCATTGTCCTAACTCCAGCCACTGACCGCCTGAGTTTGGATGAGCTTAAGGAATGGGCATCTCAACGCATGCCCGGCTACCAAATACCAACTGTGCTTAAAGTTGTTGATGACATTCCACGCAATGCCACAGGCAAAGTGAACAAGAAACAACTGCTTTCTCAGCTGTTTGCCAAAGAGCTGAAGCGCTCAATGTGATCAAAGAAAATATATATTAAGATGCACAACTCGAGGATATATACAATTACACGATCAATCGCAGTGTCCTTATGCTGTTGACAACTAAGAAAGGACGACTCTGTGGGGCTGACATTTTATAGGCATGCTATCAACCCCTTTTGAGTGGTTCATAGATTTTTTATTTTATAAAATTTCGTCCGGGGGTCAGTGGGACAGGGATCTTAAGCGGGTTCAATATTTAAAGACTATCTGAAATTGCAAATGCAGAATTATGTTTTTCTGTGTCATTGTAAAGATTATATTTTAAGCTACAATATGTCACTGGATGTACCCAGCAATTTGTTTTCTGAGTTATTGCTGTTTAAAATGCATGTGTATGATTGGACACAGACAAGTACCTTATGAATCATGGTTTACACACGTGACTTTTAAAGGGCAGTAACTAAACAAATTAAACAACTATTGCGTACATCCAGCCTGGATGTACGCAGATCCAGCGACATATTTGTAGATTGCAGTAATTTTATTATCTTTACGATGACATAGAATAAACATTAGATTTCTTTGTTGCAAGTTCAGGTACAGCCTTTTGAAATATTGAGCCCCCGAGATACCCATCCCAATGCCCTCCCTAAAAAAAATTAGAAATAACAACATCTATGAACCAGCCAGATATGCACAAGCATTCCTATGAAATGTCAGCCCCATATATTCATCATGTCTTGGTTTTCAACTTGGCAGTTGCAACCAGCCGCAATGCGTTGCTGCTGTTGACAAAGAACCAGTGACGTACGTCTTCATAAGACTGTCTTATTATACATAGTCTGTTATGTGATGTTGTCAAACTCGTCATCACAGCACAAGCTTCAGGTTATGTAATCTCGGAATCAAGTCATGATGCCTACAATACAGTAAATAGTTGGTCTAAATGGTTGCATATAAATAATCTGCTGAACTATCACTGCAGTTGTTTATGTGGTCTACGAAGACGGGAAGAAACAAGGGTGATACCTGGAAACTTATCAATGTGTCATCAATTAGTTAGGTTTTAGTAATTTTTTAACAAACCCTGTATAATACAGTATATAAATTGTGTCAAATGTTGTTTAGTATAGAAACAAGTGCAATCGTTTCAGGAATGTAGATGCCAGTGGATGTTGCACAATCTATCAGCAGTGAGTGGTGCTTTATCAAGTGGATTTGAAGACTGACATTTTATACATGTTGTATCACAAACAAAATGCTTACTTTTACATATATAATATATATATATGCGACTAATTGTAGACAATGCAAGAGGAACTTTTTACTGAAATGTTTACTGAACATTCACCAAAACATTTTACTTGGTGAGGGAGGACAACTTCCTTTGTGTGCCATCAACTGGTAAATAGAACGATGGTGGACTCTCACTGAAAGGAATATGTCAGGATGCTGTTGAATAAATCCTCTGTTACTTAATGCAGTTCAGAACCATATTTTTGAGAATTGTTCCTTTTCAGCAGATGTTTACATCGTGTCCTTATAACAAGAGTTGACAGAAGCAGGGAATGTGGTAAAGCAAACATTTAGAAATAAATATTTAGTATATTACTGTTGATGTTCATAAAAAAACTAGATGCAGTGTTAGTCAAGACTTTGTGCTGATGTTCTTTGTAGCCCTGTCATAACTAAATACTCTGTAGTTTACTGTGAATGCAGAATGTGATATATTATATATATAACATTATAATTAAAAATAAATTCACTTGTGAAAAAAACTTGGAGCAAAGTAAAAGCCCAAATCATTGAACACAACATATATAATTACACTTGCCGAGTTACCTGGGAGAAAAAGGCAGTCATGTACCAGACACCCCAAACCCATCCCAAATGTTTCCATCCTACCTGCATTAATAAATGGTAACTGGTCACTGGCCTAGTTGTTAGGACAACCTTTTGCCAGAAATCTCAATCACTCACCCGTCTAACTGATGTAGCCAGCAACAGCGGATGCTGGGTTGAAATTTCAGCCCAATACATACAAAACTAACGGAGATGTGGGCGCACAAACAGAGAACCAACTGTTTTATAATATAGATGTTGTATTCCTAGTGTCAAATGTTATACTGACTAACTTCACGGGGCAATAATTTCGACGCTAAATGACATAGCTCCATCTGTAGGAAATATATGAAATGCGAAAGAGGGTGCTACTTGTAAGCGTGCAGACATGACCAATGACAGGTAGACCAACAACAGGTGTATGTGAAGCGTTGAGGATTTTCAAATATCAATAACTTTCTGCGTACATCCAGTGACATATTTGTAGATGGCATAATTATCTTTATGATGATATAAAAACATTAAATTCCACGGCTGAAACTCCACATACAGACTTTCGAAATAATGAGCCCCCCAAATTCTCCACCCCCGGACAAATTTTGAAAATGTCTCAATCTACGAACCATCTCAATGGGCACGGTAGATCACATGCAATTTCAGCCCGATAAATGCAAAACTGACAGATATAGGTGCACAAACAAACAGAGAACAAACTGTTCTATAATACAGATTTCTAACACACATTTTGGCACCAAGTTTTATTGGTTTTGTGATAATCATAAAAGCAAATAGCAGCTAGGTGTACATACATTACCAGGAATACAATAGCATCCAAGGCTAATAACATACATGCAAATACAAAACATCAATTTGAGACAACTTATACAAATACTGTACAGTGGTTCCGCCCTTGTATAACCATTTCTGCCAGGTGAAAGCAAGTTGTTACAACAGAGATGGTCATAACAGATAAAAAAAGGAATTAAACTAAGGAATTGGCAGACATTACAGGTTCCCTGCAAGTGTGGTCGCATCATTTCACAATTCTAAAAAATGTACAACATTACAAGGTTGGTGGGTTGGTTGTCACCATGTTAGTGTCCTGACATCAAGATACATAAAGGAAAGAGACCGCTGCAATAAATTGGCACAGAACAAAACAGTGCCAACAAATATATCATGCACTGCTAGCTGCCTATGGAAGGAACACACTCAGTTGACAAGTCCGTTCTGACCAGTGATAATGGATTCTAGTGAGGAAGTTGCAGAGTCTGTCGCAACTCTTTGTTTGATTGGACAGCTCCAAAGACCCAGTCTGTAGTTTGTACTCTCCAGGGGATGGTTTCATTATGTGGCTAAGGACGTTCTTAAGTCTAAGAGCCAAGTGGCCTTAGCAAGCCACAGTATGGTGGCCATCTGCAACTTCAATGTCTCACATCCTGTAAACGCTGGGTTGACATGCCTCCATGTGGATGGATGACCAAGAGCCAAGCGGTCTAATTGGTTTCTGGAGAATCGTATACATCATTACTAATCCCTGAATTAGTGCAAATGCGTGTCACATCTGCCGTGACAGGGAAGTGGACGTGCAGGCACAGAACAGACACTCTTCCAGCATTAAAACAGATATTCTAATAACTAAATCTATTTCTAGATGCTGCGTAAGCAAACCAGTTAAGTGTGTAGCACTGTGTATGGCAGACCGCTGATAAGAAGTCTTAAACACTGCAGTTGGTCTACTTAAAGTTTTTATTTCTGATTCTAACTGTTAGGATACATAGTATAGTCGAACCTACACAATCATCTCTTTAATACAGCCACCTTGTAATTAAGATTATCCTGGGACAGTCAACAAATATTTTGGGTGATTGATTTTTAGAACACTATATATCCTCTCTCTCATGTGATAGAGTGCTCTTCATTGTTTGTGACATCAACTGGTCTGCGTATACATAATGAAGATATCTAATGTATGTATACTATATGTATTATATGGATGACGTGTAAATCATCTACATATATAAGACTAGCCATGCTGTACAACTTGTACTGACCACCACGTTTGAAATATGACTAATTTCCTGCCTGCTGAGAACTTCATATCAGAAAACTAACTACTGTCTACTGTCTACCTTCTATGACATCAATTATGAATCAAACAACAACCAAGTGTGTAAGGCCACTATAATGACAGAAGGACCTTACAGTAACACAAAACATCCAACATATATAAAAACACTAACAGTTAAACTAACACATCTGTGTCCAACATCTGTCAACAAGAAGAAGACATCAAATAACATACAGTCTCATCTACAACAGTTCGCCCCTCAGCTGTGAACCAGCACCCATGCCTGGAATCTAGATAGAGACACGTGTAGGTTAATTCAACTGGGGTTTGTTACTGTCCAACTAAAATATGCCTCAAATTGGCCACTACTGTGACATTCATTCAGTCATTACCACTGCAGCTGAAAGCAATTGCAATGTTCTCACCGGAGAGTGTCATTTGGTCCCAATGAACACAGCAGTCTTGTCTAACGACGCCGTTTACCTCCCTTCTTTGCTGCCGACTTTCTCTTCTGCACAGTGGCCTTCCCTTCCCCTGGTGCGTCAGACATCTCGTCTGACGACAGGTCGATTGTTCCTACCTGTAGAGACCTGCCTTGTTTGGACAGCGATATCTTCTTGTGCGTGGTGAGAGAACTTCTGCGGGACTTTGTGGGACGAGGTGAATAACACTCACCGTCACTAGCGTCCAACATGCTGTCTTCTGACTCGGACATCTGCCTGTCCATCTTCTGTGGCTTTCCATTTGTGTTCCTTGGTGTGGCCATTTTTCTGCTGACTGGCGTCTTCTTATGTGACACTGGCTGTGATGCACGGGGACTGCGTGACTTTGTGGGGCACGGTGTGTAACTGTCTCCACTGCCAGCATCCGACATGCGGTCTTCAGCTGAATCGTAGGCAATCTTTTTGTGTGAAGACCGTGGCACCAATTTCCTCTTCTCTGTTGGCCCACTCTCATCTGAATTTGAGGGGGATGGGGACCTAGCCCTCTTCTGTGGCTGTGCACGTTTGGACGACTTTCTTTTGACTTCAGGAACATCGTCATCTGAAGAAGATGGCGATCTACCTCTCTTTTGTGGCACAGCACGCTTGGATGACTTTCCTTTGACTTCAGGAACATCGTCATCTGAAGAAGATGGCGATCTACCTTTCTTTTGTGGCACAGCACGCTTGGATGACTTTCCTTTGACTTCAGGAACATCGTCATCTGAAGAAGATGGGGATCTACCTCTCTTTAGTGGCACAACACGCTTGGATGACTTTCCTTTGACTTCAGGAACATCGTCATCTGATGACCTAGCTCTCTTCTGTGGCACAGAACGCTTGTGCGACTTCTTCTTCGACAGACCATTTTCAGATTTGGCAGTCTTTCTATTCTTCTTTGGCGATAAAGGTTTCTGCAACTGTCGCTTCTTCGGTGGGTACTGACGTGCAGTTGGGGGGGGACGAACGGAAACCGCTGGTTTGGTGCTGGTGCCTGTCTGACGCCCGTGGCCATGACGTTTGGTTGGCCGGGGCACGTACGCGTCACGATACAGCTCCAGTTGATTAACAGTGTCACATGCGATCTCGCTGTCGCTGCTCGCGTAGTCGTCCTCACTGTCCTTGCCAGCTAGGATAATTGGATTGGGCACAAATGGGATTGTCATTTGGTAGGATCCACTTGCTCCGATGCCAGTCAGCTGCCTAAAACACACCAGGCCTTGACATTTGGTAAAGGTGGAGGATGGTGAGCAGTCCTACATACAGAGGAACGAGATTTGATCTCATAAAATAAAATAAAAATTTTAGTATTAAAATATTTAGCCTAAATACTTACCATCAGAAATAATGAATAGATTCGTCAAAATAATTTCTAGCCTCGATTACACAATATTAAGATGCACAACTCGAGGATATATACAATTAAACGATCAATCGCAGTGTCCTTATGCTATTGACAATAGGCATGCTATCAACCCCATTTGAGTGGTTCATAGATTTTTTTGATTTTTTATTTCGTCCGGGGGCCAGTGGGACAGGGATCTTAAGGGGGCTCAATATTTAAAAGGACTACCTGAAGTTGCAAATGCGGAATTATGCTTTCTCAGCGAACGATAGAACAAAAATTGGAAACGATGCAGTATCAGTTGCATGATGGGAGAGGGTTTTTGCGTTTTACAGCCGGGTGATATCGTGTGATCAAGGCTAGAAATTATATTGACGAGTCAATTCATTGTTTCCGATGGTAACTATCTTGTATAATGGAAATGACCCACATGCGTGACATACTTCAAGCCAAATACAGGCTGCCCCTTTAGGCGTATAGACAAATTAACATTCGACACACATTTGCGCCATATTACCATTACATTTTTTACAGACTACATCAGTGCTTCCGTCAAACATGCTGCGTGGTTTCAGGTAAAAATGGAAACCAAAATACACTTTACACAAGAAATAGCAGGGAGGGGAAAAGGAGGCGAGGAAGACCTAGACAGTGATGGGAGGACTGTGTAAAGAGAGTCTTGGAAGGATTCGGAGGGGCGTTGAGAATGAGAGCAAAAGATAGGCGGAAATGGAGACAGTTGGTGGAGAGAGCAGTGCAAGATCAGTGAGGGAAAAGAAAGAAAACCAGATAACAGAAATCAGGGATCAGGCGAGCCTCACACCAGACAGACAGGGAAACAAGAGGAGAACAAAATAAAGTAGCAGTAAGTTCCATGGTGAACACATACGATTGCATTTAATATGTATTATGTGGAGACATCGCAGCCAATTACTTTTTCTGCACGGTTCCTTGTTCCGACCAAACAACTTAAGTTTTCTAGAATTTCAACGACACATACAAAACCTAGAAAACAGCGTCATAGTAAAAATGTTGTACCACTGTACATACTCACTTAATGATTCCCCTGTGGATGGCTCGTTCAAGTGCATTCTTGAATAGGTAAGTCTTCTCCAAGATGTTGAACTTTGAGTGATACGCCACAATGTAGTTTCGCAGCAGTTTCGCAGAACAAATCTTGGGCTCGCTGCATGCAACGATTGCGTTCATGATCTTCCCACACATGTCACGATCTGATTGGACAAAGAACACAGTGATTAACACAAGACATCTTGTAACTAGCAGCAACTATTGTAAATCAACAAAGAAAAGAAAACTGGCAAGGTAGTTTCTGTAAATGTCATGGGACAGATGGCTGGTGTGTAAGATTGAACAATCGATCCATAGGAAACGGCTTATCTATGCTCTGGCCCAGGCCGACCAATGATTATGGTAACATAGGATTATGTCTTAATTTGCATAGTTTATCCCATTGTTTCTGACCAAACTTTTGAACGGGTATTAATGAGTGAACGATACTTTGAAATTTTTTCAAACCCCTGTTCCCACAGTAACAAATAAAATGTCTCCTAGTTTGAATAAATATTGACAAAGTTCTAATAAATGCCATTCTTTATTAAATAAAGATATCACTATAAATCTTGCAAACTAGGTTCAGTAAACATTATACAACTGGTGGAAAACATTTATAAGTAGTTTTTATATATATATATATCATTTGTATGTAACTTTAGACTTTTTTGGGCAAAACATACTACCATGTTTTGACTGATTTTAATGTGTTCAGCCAGTTGTGTAAGGAAGAATATGCTGCACTCAACACTCAATACCTTATTTGGCTGGCATAATTAGAAGTCAGTTGAACTGGGCAGGACATGTGGAACGAATGGGAGAAGAACGGATGGCAAAGAAAGCAGATTCCCGGAGAGTGGAGGGAAAAAGAAGACAAGGGCGACCGAGACCAATGTGGAAGGATTGCGTGAAGAGAGACCTGGAGGGATGGAGAGGGAAATGGAGGAAAAGTGCAAAAGACTGAGGAGAATGGAGAAGGGTGGTAGAGAAAGTAGTGCAAGTGCAATGAGGAGGAAGAGAAAGACAAGAAAATGTCGATGTATCCAAGCCAGCCTCACCCCTGAAGTCAGGGAACGACGAGGAGAACAACAACAGTTACTTCCAGAGACATTTTCTTTCAAATCTAAAAAATACATCTTCACAACAGAAACAAACCTTTGGAACCAGGCTCTCTTGTGGGTAACAAACAGTGACACCATAGTATTGAGCCTGGATGACATAGGCTATGCCCCTGTCAGTTATGACTAACAAGATCGGTATTACAATTACCATCACTGGGGTTGAATGTCTCCACTGTAAGTTCGAGTTTGCCGGAGAAGCCACTGCCGGACACCTGTTCCCAGTAGCCGGACTCGATGCCATACTTGACGGCATTCTTGATCCTGCACACACAACTATACATTGATCAGTAAATAAAAACAAGGCATTAGCTAAAATTGGTTTTCCATGTGTACCATCGGCTCGTTTTCAGAATAATTATATCAACTGCAACCGACGGAAGATAATCTACACCAATAAACACACACATCAAACAGATATTGTATCCAGCTACAGAAAGTAACGTGTATAATCTCATAATATCACTAGAATATCGATATATGAAGGAGGAGTTGTACAATTTATCATGACAACTTAAATCAATAAACAAAATTCCACTGACCTCGGTAGCGCAATCGATAGACGCGCTGGTTTCATGTCATTTGTTTTACAATTGGGCGACACCGGTTCAAACCTAACACCGAACGTTTGATTTTCTCGACACTTTTTATATTTATGTTTTCACTAAGTAATATAAACCAAATCATTTTTATACTATGATACACAGTTTGTAAAGATTTATAAATTTTTGTAGTAATTATTTATTCGCCACAAAAATTTTAATATGGTAATTATTATATACATATTTTATATATATTCAGTGCACCACATTAAAAAAAACCAGGCGAGCGATAGATTGCTCGCCTAAATATGTCAAATTCTTTAGTGCGAGCGATTTATTAGTTTTATATTTATCCACTAGGTGACGTTCCTGTTTGTCCGTCTGGTGACGTCACTGCCCAGTCGAGGCTAGCTATGCCATAGTGGTATCTATTACGCATGATTAATTCCATCGGGTAAATTTGGGACACCAAGCGTTGGCACAGATAAAACATTTGAGACAGGAAGTACTGGCGATGATGTTACAGAAAATGACAGCAGTGTAATGATGCTGATGGTTAAGTTGTTTTGTTTATGGGACGGACGTTAGCTGTCTGCACCTTAGCTACCGCCGCACACCCATGACCTCGATCAATGATTTATGACTGTCAAATGATGGCCGGCCGATAAGAATCCCATTGAGCAATAAGCAAACTCCAAGTCATGGCTCTGGAAAATCCGGCAACTGCATGTCAACGCTAATTTACGTATACGTTGCCGTTAGAGGGCACCACATGCAGCAGGTCTGGTAACGCAAGCGATAATGACAATTTGCGCGAGCGATAAATCGCTTTCTAGATGAGCGATAGAGAGCGAGAGATATCGCTCGCCTCAAAAATAATGCACTGTCGTATTACATCAGAATATTGTACAATAACTTATTCTGATGCTTGTTTCGACCCAAAAGCTATCCTTGTAAACATGCTCTGAATGCATGGAAAGGGTCGACCCGATGCGAGCATATGTCAACTGTGACGTCACGTATAGGCATACCAAAAACTTCGCCAAAAATATGCATATTCGAAGAAGGGCAGTTGCACAGCGTATAATGTGGAATTATGAATTTATCGAATTCTTATTTTTTCTTGGTGGAAATGAAAATATACAGCAGGATTCAAGCAATAGGGGTTTTATTTCCTTTAAGGGTAGACACTACCCAAAAACAGCCATAGGCCAAATTTCTTTTAATACTGAACATATATCAACAACATTTTGAGTACTAATTAATTAAATAAACTGTATATGATATTTGGAATTTGGGACCATTTACTTGTGTATTACCACAACAACGAACGTTTCTAGTGGACAGAGGGGCACGCACCTTGAAAACTATTCTGAACAAACAAACGTATGTGTGATCATGCAATTGTCAAGAATCATTACCCAGATTGGATGCCCACATTGACAGACTTTAGGTTTGAGCATATTTCAAGGCTTTAAATTAAATCTTTATTTAAATTTTTTTTTACAAAACAGTTACTCGCCTAGCGGACTATGGCTTGCCAAATTTTACTCGTCCTCTGTGATTTCCACTCATCTGAGGCGAGCGTTAATTTCTACTCCTCCACAATGTCTGATGACCTGTTGGTGTAACGGGCAATATCACTTAGCTATAACATGTAACGTGGCAGACTACGTGAGAGAATCCGGTCTACGGTCACTCACTTGTCCTCTCGCTGGACGTTGTATTGTTGCACCAGGTACTTCTTGATCTTTCCAATGGATGCCGCCTTTGGCTCGGACATGAAGGTGAAGGCCATTGGGAAGCAATCCTCGACCTTCTGTGGGTCGCCGTGTACGATTTTATGTTTTGGTCGATCGGCTGCAAAACTCACGTTAATGCTCAAGTTTTATCAACAAAACCTTACACAAGCCACGATTGCATCAGAAATAAATCTACACAACCTTGTGTTTTAATTACAGAAACATATTGCGTGTACATTATAACTTCAACACAGATACTTTAGGTAGCCACTGTCAAAAGGACAGGGTCTTGTAACAAGACTTCACATTGTTCCCTAATCTGAATAGTTATACCAAATAAGGCACGTAAAAGGCATGTTCGGGCAGGAGATACTGCACATGTGGGGCATTCCCCTGAAATCAGTCGGATGTCGTACATTCTAATTACTCTGTACGAGCGGATCAACAAGTGTAGGTCGATATGGATGATTATGAGATTATTATATTAACAGAATTTAAATAGTTAATCTTTCACAACATGAAAACTTTTTGTCAAAATGTTACTTTTAAATGTGAATAATTAATACTTTGTGTGAAAGTGTTAATTACGTTTGTGAGATTGCCAAAATCGGACTTTGCCAGTATCTGAATTCTCCTTGCTTGATCGCCATCTTCCGTATATCGTCGGAAAGCTAAGAATATCTGCTTTTTTCAGGTTTTGCGGGATAATACAAAACCGACCAATCAGAAGTATAAAAATTGTATATAATGCGGCTTGTTGCTACCACATGACCCGGTTCTCATTCCTGATTGGGCCGTATTCATTTACGTGGCCATTTCCGGTTTCTTTGTCGTGTGCGAGAAGTTGTCTACTTGATCTGTTTACGTGGTTGATGTATCGTTAAACTATTAATTTATAGCAGTGTTTTAGTGTACACGTCTACGTGACACATTAAAGTATAAGTACGTCGTTAACAACTGGTAGCAGCGACGAACTTGCATTAGCTCGACTGTTAAATCGAAACTGGCCAAGCAGCTTCAAGCTTCATGACAGGAGCATGGCTCTAAATCGTTTTCTTAGTGATTATTTCTCGCCAAGTGATGACGAGGACTTGCCGGAACCTGAGATAGAGACATCTTTGCCGATATCTGAAAACGAGAGCGACGATGTCGACTTGCGTGTTACTGACGCAAAGACGGCGCTTGACCAAGCAGCGACCGACCCGGTTTTGATTGTTGTTGACAGCTCTTCGATTACGACTGAGTTCACCAACATTACTCAAATGTGTACACTTGTAGCAGCATGTGCCTTATTACAGGCCAAATTTGGTAAATGTAGACTATACAAAAGTGCCCGAATCCAAGGTGTTTGTACTAAATATATAGTTATTATTTAAATGCGTTTTTCTCAGTTTTAAAATTTTCAACAAAACAAAGTTCTAAGTATCATATCTTCACCAATATTTGAGTGAGGACAGTTTGTTATACATCAAGTGAAAGGCAATTGCATTGGCTTTCTAGTGGTATTAATATTTCATATTTACTTTCTGATGACATGCGACTGATTTTGTGGGCATGCCTCACATGTGTTCACAGATTGAATACTACTCAGTCAAATTTCAAATTCATCCCCCCAACTCACCTCTCTTCTTTTTGTTCTTTGGCTTGCTGCTGTGTTTGGTCG
The DNA here is from genome assembly GCA_963995525.1 of Escarpia spicata. Classification (NCBI taxonomy): domain Eukaryota; kingdom Metazoa; phylum Annelida; class Polychaeta; order Sabellida; family Siboglinidae; genus Escarpia; species Escarpia spicata. Next base: position 28,564,838 of record OZ023214.1, read on the forward strand.
TCTTTTTCTCTTTTCCTTGTTCAGTTTTCTTCTTAACCTCCTTCTCTCCCTCTTCTTCCTGCTTCCCAATGTCTCCTATATCCCCGCTCCCATCTGTCGGCCCTTTCTTTGACTCAACATCATTGACGTCTTTTGATTTCTGCATAAACCAGTGAAATAGTTGCAGCCAGAACTGCAGTACTGGCTAAAACAATATTCTAGTTATGTGTAATTCACTTATTTTTAAAAGTTGAATTTTTGTTACAAATCTATACAATTATATCTACACAAATCTATACAATTAATATATATACATATATGAGCTACCAATGACAGAAATTGACTTTCCAAAATGAAATGACTATGGGGTGTTTATATTTGTCTTATGAAACATTGTGGACACTGGTTGATGATTAAACACGGTTCACCCCTAAGCAACCTCTGCATCCATCTCGACAACCAGAGCAGAAAAATCTCACCACCACATGTATAGGCAGTGGAAACTGCCCAATTCCAAACTAATCAGTATTGGGGAGCAATGTATTACCGATTCTTTGCCCTCCACTTTGCTTCCTTCATCGCTGTCAGCATCCTCTTGCTTCTTTGCCTCATCCTCATCTTCCACATACATTCTGTAGTAGCCGCATGCACCAATACCACGCAGCTGCAACGGTACAGAGTCAGACTCAGCATAAAGGAAGATGACATGTTTCACATGTGTGTTATTCACTGACACATAAGGCAATCAGAAAGTAACACAAAAACAGACAAAAAGTAATGTTCAGGTTTTGCTTGGAAAGCTATGGAAAGAAGCAGCACATGTTGTCGTGAAATAAACTAGCAAAAATAAAATAACACATTTTGTTAGGAAGATGACCTATAGTTAATATATATATTATTGATTGAATTTCAACGTTTAAGGTAGCTGCACTGGGTATCATGTCAGTTGATTTCTTTATTTTTGTCTTCATAGAACATTAGTAGGTGTCAGTATGAACATGTGTACTATTAAAAAAACCAAGGCACTAGTGCCATATGTCACCAATCAGTCCTTTAAAAACTAGTATTTTTAGTGTGTCTGTGGAAAGTCCCTTTTCAGATTCTTGGAAACTGACGATGTTTCCATAGTGACGATCACGTGTGCGGCAGCCCAGTTCAAACATGAATTCATTCACCATGAATGCAGATCATATAGTCTGGTTATTCTCATGCCACTATGCTGTTGTATTATAATTACCTAAATGCATCACGCTGTCAAATCACCAAATACTGGTGGTAGTTTTGTTTATTCTCCGATAATGCCTGACCTCAACCACCATTTGCAATGACACGTGACTGACCCCAGCAGGTGTCAATCAATCTTGTCTACCACAACAAGTTCAACACATGGCCCTTCGTAACACAATATCATCAGACAATTTGGCGGGAAAACCTTGGGGGGAAATCTCAGTAATAGAAGTGACGCTTGTATTATTGGTAACAACCAGGAAGTATTACTTAATGTAACGTTTTATAAAAAATACAATACTTACAAAGCCATAACTTGGCATATGAACTCGACTTGTGTTTACCCAAAATTGCATGGGATGGTTTTGTTTGGTGAAGGGGTCATGCCAAAAATGCAGTACGGATTTTTGTTGTCTTTCAACATTGTAGCAAAATGTTTATGAAGCTGATCAAACTTAATATGCATTTGTTTACAAAAAAAACCGTCTGAATGTCGATAACATGTTTGTACTTACAACCATCAAAATTTTTCTTTTGGGGAGTTTCTCAAAATGAAATAAAATGCCAGTTTAAGGTGATTTTTGACATATTTTAAAATTGTCTTTAAACACATTTAAATATATCTAAACAACATAAAAATCAATTCTTGTTGGTCTGGAGTATTATTTAGTATCTGAGGCAAACTCTGAGAAAAAATGGTTAGCTTATGTTCAAAACTTATATTAGAAATGATTAATTCAAAAGAAGCATATAATAGCCGATGCAGCCACCTTAACAAATGCCATTCATCCTTAACACTTGTCTGCTTTTCAAATTTAATTTGTCCTCGGTAGTTTTCTGTTTTGCATTCAGGGTTCACTGATGTTTATTATATAATAGCTAGTAATAATAATCTAAATAATCTGTTACTTTTTGTCCTGCTTTTCTTTTTCCATTTATTTTCTTACTTTTGTCACCTACGTTCCAGAGATGACGTCACATTTACACACCGCATATAAACACACACACCCACCCACCCACCCCCTCACTCCCCACCGACACACACACAGCCGTATTGATGGAAACAGCAAAGAAACGACTTACACATTCAAAATCACCAGAATTTGTTCCTCTTTCTAACGCTCGCTTCAAAATGGCAGGATGAAGCTCGATTCTCAACGCCGGGAAGTTTGCGGCAATCGACTGCTGCAGTGCGCGGAACCGCAATCCCTTTTTCTGTGTGTGGCTCAGAATCATAACAACACTTCAACTCGGCTAGAATTACATCAAATGACCAAGTCTAAGAAGACATGTTTGTTGTCATAGTTTACCCATATTTATCAATTACTAGTTTACATCCACCCATAAAGCAACAAACTGTGGAGCCCCCCAATGTCCAGTGAAAAAAGTAAACAATGCTAACTACCTGTGTTTTAATAAATACACTGCCAACTGGTACGCCAACCGCAAATGAACACAGAACGAGGTGAATGGACTTGGACCAATGGGAGGAGTTACAGTGCCTCCAAGTTAGTGTATTAAATGTATAGATCTAACGTGCTTTCAGACCCTCTTCTGCCCCTCACAGACAGTATCAGACATATCCCAGTTCTTAGGTCATATATTCAAGTTATGTGGATTTTTTAAAAGTTATTCAGTCAAAAAATTAAAAACCTCAGACATGATTAACTCTGTTCTTGTAAGGGAATATATCTCCAGAAAGTGCTATTAACAATTGGATATAAAATGATCATTTTGTAGTTATTTATATTCGTTGATAATAAACAAAAAACAGTAATACCCACAAATTGCCATAATCTCAATTTCTTCGAGGTGTGAACAAAATATCATCTAGTGTCATACTGTGATAATTTTGTTTAGTTCTGATCTCAGAATTAACTAGTTTAAATACATTAAGTGCCAGTTCACATATCATATTCTGTTAACTATCCGTGTTATCAATAACTATATATATCTTCACATATCCATTAAACGTGGCTCAGGAATGGTGACGGTGGAAAAGGATACAGGATTGCCAAGAGTTGTAAATGTCGTCTGAAGGATGTCCTTCATTTTCAGCTTCAGCGTATCGGCCTGAACCTTGGTCGCACTTGATTTCTTCTTCTTCTTCTGTTTTCTTATAACCCCCTTGTACGCGGAGTCATCTTTCACGAGAAACCCACGTCCAAACATCTCACTGAGAGTCTGCAGAGAAACAGCTTTATGTTGACCTAGTGGTATTTTATTACTAGATTTTATTAAGGCTATTTGACAATTCCTGTTTAACCAAATATCTGAAATTCTTCATCAAATTTTTATAATATGTTACTTGTGTAAAATGAAGGCAACTTTATAAATTTAAACTCATTATCTATTGGTAACCATGCTAAACACATATTGTACAGCACTTGTGTCATGCAAAAATGGGGGGAGGTCGGGTGCCAAAATATGTGCATCTGCATAAAAGTCAACAGAGAAAGTTTTGTCACTAGATAGCCGACAAATTTACATTACATTTGGCACGATAGGTTATTTTGAATATGCCACTATTACTGAAGTGTTATGTACAATAAATATAATACTGGTGAAATGTTTAGCTATCTAGCATTAAAACTTTTCCATGGGACTTGTTTTACCAATGTAAATAAATAGATGACGACACACAGTCATTGTTTACCCATTTAAGTTACCCTGAATTGTTAGGAAATTGTTCAGAATCACCTATAAGATAAGTAACAAATAACGGAATGTTTGCACTTTAAATACTGGCTAGTTCCCAGCATAAAGATGTACCTTTCTAAGTTCTTCTACTTTGACTGGCACTACGTTGTTGGCTGATATGCATGCAGTCACGTAGTGGTCATACGTGTCGTTGACACTGGTAGACAAATCAACATCTGTCGACTTCTCAAAGTTTGCAGTCAACCTGAAGCATTCATATATAATCACTTCAGCACAAGCCATTTTAAAACAATATTTATAATGCGGGAAGTGACGAAAGAGTCACTCGATAGGCAATTGATTTTATGCGAAACACGGCAACAAATCATCATCCACAAATATGTAATGCTGTGTAATATGTTTTTGGATTTTGCAAATTATGCAACCACCTCTAACTGGAGCAATTTAAAAAGTGTCACTAGGCATACTTCAGAAAAATGGTGTGGTTTTTATGTAGAGACAGCAATGATAGCAAATGGTACCTTTTCAAATTGCATGCAGTTTTAATGGTACGAGATGTGAGACGAGGGACAAGGTCAGGCATACTTCAAAAAAATTGTGAGTTTTATGTAGAAATTGTATATATATCAAATGGTACCTTTGCAAACTGCATGCAGCGTTAACGGTACGAGACGTGGGATAACGGAGAAGGTTGTAATTTATTTCACACTCCTATTGATTGAATTTAGCCAATTCAAACTCAACATTGTGGACTATGTCGGTTGTCGTGCAGTTTTAAAACAATAATAAATTATGAACACATCGTTTCAAAATAGTTTCAATCATAATTCAATGTATATGTTTATGAAATCAGAGCGTGTTGCTTACGTATGCATGTTATAAATCAACATAAATTATACGTAATCACGACAACTTCCACTTGATCACCTACTAGCTTACTAAGTACTAACATACTGGTGGCCACGTGACACCTACCACTTATTCAACATCTCCAGGCTGGGAGGTAGGCATCGCTTTCGTTTCCCCTCCAGTACCAATGTGTCGGTAAAGATGTTCTTCTTTGGTATTGGTATCACGTCATCGTCGGACTTCACTTCCTTCACATCTTTGTCATTCACGTCGTCACTGTTCTTCGCATTTGATGTGCGAGCCGCCGGGGACTTTTTTGGAGGCATCATCTTGATGCTACAATATGAGTTACCCCAACAATATATTGTGTACAAACTGACATAGTACATACAATTACAACCTTGTTGAACATACTGTACTTATCAAATAAAACCAAACATGCAGGAATATACCGATAAATAGATGTAGATATGAAATATACTGCAAGGATCCAATTCCTGACATTTTTAATAACATCCAATAGCCCTCTTTAAATATTTATGTTTTATGGTTGGGGCTTCACAGGAAGAAAACTGGTTTGGGCAGAACAGAGAGAAAACCTTGTAAATGTTATTTAAAGCTAGGAACAACAGCTCAAAGCTAACACTAACCTCGTAAGACTCACACATATGTACCCATCATCATCACCACCACACACATATATACCCATCATCATCACCACCACACACATATACACCCATCATCATCACCACCACACACATATATACCCATCATCATCACCACCACACACATATACACCCATCATCATTACTACCACACACATATATACCCATCATCATCACCACCACACACATATACCCATCATCATCACCACCACACACATATATACCCATCATCATCACCACCACCACACACATATATACCCATCATCATCACCACCACACACATATACACCCATCATCATCACCACCACACACATATATACCCATCATCATCACCACCACACACATATATACCAATCATCACCACCACACACATATATACCCATCATCATCACCACCACACACATATACACCCATCATCATCACTACCACACACATATATACCCATCATCATCACCACCACACACATATATACCCATCATCATCACAACAACACACATATACACCCATCATCATCACTACCACACACATATATACCCATCATCATCACCACCACACACATATATACCCATCATTATCACCATCACCACACACATATACACCCATCATCATCACCACCACACACATATATACCCATCATCATCACCACCACACACATATACACCCATCATCATCACCACCACACATATATATATACCCATCATCATCACCACCACACACATATACACCCATCATCATCATCACCACACACATACAGTGTATATACCCATCATCATCACCACCACCACACACATATATACCCATCATTATCACCACCACCACACACATATACACCCATCATCATCACCACCACACACATATATACCCATCATCATCACCACCACACACATATATACTATCATCATCACCACCACACACATATACACCCATCATCATCACCACCACACATATATACCCATCATCATCACCACCACACACATATATACCCATCATCATCACCACCACCATACACATATATACCCATCATCATCACCACCACCACACACATGTATACCCATCATCATTAGGGTGGTCCTTATTTCTGAAGTTTTGATTTGTCATATTCTTACCCTCTGATTTTGTTCCAATATATAAAATAACATTTCTCACAAAATATGAGCACATTTGAACAATATTTAGAGGTAGCTAGCTCAATGATGTTGAAGTTTAGGATATTTCATAAGCGGCATCCAACATATAATTAGAGCAGGTTGCATTGATAATAATATGAAACTGAGATTCAGAACATAATTGTGCATGCTCTTATCCTAAACATTGTATATACCATGTACAGTGTGTACATGTAACAGTTCATGATCATGACATGCTCAATAGACAATACACCCCCTCCACCCCCCGACAGACTGCACTGCAGACATCAGACTTGCATACACGTGTCTAGAGAATCCAGATGGATTATTATGACTCAGTTCTGCTGAGTGATGATTTAAAATGCTGGTATTGTTTCTTTGCTGAAAGATTTGTTTAGCACGATCAGATCAGCCACGGCAACAACAACTAGATCTCAGGACCGAGTATACCTCTTGGGTTCCATCGTCTCTGAATTGGTTGGCAGCAAGTTGCCATCATATTGTATGGCACACATACACCACCATATCAAACCTAAGAAAACCATAAGGCAGTCAGTCATATGATGCAACAATAACAGAGATAGCCAAGTTATGGCAGAAACCGAGAATTCCAATGAGAGATCATCAAAACTGTGAAACAAAATTAGAGAAGACTTGAAAATTGGCATCTGCTAAAGAAGAACAAGTGGCGGCTGTCTGTGGCACAGCAAGCTAACGAGAGCACCTTCTACTCTACCCTCGATGATCTCTTTGATGTCGCTCATGCCAATGCTCTTGACATGATGAAAGTTGCTGAACACAAGGACTTCTTGCTGGCGCAGTGTGAGAAAGGAAGGCGCGTGTCAATGACAGGTGCTGACAATACGTTGTTTGCAAAGGAGAAGCGGATGGCCGATAGACGGGATCGCATGCTTGCAGCAGCTCATCAGCTGACGATAATGACGACGACCACGATGTAACTGAGCAGGAGATTGGCGCTGTGACATCCATGAAGAGAAAGAGAGGTCGGAAAACTGTCATTACACCACAGTTGGCAGTTGGACAGGACAAAGGTATCAGACCGCAAAGCAACATTTGTCATTGCTGAAACAGCCAAGAGTATGGGTCAAAATCTTGACAGCCTTGTCCTTAACAGATCATCGATTTGCCGAATGAGAATAACAAATCATGTTCAGTGAGCAGCAAATCTCAAGGCAGAGTTTTGAGGTCAGGTGCCCCTGGTTATGCATTGGGACGGCAAACTTCTACCTGATTTGACGAGCAAAGAAAAGGTTGATCGGTTCCCGATACTCGTCTCTGGTAAAGGAGTTTCTCAGCTGCTCAATGTCTCCAAACTTCCATCTGGAACAGGCAAAGCCCAGGCTGCAGCAGTCTTCGAAGCCATTGGAACTTGGTTAACAGAGTTTGAGCTATGTGCTTCGACACAACCAGCTCAAATACTGGTCGGCTGACTGGTGCTTGTGTCCTTTTGGAGCAAAAGCTTGGTAAGGAGCTTCTGTCACTGGCCTGCAGACTCACATCATGGAACTCATAATTGGCGCAGAATTTCAAGTGTGTATGGAATCCACATCTTCTCCAGAGGTGCCACTGTTCAAGCGATTTCAGGAATACTGGGAGTTCATCGACCGAGGCAAATATGAAACGGGAATTGAAAGTGAAGATGTGTTAAACTTGGTCAAAGACATCAAGGAAAGCACCATTGAGTTTGCTAACAATCATCTGGAAGAGAGTCAACCAAGAGATGACTATAGGGAGTTCCTGGAATTAGTGTTGATCTTCCTGGGAGCAGTTCCTCGCCGAGGAGTTCAATTTATGTTACCTGGAGCCATGCATCACGCCTGCTGGATGTCCATGGTCATCTACGCTCTTAAGATCTGGATGTTTCGAGCCCAATTCAAACTCACCCCAAGAGAGGAAAAAGGGCTGCATGATGTGTGCATATTTGCTGTACATGAGTATCTGAAGGCGTGGAATACTGCTCCACAAGCAGCAAGTGCACCATACAATGACTTTCTGCTGCTGAAGTCCCTGCTTGACTACTCAACCATCCACGCAGCTATCTCGAGAGCTACATCAGATAAGCTCGCCAAGCACTTGTGGTATCTATCAGAATCACTTGTTGGGTTGGCTTTTTTTGACATCCAGGTCAGTTTATCAACAAAGAGGCTGATGGTTAGTGCTATGTGAGAGCAGGATCCTACTCCATCTCATACAAAGATTGTTACTGTCATCCTCAAATCTTTCCGAGAGAAGAAGCTGGAAGATTTTATCACGCTGAAGTCTGCTGCATTGTTTGAACTGATGGCACTTCCAGATGGATTTCTCCAAGTCGATCCAGATATGTGGGAGGAACGAGAGGAGTTCAAGCAGGCTAGAGAGAGAGTTTGTACAGTGAATGTCGTGAATGACCATGCTGAACACGGAGTTGCTCTGATTCAAGAATTCAGCGGCCTCCTGACCAAAAGCGAGCCCCAGCTTTAGTTCTTGTTGAGGAGCACCGCCATGCCTACCCAGACAGCAGGAAACAGACCTTAACAGGACAAAATGGACAGTGAGAAACAAGTGTCGTGCACATAGAATCTGTTGCTTGAACATGGCCCACATTGAGGTGGTAACAGGATGAATCTGAACACAAACTGTGGTTTTATTATGTGAACCATGTATGCCACTAAGACATTATTCATGACAATATTTCATGACAGTATCATTAGTGCAAGTTTATTGGATGAATTTTATCATTTGTTATTATTTGGAAATTAGCAAACTGCTCATAACTGAATACATTTACATTGTCTCAAACTCCGAATATTGTGAACTTTTAGGCATTTGAGCTACCCCTAGATATAAATATGTTGTCTTCTCTCTTTGTCTCTTGAGTCTTTTTTATCATAAGGAACAATTCTGGGGGGTAAGAGCATGAGAAATATAATTTCATTTTTTTTCTGATTTTTAAGAACCACCCTAATCATCATCATCACCACCACACACATATATACCCATCATCATCACCACCACACACATATATACCCATCATCATCACCACCACCACACACATATATACCCATCATCATCACCACCACACATATATATACCCATCATCATCACCACCACACACATATATATAATTACAGTAAAACCTATCTTAGCAGCCACCTGTCCGTAATGATAATCTGGATATAACGGTCACTTTTGAAAGGCCTGAATGACTTCCTATTAGTTTGCACTGCCCACTACCTGTCCATAACGGTAACCTGTCTATTGCGTATAACGACCAGTCAGTTAATTTGGACCGAACCATTCATAGTCAACCTGCCGCTTGCGAGCAGGTCAAAGGGAATCCATAATTTCACTGAATAAAACGCCATCGTGTCGGGCAGCTGGCCAGGCGATCTGGGTGGTCAATTTTCAAAACCAATTTCCAGATTTTGGAACTCGTTTCGCTGCAGTTTCAATGAAGTGAAATGGCATGGACGAGCTGGGCTGGCCGACGCAAAAAAAACCGACATGGACGGATATGGAAGGGCCAGCCAGACAGACCTGTCCACAATCAATTTAAACCCGTCCAAAAACACAATTTTTTTTATTTTAACTGTCCAAATGACAGGTGGACTCTCTGGGTGAGTCACTGGCATGGTGGTAGGCTACGTGAACGCCGCAGGCTCGAAGCATTGCTAGGGGCATGCTCCCACTGATATTTTTTTAAGTAGCTTAAAAATGGTGCAATCTGAAGTATGTTTTAAATGTTACTTGTGAACATAGAGGGAAGATAGAAAACAACAAGACGAGTAGTTTCAGTGATCGGACTAGTCCATGTTTAGTGGAGCAGTCCCATTAGACTAGCTGTGATTATGTGAAATAATTTATGCTGTGTATATGCTAGGTGGGTGTTGTGATTGAATAAAACAAATAAGACAAGGTCGCATTTTATCACACGTAGCCAAATATTCCATACGACCGTCAAATGGTAAACTTGCTGAACGCAGTGAATATAAATGGTGGCTGTTTACATCCGGTTAGCATAGGATCATAGATAGTGCCGCCTAGCGATCATGAGTGATGAGCGACATGGACAAACACGATACATGCGCGGGTTACAGACATCATTACGTGCTATCCCACCGTGATCGTAGTTGCATTATTCCCGCATCGGGTGATTATTTTAGCGAGTTGCCAAACACTAGCAATGTTACTGATTGTTAAGTCAAGAAAGGAACCGCTCGCTAATGAAAAGTATATGCCAAATGATGCAACTTAGTCCGACAATGTCGGTCCTTCGTCGCCGTCAGGCTTCAAATTCTGCTGCCATCGCCTTTTCCACCACTGCTGTTTGCTGACTTTGCAATTGGATCTACGAAATGACATGTAATATTTGTTTTTATTAATGACACATTTCGTTTCACATTTAATTGAAATGAGAAACGGCTTATTTTCGTTTATAAAATACGCCATTTTTACTATGTTTCACAACTGTCACATGTCTGACACAACAGTTTGGTACCATTGATGATAATGATGCACAAAATGTGGCACTCGGCAAGGATGTAAACCATACAGTAATATTTAAGTTCAATTAATTTGTTGGAAAAGTTGAATTTGCATTATGCTTCTGTGATCAGGGTATTTAATTATTTACAATGAAAAGTAGATTCCTCTAGTTACACCAGGCTTTGAGTTTACATAGCAGCAGACACTGGAACAGTGTGACTGCTGCCTGGCTAAATGGATGCAATGGTGCTTTGAAATTAGTTCTTCTGCCAACTATCCTTTTCACACAAGCCTATTTAGTGGCTGCCAGCACACTACTGAGCCTAAACTACTATGCAGGTGTGAAAAACGTCCTGATGTATTTGAACTTGAGTCACTAATTAACTGTCCAAGCAGTGGCATAGCAATTTTATAATAATAATCCACAAGTTAAGTGGCAGTGATCTTCCTTTTATTATTCGTGTGAAGTTTATTGTGAGCAGGGCGGACAAATGGTTATCATACGTAGACAGGTACAGAAAGAAACTGACGTTTTCTATAAAAAGAACACGTTTGCCTATCAATGGCATGTATTTCCTATTGTTGCCGTTTCTGCCGAACCCTGTACGTAATTATTAATCATATGTTTTTTGGTGAATCATAGTTACAGATCATTAAGGGTTATGATGGAAGTAAAATGTTTATATGTTTACTGTTCACTTATTGCACCACGTCTTGCATTTAGAGAAATAATTATAATAGAAAATAAAATGTTGTGGCACATATTTTTAAATACATGCATTGATGAAAAACCGGGAATTACTTTTCTGTGGCCTAAGAATAACTAATTTCACAAACTTCCTGCTTATAATTACATAACAGAAAAGACAACCTCCATATAAAACAACTGCATCAAAATAGATATCCATGCAAGACACAGCCTCTGCATGTGACCGATGTTTTGGGAAGGGGAATAGCTGCCAGGTTTTGTTCCTGGCACAATACACAAAATCAACTGTTAGGGGGTGGTCTCAAGGGCCCTTCTCAAAACCACATCACTAAATAGTGTAAACATTTTTGGGTCCCCTGAGGTGCTCTTAGAATGATTCAATCAAATACAGATTTATTGTGTTTAGTGGCACTACCACATGTAATGTCTATGCAAAATTAGAGAACAAATCACTGAAGAGTTTTTGAAAAAAATAGACAAACTGTGAAAAATTACCAGTTTTGGAGGCCCTAAGGGGCCATTAGAATGATTCAATCAAATATATTTCTTGTGCATAGTGGCAGTATCCTAAGATATGCCTATACAAAATTAGAGAAAAAGTTACTGAACGGTTTCTGAGATATGGCAGCTAACGGTGCACGGCGGACGCAGGGTGAAGGTGAAATTCCGTTGGACATGTATCATTTGAAGACTCTTTCATTATCACCTTTAAATTATTATAATATCATAATATTTTTGGTAAATGGGTGGCTTATGTTCCAAAGATTATATTTTATTTGTTGCTAGCATGCTATGCAATTAATTAAATCATTTTTTGAATGCCACAAAAGAGTAAGTTCTATTAATCGCAAGAACGTTTTTCAAATTGTGTCCTTTTTATAAAACAGTACAAGTTGTTTAGTACATGTATATCCAATTTCTGTGCAAACATGTCATTGTCTAGCCCAAGTTATTGATAATCCGTTAGTATACATGGTTTGGGGCAATAGGCATCTTTATGAGATGTGAACTTTGATGGTTTATATTCATAAGTACTTCATTCAAATCAACTTTCCCAAAATTTTGTTGGAATATGTATTATATATTTTGCACACAGATATCTTACGAATCACATTCCTTATTTTGCTATTAAAAAAACGGCATAGAACATTAGTTGAATAGACTTGTGGGCACTTGTGTCGAATCCTCGATTTTGCCGTTATAACTTGAGTTTTGTCTAACTTTGATACCTCAGTGAGATAGTTCCATCATTGAACATTATTTTAAAGAATATTACGTCTTACGCCCATTCGATTTTGAGACGTAAATAGCGCCCCGGTTTGTATCAACATACGCTGATATATTGCTCATTTTACGCGTGCTGTGCGGTAAAGCACGGCCGCAGCAGCGCAGACTAACGGAAACCCGTTCGCTATTTGGGCTTCAAAAGGGTCCGGATTCAATACAAGTGCCGACTAGTGAATAGGATGCACGTTTTTTATTTGGGCTTCAAGAGGGTCCAGATTCAACACAAGCGCCGACTAGTGACATAGTGCCATCAGCCTGCACGTTTTTACACCCACCACCATCATAAACCAAAAATTCAACATCAGCTACACCAGCATTCTGATTTAATGTGGGCATATACTATAACAGTAAAATTGAGTGCAAAAGACATCTTAGTTCAGCTACCGTTTTCTTTGTTTTTTTTCCTGAGTTCCACATGTCTCCCAAACGCAGTTACCGTTTCGGCATTTGGGTGCCATGTTACATGTCTACATTTCTAGTATGTCGAAACTCTGCAAGGTGTCGCCATTGGAGACATCAGGGATCCTGCGGGAATATTCCATGATTGGACAACTGACAAGTGATATAATTCATGTTGTTCAATGGATTACTTCCAAGAGGTAAATCCTAACTGGCCCTGAGCGACGTTAAGACGACTAAACAATGTTGCTACAAATCTACGCTTTTGCAGGAATATAAGTGACTTTGTGGTGTCATTTCGCGCCGCTCGCTGAATATATTGCGAAAGAACAAAAAAAGGGCACACGAAATAGCTACAAGGCAGCAGTTTTGGTATATATTGGGCAAAGCGGTATAGAAAAACGGTGAGGCGGCCCGCCTCGCTTGTCATATACCAGGGAAAACACTGGAATACATCAATGTATCAAACTTAGGCAAAAGATGTATTTATAACAGCAACATTGAGCTGGACCTGGATTCTAAACAAGTGCCCAAAAATGGCTCAATAATCATGCTACTGAGTAGTCAAATAATACTGTCAAGTAATGGACCTGATTATTGACACTGTCTATGACTATGTCTGTGATTGTGTATTAATTAAATTTCAACCTATTTTAATTATCTTCAATAACTAGGCCTAATGTCAATAGTGATTGTCAAGTTATTGTGAATGCATTCAATTGATTATACTGTTATAGTCTAATCACGGTCGCCGTGAGAATAATGGAGCACATCATTGTGATTCCCCTTAGATTACAAAAAAAGGTCAAGGCCACCAGCACCAGGGCACTAGTCTTTAGACCACTGCACTACAAACTGGATAATATTTGCAAATTGGTTCCGACCCAACATATGCAGATGCATCGCATTTTTAGGTAAAACCTGTTATAGCATAATTGGATACACACCTTCTTTTTGGGAACAGATAATGACAACGTTGCGATAAGAATACTGAACAGGTGATAATTCGTGATAACGAAAAGGTATCGTCTCGAAGACCGGACGTTTCGAATGTCCACCGTTTAGAAAATATACGGAATCTTATTGGTTGATATTTTCTGAAGTTGATGTCCTCAGTTTCGCCATCTGTCGGATAAAATCTTACCTTTATGCATTAGGTTTTGCCCGCCATGTGACGCCACTAATAACTGTCCAAATTGTTTTTATTAGTTTCGATTGCCGGGAAATTTGGTCAAGTTTCTCAAAATGTTGTCGTAAGTATTATTTTTTTGTCCGGTGAGTCATGAGCAGCAGTCAGCCCCAGCAGGTATATGAAGACGTCATTTTGTATGTAATTACGGTTGCGATCATATATTGTGCGAAAATTGCCGACATTCGGACAGTTGTCAAATCCGTTGGATTTTGTTACATCGCTCACGTGTGTGTTCAGGACTCGACTCAGGGCGATATTACGTATAAAACGGGGAGACATGTTTTAAATGCGTTTTATACCCTGACAACTTCCTGGAATGCGCGTGACTGTTTTTACAGGTGAGTAGAAAGTAACGTCGAGTTGTTACGATTAATCGTTTCTGCGTACTAGTAAGTTAACTAGGTGAGCGAACAGTTCCAAACAGCCTCTGTATTACTGTCATTTCAACTTGTGTAAATGTTTGCACACCAACAATAGGGAGGTCGGTGAAAATGCAATAATTCATCAGATTGGCAAATGTGATACACCACTGGAAAGTACTATTTAAGAGATAAACAGCCATACCAGTGTTATATCTCTGTAATGAAAATGTGCGAAGTTATAGACAATTATGTAAAGGCCATTGAATAAATTTGTGTGACAGTTTTTTTGATCTGAAGGAAATGTGAAAAACTAATATTGTACAACACAAAAAACTTAGCTAAAACTTGATATTTTATGTATTTCCTTTAAATATCATTTACGAAAGGAATTATACATAAAATTAAGTTAATTAACTAAGCTACTAACCTTTTGGAAAAGCCTACAAAAGTATCTCCAGGTCCCCCACTTTCAAATCATCATCCATAATATATATACGTCTACATAATATATCTGGCTCGTTGTCATACACCACATTGAACCAGCTTGGGAAGCCTGCTACCCATAGGTTGGAGGATATGCTTGAATGGTTTCCATTATGTGGATATCAAAAAAATCTGACATGTTTTAGAAGGTGTAGGTATACAAGCAAAATCATGTAGACGTTAGTGAGTACTGCATGCATGTCATGTATGCAAAATTAGTAAAGTGTGTGTGAAAGTATAAACATAGCGAAATATTACATGCATTGATGTAAAGATTCTGCTTTGGCCTTGCACCATATACTTATGTAAACATAATGTATATGTAGGTGTGTGTGTGTCCGCATGTGTGCGTAAAATTAGTAAAGTGAGAAGGATAGCCAACTACTGCAAGCAACAATAAGCATTCCGCTACGTAGCATGCATGTACAACATTATATATATATATATACATACATACATACATACATATATACATAATATATATTGCTATGCAACTTTGAATTATCTGATGTAATGTTGTATCTGCAAAGATCCGTTTGCAGAGAACAGCGATGGCTGGAAGTAGGATATGAAGAATCACTTCCGCATTTGCATCTACATCAGAAAGCGTTGTCAGCATTTCAAACACACTGTCCTTCTTGATGCGAGTAGAGTCTCCAAAGATAGGCATACTCGTCCCACTCATGAACTCATTGATGTTTCTGCATGACACGAGTTGCTGGTAGTGAATATTCATGTCCAAGATGTGAACACTCTTGTCTTCGATCATGCATCAGAGGGGCAGGTGATCAGCTTGCTGATGAGTCCAAGTGTTTTACATCCAGCGAGAAACTGTGGCGTTTCTAAGACGTTTAGAACATATTTCAACAACCTGTCTGACGCACATTGTTTTTTTTTAGAAAGCACCACATTTCATTGCTTAAGAAGAATGTCCTTGCAGCATTCGAAAATAAAATTTTGAAAAAGCATGCATATCAATAACCGCTTAAGCAAAATGTTGCACTGTACCAACACCAGGAAATGTTAAATCATGTTATATATTCATCTACAAATTAAATACTTCTAGGAAGATACAATAAAAAACAACCCAAAAAACAACCACCAAGCCAATGTTTATACATGCGGTTAGTTACAGCAAGATCAATTCAGTGTAATTAGAAGTATATTAGATGTCTAATTTATGGAGGCGGTTGTCATTTATTTGTTGTCATTTGTTATTTATTTTGCATGATTATAACATGAAAACAAACTTAAAATATTCATATTACGTCCACCATTTAATACACGATAGCATGTTTGTGCATATGTAAACACGAATAACAAATGCATGGCTAAAACACAACTTCAGAATACAAGATTGCAACAATGTGTACGCCGGGTATGTGAGCGATAATAGGAGAAATTCGTTGCCGGACATGGGGTACCGCTACGTTCCAAAAATGGGCAAAGGTGTATCTCTGCCAAATTTGCATTAATATTACGTTTATACATTACTAAGTAGCACAGGTGTAGTTTGCCAGAGTTTCCGCAAGCTGTTCATACCTTAAATCCTCTCTAAATATGACCAATGTTCAACATATCATATTTATCTTAATTTTATTTCAATTCATACAAGAAACACGTCAAAAGAAAGAGCATCATTTTACGATTTCAACCATACCGCCAAACATAGCATGGCGGGTAATAACGCGAGTACATGATTTTATGAAAAACACCTCCCATCCGCGAGATTAAATATGGCTGCGTCCGCAACGAAACGAAATTTCGGTGGGTGTCGTTGTTTCATCACGAGTATCTGTATGAAGCATTACGAATTCACAAAAGCAGGTCTTTTTATCACAAAGAAGACATATTTATGTTTCTTTTGATATAAAATATATGATCAGTCTTTATAAATCAAGGTACTTACAATTTTTTTAACATAGGTGATTTAACATTGCGTCCCAATGCAAACGCGTTTGCGTGATTTCTTCCGACCTCCCTACCAACAAGCTCAAAGAAAAGAAAAAGAGCCACATACGACGGCTTGCTGTTGGAGTATATGAAAGAAAGGGACAAAAGGTCGGAGCAGCGACAGGATCGTTTGCTAGAAGAAATGGCAACATTTCGGGTTTCGTTTATTGGAATTTTCGATAAATTATTAGAACAAAAATATGACGTCAAGACAAGACATAAGTTTGAGGAGTTCACAGAGAAGACCTGTGCTAGTAACAGTGTTGTATCTTTCTCGTATTGATCAGCAAGATATTAATCAGTAGGACAGTAGGAATAATTTTACGTTTTATTAGTAATAAAACAAATGTGTACAGTACTGTATTTAATTTTAAAACTACTAAGTTTTATTTCTCACCTGCATACACTAACATGTTACTACAAACAGTTATGTTTTACTTGTTATACATATATATGACCCATCTTAACCAAATGAGTCACAAGTCAGCGTTTTTCAATATTGAGTTATTGGCATCGTTGGAAAGAGCAGATTCTCAGCTTTCATATGTTGTATCTTACAAGAAGATATCTCGATAATAACTGAAGTTACGGCCCGCCAAACATGAGTGGGGTTGAAGTCTTCAATCCCAGAAAACGGCCTTCAAAGTTTAAGCAACATATTTGTTGTGTTTCAGGTAATGTACCTTAGTTACAGGTAATGTATCTTAGTTACAAATCTTGCTGAAATTTGGACCACTCCGAGATAATGGCATTCTGAAGACATTCTGTTGATATAAAAACAATATCTTTGTCAGAAATAAAATAACAGTACAATTAATTGTTTGTGTAATTACCACTATTGCTAGAAAAGCTAAAACTCTGCTGCACTATTATACATTATGCCTTAGTTAGCATTGTCATATATGGATGATATTTGGAACACTTGACGATAATGGCATCCTCGTGACACTACATTAATATACAAATAAAACCTTTTGTCAGAAATAAGTTAGCAACAAATTAGTTGCTTGCGTAATTACAGGCATTGTTAAGAAAAGGGAAAACCGGCAGCTCTTATACCATTATACATAAAATTTCGTAGAAGTATCTTTCATTAGTGAGTCAGTAAGAATGTTATTGTTTTTATTATTAATTTTACTTTATTTTATTAAAAAACAACTTATTCAGATTTATGAAAACATAAATACGATGACAATTTTTCGTAATCTTCATAATAAAATACAACAGATAGTCATATTTAACAAGAATTTTAATACCAAAGAACAATGTAACTACATAACGACAAAAGATCGGTGACAATGTCCAGTAAGTCAAGTGTAGCTTCCAGACCGGCCACATCCTCGCTTGCGTGATATCGGCACAGTGTGCGCAGCCTCGGGTGCAGGGAACGGGTTCACTGGACCCTGCCTGCTCAAGTGCAGCCACAGTAGTTTCTCGTTGTGGCTCCTGTTCACCAGACGGTCCAACAACAGGGTCATTCTCCGGCGACGCCCAGACTGCTACTAACCAGGCGGTCCATTAATAGAGGCAACCTCCTCGGCTGGGCTTGCACGGAGCACATCTTCGAAGCCAGGCCGAACGCCGTTGTTGCTTCGTTATAAACAACTATCTGGGTCACAAGTGACAGCGCTGACACAGTGAAAATACACAGTACGCCTGCGTGCATAGAGAATTATTCAAATTACAAAATGAAAGAAAAAGAAAAAAAATTTATGCCACCTGGATGTATTCTCTATGACGACCCTGCCACAGCTAATGCCAGCGCTATAGCGCAGCGGTAAGACCTTCAGACTCTAAACTGAGAGAATGCGGGTTTGAATCCTGTGTGGCAGTGTCAAACCTTGGACAAGTTCGTTTATTCTACATTGCTTCAGTTCACGCAGCTGTACAAATGAGTACCTGGCTATAGACAGTGGTGGTTATTTGTGTACGAATAGTCTTCGTGCATTAATTGCAGCATGGCTGAATTCTTCCCAAAGACGTCAAGATGGTGTTCGATTGAACAGGTTTGACAGGGAGTAAAGTGCTTTGAACAGTCCTGTGGACTGGATACTGCACTATATAAGAACTTACCTTTAATGGCAGCGTTCACCAAAAGATAAGCATTTGTTAGCAAGCTCGTGTCTCGTTTCAGTGTAATAATAAAGGGGAAATCATTGGCTATGTATGTGCAGTCACCTAATAATTTTCACTGATTGCTGAGTTTATTCCCCCGATTGTTGTATATATTTATATATTCGAATATCGCAACATTGTGGCATCATGTACTCGACATGGTGGCCTGACAAACACGTCTATGAAGTTGCCATGATTGTCACAGATGCGTTGTAGCAATGTTGAATAGAAACCTGTACGATTTATATAATCATCGCCATGCATTACAGGCGGAAGTATGTGTATATATATGAAAACCATCGATAGTGCCAGTGATATTCCGTAGGTCAGTTGTTATGCAGATGCTGGCTGCACTTGCTTCCTTCTGCCGTTGATTGGGCCATCGAATGTAACGGGTAGAGAGATGGGATATGTAACATAATACCTGCGAAACAATACGATGTGCAGAACTTTGTGTAACATTGAACTTGTCTGATATTTCCCTAAAACTGTTCATGTTTGCCATGTACCACAGAAAGAGCAGTGCCTTCTGCTGCACTCTTATGCACGGTCTGAGTTTGGTCTCCCTCCATATTCATCACGTGGATTGCCACGGCCCATCTGAATGAGGAAGTCTGTGAACTCCTCAAACTTATGTCCAGTTAGCCTAAAGTGTCGTTGAAACGTAACATCGTCCATTGCCAGTAGAAGGTCACATGACATTCCAGACTTGACCGCTGGAAGCCATGGGTGCTGTTGCCTCTGGTGGTAATTCATTATGAGTTGCCTTACTGACGCCAGAATTGCACACCTGACCATGCGATTACATTGGAAAATGTTTTGCAGGTTTAACCAACGTTCATGGCATCTGATGCAGAGAGATCCCAGTTGGAGAATCGTATTCACAGACTTCTTCTTAAGAACGATGGTGTAATTCTGCTAAATTCTTTTTGGTCGACCTTCCAGAAAGAGTACCGCAAACTTCCAGAGCCAACAAACTATGGACTACACAAAAGGAATGGTTTGCTTTCATTGTTTCCGTCTGTGTGTGATGTTGACGGCGACAGTGACGGACCATTGAATTTGCGGAAAGTTTGGGCAAAAGGTAGGGTAGGAAAAGAGAAAACTACACGAGCAAGAACGACAACTGCCTGTGTTACAGAATCTGCCACAGGGCTTCCACAGGCTGCCCCAGGAAAGGCTACAGTGACGCAACCAAAACAGAAAGTGAAAGTGAAACATTCCAAGGAAAACTTGACTGATCACACTCATAATGTAGTCAAACCGAAAGTAGCACAACAAGAAAGCTTGACTAAATGTAATCCCATTGAACAAAAAGGAAAGGAAAGTGTGACTGTTGCACAGTTGTTAGGTAAACATGGTAAGTTGGCAGATTTCCCAAGGACGTTGTCTGCAAGTGAAGTAAAGAAAGAGAAAAGCGACGTAAAAGTGAAAGTGTCTGACAGATCAGGAGTTGGTGCCAAGACGCTGCCACCTTCCACAACAGGCAAGAAGGGTAAAGGATCCAAGAGTGCCATTGACCGGGTGGATGAGCAGAACGGCTCAAGTTCCTTGACAGAAACCACAAAAATGACGTCTTGGAAACATGAGAACACACATATTCGATTTGATGACGACGCCGGTCACGTTAAGCCAGCAATGTTGCAGCAGGTTCCGCCACAGATGTTGCCACAACATGCCATGGGAGGTCCACTCCACATGGCACCGCTTCCACAGAGATACCAGATGGTCGACTATAACAGAGGCTACCCACCTTTGTCTCATGCCTCCCAAGGTCGTCCCCGCTGGCAACCAAGACCCTCCATGGTATTTACACCACAGCAAACTGTCACCAGGGTCTCGGATGAGCAGATGAAGAACGTGGTCGATGACAGCATCGACCGCCTGGTGGAGAGCAAACAGTATGTGTCACCAGAACGTATCGAGAAACTCGTCGTCCAACACTTCCACGTGTCATCAATCAGCGAGCTTGGGTTTCGCAGTGTAGACTCGATCCCAGCCATGCGCGACCACCATCGCATGCTGTGTAAGGTGAACGCGTACATCCAGGCGTTTGTGAAAGTGCGCTCTATTGCCACGGTGTTTGAACTCGACGAGTGTCTGAAAGAGTATGCCGGAGACGGGCGCGACTTCGACGCATTGCGGCTGGGTCCACTGGTCGCGCAGCCGCTCGTCTATGAGTTCTTCAAGATGCCGTCCGATGCCGACATTCCGAGCGTGTGTACAGAGGAGATCTTTGAGCACCTGCGAGGCTACCTGGGAACCAACAACCTGTGGTCAGACCGCAATGTCCAGCTAGAGGATTTCATGAAGTACCTCACGGAGAAATATGATGTCGACACGCCATTCAAACTCGGCATCCGGATCCGCAGCATGCCACTTCTCATTGGTGTAAGTACTCAGTTGTTAATTCTGTTGTTTGAATACTTTATTGCGTCCCATTGTAATTTGTTAGTGCTAATTTGTGGGTGTTCTTGGTTTGGAATTTTAAATAGTTTTACTAGAGTGAAAATCCTTGGTTAACAATGCAGTATTTTTTATTTGATAAAAAACAGTTGGAGGTGGTAAAAGCAAAATAAACCTTTTTGTTTTTGTGCTGAGTCCACAACTTCAATACTTTGGCATACAGAATAATATTGCTCTACTGTTTTGTTTTTGTGATGCGGAACGTTGAGTGTCTATCCTAATTATACCAACAGTTTAATAATATTACAGATATTTTCAAAAAAATTAACAGTTGGCATCTGAATAATATTACTTATTAATGTTGATCACTGCAACTGATGTGACTTGTACTTGACCTGTGGCATATGTACTAGGAAGTTTACTTGATCAAATGTACGGCCGAACCTCGCTTTATGGTAATACAGCCACCTCACAAGTAAGGTCACCCTAGAACAGTTCCAAGTTATTTATATATATATATAACAGCAAAATACAAGAAATTAGTTCCGCTAATATGGCCACCTCGCCATTCGGGTCACATTTTTCCAGTCGTGAGGGTGACCTTAATAGTGAAGTAGATCTAGTGAATAGATGGACGGATGGGTGGTCAGACAGACAGACAGTTGGGGGGATAGTTGTCAGTGGTTGACCCATGTCCTCTGACTTGTACTCAGGTGTTAAAGAAGGCACAGCGTGAATGCGGCAAATCGATGGGCACGATTGCCACGCACATACGCGAGACGATCGAGACCGACCTCGGCGCAGCTGTCAAACGTTTCATAGCGACCCTGGTGCACAAGGAGCCAGGAATCTGTATCATTCGACAACAGTGCCTCGACATGAATGCCCCGCAACTGCTGAAACATGTCTACGGCAAGTTCGCCATCCTCATGGAGTTTGTCAACGAACTGCAGGTGCTGCACCCCAGTGGAGGACTCGTGAAGGTCTCCCGACACTGCCGTACGATTCAGGACTTCCTGCACATGTTCGCGAAGGACGAGTTGATCGTACGACTGTTCCACTTTGTCGTGTGCTGCAACAATCAAGACATGCACAGTCAGCTGAGCGATATACTCGACACAGAGTCCCACCAACTGATGCCAATGAAAGAGGCTGATGGGAGAAACCGAAAGGAGCTGCCCCCTCTCGGTAAGTTTCTTTCTTTTTCGTTCCATAGATGCCCGTTGGTTGATTATTCAGGCATTGGCACTGATGGGAGTTTATAGAATGAGATTATAGTGCTAGAGGCTGTAATGATGTAACAGTAAGTCGGCAGCCATCACCTGGAATTGACTGCCAGTGAGTGGAATGTCTTTGTAAATACATTATTAACAAACACTTCTGAACGCGTCAAATCTATGACGCCGATTCACCAGTTCTGACTATGTTGTTCTTCTACTCTTTGTGTCTGTAGTCTGGGGCGACCCTTTATCCAGGATTGTGACATTTTCCAGTTTATCCATTCTCAGTTTTTATTTACCTGCTGAGCTCATGAAAAATGCAGTTACACATGCATCAGTCATTGACGTTGGATCGTGGGGAGTATTTAGGGGGCTGAAGCTCTCCAAACACCACCCACCCGAGGCTCACAAAATACTTAACTTCAAACTACACTCATGACTGCCATTCGCTGTCACACTTAATACAAGGCCCGCAAACACTGTTTGGCCTTTTTATTGGGCAAATAAAACCATGTTATGGTCCAGCACAAGATCATGGTATCTGGAAGATATAAATCCTGTTATCCAAAGACCAAAAGTCCAGTTATTTTAGAAAGAAAAACCTGTTACGATTTTCAAAAAAACCCGTTCCAGTAATGGAACCAGGGATCTCTGGCTAAAGGCCTGGTCTGGGGTGAGGCTGGTCTGAACACAAATCCTTTATTTGTTAGTCTTTACACAATTGATCATCACACACGGCCTTCTTCACTACACCCTGTTTGTCATTCTCCACTCCCAATCCTGCTGAATCTCTCCACACAATACTGCCATCTCAGTCGAGGTCTTCGCCTTCTGCCCTCCACTCTGAGGGCATCTGCTCTCAGTTAGTTGTTCCCCTTCCATTCGTCCCACATG
This sequence comes from Escarpia spicata, assembly GCA_963995525.1. Lineage (NCBI taxonomy): Eukaryota > Metazoa > Annelida > Polychaeta > Sabellida > Siboglinidae > Escarpia > Escarpia spicata. The sequence goes on from OZ023214.1 coordinate 28,588,851, forward strand.
TCCAGCCCATTTTTATCAACATCTCACCAGCTTCATTGTGAAACTCTGGTTTCACACCAATCTCCCTCAAATTCTTGAAAATAAGCCCCGAAAGTGTAAATTAATCAGGATTCTGCAAACTTGCAGAACAAGGTGGAACCAATGTAAAACCTCATTGGTGTGTGCTTTGCATCAGTCTCATTTCACACATAGTTAAAAATAACTGTTAAATATAGATGTAATACAACCTGTCCGACAATATGGAGGCATAATATCTAGATTAAGTTGCACTTTTATGAGACAATATGTTCATGGAACAAGTGACACCTGCTGGCAGTTCTGGCAATCACTGGCGAATTTTACTGTCGTTCTGCGACATTCGATTGCATAAAAGTATACCTTAATGTAGATGTTATGCCTTCATATTGCCCGACAGGTTGTATTAATATTTAACTATGCATGAAGTATCAGTCTCATACGAAGCATCTATCGAATGATAGAGAGATTTTACATCAGTTCCACCTTGTTCCATGGTTTATAGAGGCCCAAGTTAATCTAGCTTACTGTTAAGCCTACGAGTGTGAGTGTTTGACTTGTTGCAGACAAGGTCATAAAGAACATGCGCAAGTACCTCGAGCGGTGCCTCATGCACGGCGCCCTCTCTCTCACCAACCTCGCTCGCGTCGAGGAGAAGCTCCTCGAAGACTTTGCCCTGGCTCACTTCACTGAGCTGGGACGAGGCGGCTTCCTGCAGTTCCTACACGACAACGACAACATCAGACAGGTGCCATAGACTCTGTATAAGTTGAACTGATGCATTATCTATTTGTCTACTAATGTGTCAGCGTGATCAGAATGGTGTGTGACTATATATTAGCAGTACCTTTGAGGTGCATTGGTTGACCGTTGTAATATGGTTATATTTTGATTTCGTTTGTTACTTTTATTATCTGATATTTTCATGTCTAGAATTTGTAAATTGATTCACGATTTTGTTTTTAATGGTAACGTAATTTTATTTGTTTATTATTTAAAATGTATTGTTGCGAATTGTATACTTTTCCAAAAGCTGTGGAAATGTGGATGTTAGAGTGTATTGTGTGATGGCCCATTGAAAATCACGATGTAACACGTGACATGGTCACCATCATTAAATAAAGCTTACCACTTCAACGTGCTGAAACTGACCGTGGAGTCACTCTCATAGGGCATTCATTCTGCAGGTCGAAACCTTCGGTGTCTGTCATCGACGAATTATCAGTTTTATATTAGTTAACGCTTTTATTGTCATGTTGGTTTTGTAGTTTCTCGATGAGTGCGGTGGCATGACACTAGGTGGCACTTCGGCTGGCACGGCCGCGGAGTCTGCGTTTCATCCAAGCCTCAGTGCTTTGCTCGAATTTGTGCATCAGTCCGGCATGGGGGCAAACAAAGCGCAGGTGAGTCACATGACTGCAGACATACCTTTGGTGATTTCCGGTCCATGTTTACAACACGTGTCTTCGTGTTTCTGACTCATTTTTACTAACACATTCTGTGGTTAGTATCAAGCTAGCCATTGCAGAGTTTATCAAAATTGAGTATTTACCATTGTAAATTATGTTAGGTTTTCTCATGTGGAGTTACGATTGTTCCAGCACTGCTCACTAGAGGGTGCTCTGTGCAACCACTACCGAGTGAAAGAAGTGAAATCTCTCGGGCATGGCTCGGTGGCGCACCTAGTGACGTCGCTCGAGAAACAGTCAAAACAGAACCAGGAGTCGATTGTTTTCTACGAGGGTGCCCTGTGTGCCAACAGCAGGTGAGTTGGTCATTCAGCTGGCTTCTTCTTCCCCTTGCGAGGTGGTGTCCTCATCACTCAGTAGTTTCTTCTGCATTTCTCGTTATTTACCTCCATCTCTCACTGTTGTCCGCAATTACCTTCCATTCTTGGCTGTTCACACCTGCCTTCTTAAGGTCTCTTTTCATGCTGTCGTTCCATCTCAGCTTTGGTCTTCCTCTTCATCGTTTGCCGCCCTCTTCTGCTTTCCGTGTTCTCTATGACAGTCTGTCTTCGCTCATTCTTTGCATGTGTCCTGCCCATCTCATTCTGTTTCCCTCTACTTTCAGTTGGCTACGGCTGACGTAATATCTGCGGCAAAATTATAGAATTGGGTAAAATTAGTTAACCGTTCTAGTTCCTTTGTTTGGCACAGCAGTGTTTTGAAGTCATCTCACGAATCACAGAACATTGCCTCTCTGTAATGTAACATGACAGTTTTACCTGGGCCTGGTTGGTTGTTCTCTTCCAAGAAGGACCCACCAGTTATGTTGCAATCTGGCTATGTGATTTGGCCGTCAACTCTCCACCTCCACTTTGTATGATTTATCTTGTTATATCTCGTACATTTCTTCTAATTACTTCATGTGGGATTTTGACATTTAGCTTGATGTTCACTGTTGTTCTTTCCTTCATCTTGTTTATTTGGCTTATTTTCCATTCTAATTATTGACCATGGTATTAAGTTATGTGGCTGCACCAAAACAAGCTCGTGGATATTTTACATTTTTACCTGTTTTTAACCGTGGAACAGCAGTGCAATTTTAGAGTTGTTTTTATGAATGTCTCAGGTCGAAGGTGGACTGCACCATTTTAACAAGTACTTAATGACATTTTAGCATTTTTGTAATGTATATGCAATGCGTACCAGTATAGTGAACTGCACCTGTGTCACAACATTGTAGCTGATTAACCAGGCGTGACGACAACAAGAACAATGCACTGCCACAGCATGATCACGTACAATAGACTGGATCTACTGCGAATTGGACGTTCTATTGTTACTGGATCTACCTTTAAATAGATGCTTGTGTGGCACCACTATGACAACTAGAACGAGTGAACAATCGGCGGACTCGCAGGGGGTGTAGGGCAGGGAGGTCAAAGCAAAGACCCATTCCTGTACTGATTACTCCTCGCTTCCCATCATCGGTCATCGTGAGATGTGAAACCTACACATCGAATTTGATTCGACTCGACAGTGTATGTGACATACCATCTGTACGCCAAGTGTGTTTCTGCTTGTTGAATGCCAGATCGGTGTGTGACGCGAAGCAAGCGGGGAAAGCGACCGTAATATGTGAGGACAATGATCTAGACATACTCGCCATCACAGAGACGTGGTTGAGTGCTGATGACTCCGTCTCTACTGGTTGCATCACACCTGCTGGTTACCAACTACGACATGTCCCGAGAACGTACGGCACCGTTGGTGGTGTTGCAGTCGTCTACAAGTCTGGCTTCACAACGCGACATCTCGAGATGCCGAAATCAAAGACATTTGAATCGATGTGTCTACAACTCATCAATGACACTCAATCTGTTCGTCTTCTTGTCGTCTATCGCCCCCCCCCCCCCCCCCCCCCGCCAAACTCCAAGAATGGCTTTACAACTGCGAAATTTCTCCTAGAATTTGGTGATTTGTTGGACACCATGTCGATGTATACTTCGAACATGCTGATCGCAGGTGATTTTAACTTCCACATGGACAATACATCAGACAATGACACTAAGCGCTTTCAAAACATTCTAAATGCAGCAGATCTTACTCAGCACGTGGAAGCCCCGACGCATGTTGCCGGACATACCATCGACCTGCTTATAACGCGTTCATTTGATACGTTTTTGAACAATATACGAACGGACATCCCACACATGTCAGACCACTCGGCAGTTCATTGCACACTACAACTCGTGAAACCACCAAACATCCGGGTAACGACGATGCGTCGAAATTATCGACAGATCAATACCACTGCAATATATGATGAAATCCGTTCGTTGCTACTGTCAAATCATCTGTCTGATGACATGAACCATGCTGTTGACATGTACAATGAAACCATTCTGCCAATGGTGTGAAGCAGGGTGGGGTGTTGTCCCCCATTTTATTTTCTATCTACATTGATGAAATGTTAACAAGACTCTGCATGTCTGGTTTTGGCTGTATGATTGGTCATAAGTATCATGGTGCTGCTGGCTATGCTGATGATATATCTTTGGTAGCTCCATCGATATATGCATTGAACAAAATGTGTGATATATGTCTAAAATTTGCATATGAATATGATTTACAATTCAACCCGGCAAAATGTCAACTTATTAAATATGGCAGTGGTACCGACTGCCCATTTTACTTTGATGGTTTAAAAGTGAAACATAGTAAAAAAGGGTTGCATTTAGGCCACGTTATTGGTCCTGACGCTCACCAGGCTATGGTAAAAGATATGTGTCATGATTTTATATGGCGTGTAAATGCATTATCTGCTAATTTTGGGTTTTGTAATATAAACATAAAACGTCAATTACATATGTCGTACTGTACATCTTTCTATGGTGTATGTCTGTGGAACTTGCAAAACAAACATCTTGATATGTTTTATACTACGTGGCGCAAAGGTATCAGAAAACTGTTTAATCTACCAGTTTGCACGCATTGTAATATGGTGCCACTTTTAGCAGACTGTTTACCGATTCAAATTCAAATTATGAATCGAATGGTACGATTTATGCAGAGTTGCTTGAAATGCAGTAACTCCAGTTTGAAAATGCTCTCTCATCTAGCCTTTCAAGGTAGTGGGTCATATATGTCTAAAAGTTTTAACTATATCATGTCCAAATTAAAACTTGATGCCATGACATTCTTTCGAATGAAGTCTAATCAGTTTTATGGTATGATTCAAGACCACTACCAGGAGGGGCTGGATGATGAACTAGTATGTAGAGTCTCATTTGCAAAAGATGTATTACATAATATAAATAATGTGGGTAGCTCTTCTTTTTTAGCCATTGACGAGCCGCGCTCATTGCTTACTGTTTTATGTACACAGTAACTTATATACATTGATTTAGTTGAATTGTACAATTTTAGTACGAATAAATGTATTATTATTATTATTGCGGCTATCATTGACAAGCAAGCACCGTTAAAGAACCGCACAGTGACTGTACGACCACACACGCCGTGGTATAACAATGGCATACGATTGCAAAAATGTGTTAGACGACAACTGGAAAGAACATGGAGAAAATCTGGACTGGAGTCTGACAGGCTTGCCTACTGCCTCCAGCGCCAGCTCGTCTCTTCGTCTGTGCACCGTGCAGAACTTGAATACCACAAGAATCAAATTGCTGATGCATCTGGTGACCAGAAGCAGCTGTTCAAGATTGTTGCCAAGCTCCTACACACGGACAATGACACACTACTACCGCCATGTGACTCGTCTGACACACTGGCAATGCGGTTCTCGGATTTCTTCTCAGAAAAGATCTCGAAAATTTGGTCTGAACTAAATCAGAATGTCATCATTGTAAATGTCTCTGCTGAGGATGCACCGCAGACGTGTCTGCTGACTGCATTTGAGCCAGCCACTGAGGCTGAAATTGGAATGTTGTTGAAGTCATCGCCAGTGAAATCTTGTGAACTTGATCCCATTTCGACATGGCTTCTTAGAAACTGTGCGCACGATGTTGTACCTGTGCTCATGACAATTGTTAACCTGTCTCTGAGAACGGGGGTAATGCCTTCACACTTGAAGGAAGCACACATCAGGCCAGTACTCAAGAAACCGAGTCTAGACAAAACTGTCTTGAATAACTACCGACCCGTGTCAAATCTACCCTATCTATCAAAGACAATAGAACGTGTCATTGCTGCGAGATTGTCAGCTCACATGTCAGAGCACAATCTCTGTGAGCCCTATCAGTCAGCGTACAAGCCGAATCACAGCGTTGAGACGGCTCTTGTCTGTGTGCAGAATCACATCTTGCACGCAGTGGACAATCAGAATGTTGTCATCATGGTTCTCCTTGATCTATTGGCTGCGTTTGACACCGTCAACCATGAAGTGATGTTGCATAGACTCTCACATGATATCGGAGTGGTCCAAGATGCACTGGACTGGTTTAAGTCTTACCTGAGAGACAGAGTTCAGTCTGTCTACATTCATGGTGCTACATCGCCTGCTCGTCCTCTGGCATACGGGGTACCCCAAGGCTCCGTGCTGGGTCCTCAGCTGTTCTCCATCTATGTAGCACCAGTTGCTAAGATTATTCGCAAGTACAATTTGATGTGTCATTTCTACGCGGATGATACTCAAATCTACATTCCAGTGAAACCCCACCAAGAGAACATTGCTGCGGCTGTCGTCCGTATTGAAGAATGTGTTGTGGAGATAAGGACATGGATGATGACAAACTTTTAAAAGTTGAATGGCTCAAAGACAGAAGTCATCGTGTTCGGCTCTGCGCAACAACTAAAAAAAATTGAGCTGCGCACACTATGCATTGGAGACTGTTTGGTCACTGTAACTCAGAATGTACGGAATCTTGGTGTACAGTTCGATGCCGAGATGAAGATGGAGACGCACGTGACTGCTGTCTGTAAATCTGAAATTTTCAATCCAAAATATTGCAAAAATAAGATGTTATCTAACACCTGCAGCGACAGAACAAGTCATACATGCGTTTGTTACCAGCAGACTTGACGTTGGCAATGCATACTCCACCGACTGCCTGTGAAACAACTAGAATGGTTGCAGAGAGTATAGAACTGGGCGGCCCGCCTTGTCGACGGTGCCAGGAAGTTCTGTCATGTCACACCTCTATTGATCAAGCTGCACTGGCTGCCAATAGCAGTTAGAGTAGGGTATAAGATACTTCTAATCAAGCACCGAGCACTGACTGGCTGTGCACCACAGTATATCACCAAATGTTTGAACAGATGTCAGCTAACTCGATTGTTGCGCTCGAGTGAACACAATCATTTATGTGTACCACGTGCAACGCGTCGCTGGGGTGATAGATCATTTTGTGTGGCAGCCCCAACACTATGGAACTTGCTGCCGCAAAAGCTGACTGCAACAACAATGACACACACTGATTTTAAATAAAACCTTAAGACTTACCTGTTTTCCCGAACATTCTGTACGGTGCCGTGAGCAACGATTGTTGGAACGGCGCAATATAAATGTCACGATTTGATTTGATGGCATCCTCAAAAACAACTACGACCATATTTGATCCCGGTCATGATTTTCTGTTTTGACGTATTTTCACTATTATTTCTTCTTACCAGTCATGTTTCTGGGTTATGCGAAAACTTCTACGAACACTTAATTGCAGAAAGACCGTGTTCAACACAAGTGGCCAGGTGGGGCCACTAGGTCACGTGACCAAGGAGAAGGCGCTCGCCTGCCTACAGAGCTGCCCCCTACTGGAGAACATGTCCGAGTGGGGCCACTGGGAGGTCGTCTTTAAGCCGGAGCTCGGCGATCTGAAGGACTTCCTGCACAAGTATGGAGGAGTGCGGACAATACTCATAGGTGCTGGTAAGTAGGTAACAGCCCTAGACAACTGGATTACCCACAGGATAAGTGAAATTGCTACTACGTGTTGTCCGTGGGACAACCTAGCTGTTTACAGCCAGGACAACTAGAAAATCACTGCTTAGTCATCCGTTCTCTAAAACATCCGTCATCTAGTAGATTCCTTCAATAAATGTTGTTCTCTAATGACGGTAAACAAACACAAAATGAACTGCAAGAAATATGGCTAAGGTAAATACTGTATGCTACTGGCAAATAGTGTTACAATAGTGATTTAAATTGGCAAAAACAAACTTAATTACGGGAAAGTAGGTTTAGAAAGTTAGTTGTCCGTGGGACAAGTGAATTGTTGTATGGACAAGTGAATTTGTTATTTTACTTCTCCGCTTGACAAGTAGATAATTTGATGAATTTCAACTGCTGGTGGATATGTAACGGATGGTCTCGTAGGTTTGCAAAGCCAGAAAGATGTAGAGCGTTTTGTATTGGTTCAAGCCCTCACCTGCCTCTAACAGTACATGGTGTGATACTTGCGATATTCAGTGATTTGCATTGGCTTCTGAACCATGTGCAGCCAATACCCGCCAGATTCAATTGACGTGACATGGTTAGCAACACATTATCCGCCATGCTGCTCAGTTCTGTTATCCATAATACTGTTAAATGTGTATTGATCTCCAATCAGTATGTGTCACCACTATCAGTTTATTACTTTTTTCCCTTTTTATCAATACTCTGTTGTGGACTTTTTTTTGGTGGCACATTGGGTAGAACATTTGACTCTCAGTCGAGAGAACCCGGGTTCGAATCCTGTGCTGCCTTGTCAAAACTTGAGCAAGTTCTTTCACACCACATTATTCCAGTTCACTCACCTGTACAGATGAGTAACTGGCTATAGACAGTGGTGGATATTGTACTGATAGTCTTCGCTGCATGACAGAATGCTTCCCAGAGACGTCGGGATGGTGTTCGATTGAACAGGTCTGCCGGGGAGTAAAGTGTAAAGCACTTTGAGCAGACCTAAGGACTGGATACTGCGCTATCTAAGAATCTTTTTTGTACTTTACAATGCAGATGATGGGGCCAAGATGCAAATGATGACTAACATCCTGGCCCTAGAGACAAGTCCGGGAACGTTGCTACGTATCAGCAGCAATACAACACCAGAAGCTTTTGCGACCGCTGCAGCTGCGGCTGATGTTGCGGAAACGTGTGGCCACCTGGTGTCGCTTGTTGTGGCTAATCGGGGCATGTCGAACATGCCGCAGGCGCTGTTGGCCAATCACATGATGACGGCGTTGCTGAAAATTCATGGACGCCACTCACAACAAGTTTCCGGTAGGTTTGGTACTGGTGAGGCCGAGACATATTGAGTGTGACTGTGTTGAAATGGAATTACATCTGTCTTGCCAAAGAGTAGAGATGTTGTAATTACAGAAGTGAACTTACTAGATCTGCAGGTAATCTATCATCCAGTTAGCGTATGTGTATGCGTGTGGGTATGTTGATGTTTTCTTCCTACATGGTTTGCATCTTGGATGCCAAACTTTCAGGGATTAATCTACAACACATCAGAAGAAAAGTACTCTTAATTGTTTCCGAAACTTCCTATTATTTAAGGGTTCTTTTAGTGATAGGGTTCATATTCGGCTCTAGAAGAACATAATTCAATTGATTATGAGGACTGCCAATCAGACATAACTGCCCACATTTTGTCATAGCAAACAAAATTCTTATGGCAACAGTCTTTTGCATCTATTTGTATTGCTAGTTATTAAATAATTAGCGATCATTACCAATCAACAGTGCCTTGTCTAATAAAAACTGCAATTAACATGTCATTTTGTTTCCCAAATATATATACGATCCATAAATTATAACCTTTAATGTGTTACGATAAAACTCAAGATAACATGCCTAAGGTCGGCCCAGCCCTCATGAGATGTTACGATATGCATGTCATTATGCTGCAGAAGCACCTAGCGGGGATGACAGTGGCAGCTGTGAAGTCGTGCAGTTTGTACTCAATTGTCTCGTGAAGATGCCACTCATCATCTGTGAAGCTGTTGCCAACCAGGTCTGTAGATATTTAGTACTCTAAACCAACCAGGTCTGTAGATATTTAGTACTCTAAATCAACCAGGTTTGTAGATATTTAGTACTCTAAACCAACCTGGTATGTAGATATTTAGTACTCTAAACCAACCAGGTTTGTAGATATTTAGTACTCTAAACCAACCAGGTCTGTAGATATTTAGTACTCTAAACCAACCAGGTTTGTAGATATTTAGTAATCTAAACCAACCAGGTCTGTAGATATTTAGTATTCTAAACCAACCAGGACTGTAGATATTTAGTACTCTAAACCAACCAAGTCTGTAGATATTTATTATTCTAAACCAACCAGAACAAATATGTTGATGCTACTATTCTGCACCTGAAATTGCATTTAAGAAGCTCGAAACAGTGTTCTCTGTTTTAATTTTTCGACTGGAATGTTCATATTGAAAACAAAACGTAAAGATTCTAGACACGTTTTGGTAATATTGCAGAGGCTGGATGGGTTAACCACAAGGTCCTTTAATGTTCGGTGTATTCATATGGTTCCTAGCTTCTCACATTGAAGACAATGGAACAGACAACATCGCTTTAAAGATAATTATTTATATAGTGTTATATATTTATTTAATTTTTTGTGAAAGGACATTGAGCTATTCTGGGAAACTGCACAACTTAAGGTAGTTGCAGTGGCTATCATGTCAGTTGATTTCTTTATTTTTTCTTCATAGAACATTAGTAGTTGTCAGTATGAACATGTGTACTATTAAAATAACCAAGGCACTATCACCATATGTCACCAATCAGTCCTTTAAAAACTAGTATTTTTATTGTGTCTGTGGAAAGTCCCTTCAGATTCTTGGAAACTGACGATGTTTCCATAGTGACGATCACGAGTGCGTCAGCCCAGTTCAAACATAAATTCATTCACCATGAATGCAGATCATAATAGTCTGGTTATTCTCATGCCACTATGCTGTTGTATTATAATTACCTAAATACATCATGCTGTCAAATCGCCAAATACTGGCCGTAGTTTTGTTTATTCTCCATAATGCCCGACTTTAGCCGCCATTTGAATGACACGTGACTGACCCCAGCAGGTGTCAATCAATCTCGTCTACCACAACAAGTTCAACACATGGCCCTTCATAACACAATATCATTAGACAACTTGGCGGGAAAACCTTGGGGGGAAATCTCAGTAATAGAAGTGTCTGTCAAATTGTGTTGAAATAAACCACATGCCAGTAAAAGAAAGTCAAATTTCTAAGCAAAAAACAAGTATCTGGTGACAGTTGTATTATTGGTAACAACCAGGAAGTATTACTTAAAGGGAATAAAAACATCTATTGCTTGAATTCATGTTATATCACATCCTGCTATCTATTTCCACGTCCACCAAGCCAAAAAAATCAAAAAAATTCAATGAATTAGAAATTCCACATTTTATGCTGTGCATCCGGACATTTTCAAATATACATATTTTTGGTGCGCTTTTCAGGATGCCGAGATGTGACATCACTTATGACTCAAACTCGCATCAAGCCGACCCTTTCCATGCATTCAGAGCATGTTTACAAGTATAGCTTTTGGGTCGAAACGAGCGTCAGAATGAGTTATTGTGCAATATTCCGACATAATACAAACACTAGTCATCATAGAGGAACAAACAGTTATCTTACGGTTCCACATGAATCGAATTTTATTCAAACCAAAGAATGCGAATGGGCCTACAAGTCGACTAGGTTTCGCCGAGCTTGGGCTCGTTTTCAGAATAATTATATCGAATGCAACCAACGGGAGATAATCTACACCAATAAACATACATAGCAAACATATATTGTATCCAGCTATATAAAGTAACGTGTATAATCTCATAATATCACTAGAATATCGATATATGAAGGAGTTGTACAATTTATCATAACAACTTAAATCAGTCAGAGAATTTCCGCTGGTCCCGCTAGCTCAGTGGGTAGGCGCGTTGGTTACTTGTCGTTTATTTTATAATCGGGCGACGCCGGTTCAATCCTGACAGCATGCAAACCTTTGATTTTATTTACACTTTTTTTGTTTATGTTTTCACGAAGTAATATAAACAAAATCATGTTATACTATAATGCACTGTTTGTAAATAATTTTAATTTTTGTAGTAATTAATTATTTGCCACAAACATGAAAATATGGTCATTATATAACGATGTTTCTAAATTTTATTTATCCAAATATAATGTAATGGATATATAATTTATTAATTGTAAATATATTGTACGGTAATATATTGTAATTATATATGTGAAAACAGATTGAGATCTGTCTGGATAAATCAATTTAGAAACATTGTTATATATAATGACAATATTTTACTGATTTAAGTTGTTATGATAAATTGTACAACTCCTTCATATATCGATATTCTAGTGATATTATGAGATTATACACGTTGCTTTATGTAGCTGGATACAATATATGTTTGCTATGTATGTTTATTGGTGTAGATTATCTCCTGTTGGTTGCATTCGATATAATTATTCTGAAAACGAAACCTAGTCGACTTGTAGGCCCATTCACATTCGTTGTTTTGAATAAAATTTGATTTATGTGGAACCGTAAGATAAATGTTTGTTCCTCTATGATGACTAGTGTTTGTATTACGTCGGAATATTGCACAATAACTCATTCTGACGCTCGTTTCGACCCAAAAGCTATCCTTGTAAACATGCTCTGAATGCATGGAAAGGGTTGGCCTGATGAGAGTGTGTGTCATAAGTGACATCACAATACCACGTGATAGCCTAGCTCATTAAAAAAAAAATTCCACTGGAATTGCTTCACAGATTGGCTTAAAACCGAATTTATACTACAAATGTATTTTTCTGTATTTGTTTAATGTTGTCAAATGTTACATAAATGTTAAACTTTGTGTACACATGGAAAAAGGAGTTTAGGTAATGCCTTATTTTTATTTCCTTTAATGTAACTTTTTATATAAAAAAACTACAATACTTACAAAGCCATAACTTGGCATATGAACTCGACTTGTGTTTACCCAAAATTGCACAGGATGGTTTTATGTTTGGTGAAGGGGTCGTGTCAAAAATGCAGTACAGATTTTTACTGTCTTTCAACATTGTAGCAAAATGTTTATGAAGCTGTGTCAAACTTAATATGCATTTGTTTACAAAAAAATCCTGTGTGAATGTCAATAACATGTTTGTACTTGCAAATATTTTTCTTTTGGGGAGTTTCTCAAAATGAAATAAAATGCCATTTTAAGGTGATTTTTTACATATTTTTTAATTGTCTTTAAACACATTTAAATATCTCTAAAAAACATAAAAAAATCAATTCTTTTTGGTCTGGAGTATTGTTTAGTATCTGAGACAAACTCTGAGAAAAATGGTTAGCTTATCTCCAAAACGTATATTAGAAATTATTAATTCAAAAGAAGCAAATAATAGCCGGTGCTGCCACCTTAACTAATTGTTTAAGTTTGTGTTTCATGGCTTTTTTAATTGCCTCTAGAAGAAAGCATGAATGTTTAATAGATCTGTCATGGAAATATTTTACATCCGTTGACTTGCCTCATCTACTGCTACCGGGGTACTCCTCTACAGTACTGCTCTGTGCCCTGGGTGTTGTTAGAGCCACACAGTAAGGTGGTGGGCCGTGTCTTAGTGGTCCGCAGTGGTGCAGTGAGTAGAGCTTCAGACTCTCGACCGAGAGAACCCGGGTTCGAATCCTGTATGGCGGTGTCAAACTTTGGGCAAGTTCATTCACTCTATGTTCCAGTTCACTCAGCTGTATGAATGAGTACCTGGCTACAGGCAGTGGTGGATATTTGTGTACGGATAGTCTTCGCATGTTAATTGCAGCATGGCTGAATGCTTCCCAGAGAAGTCGAGATGGTGTTCGATTGAACAGGTCTGCCAGGGAGTAAAGTATAAAGCTCTTTGAGCAATCCTGATGACTGGATAGTGTGCTTTATAAGAACTTATTTTTTTAGTCTCTACTGCTCTACTTGACAGGTGTTGTTAGAGCCACTCAGTAAGGTGGTGGGCAGTGCCAAGTCAAAGGCTCTCCTGCTGAGACTGGCTGACACTGGGGCCGCTCAGACTCGTCTCCAGCTACTAGGCTGGTTGCTCGGCCTTGCAGACTGGACGGACAGCTTCCATGCACGTTGTACTCCACCACCACAGGGCGTTACCACCACACATGACACCAGTTTTCATGATACCGTTGAGGTAAGACATTTGTACGGCAGTTCTGGTTGAATAAAGTTTGTTTATGTTGTTGTTAAAGATGATTGTTTACAGTAGTTTTTGTAGAAACTTCCATGGTAGAGTAATCAATAAATGTCTGATACACATGTGTGCCGTAACCACGGACAGAATTATAAAACAAAACAGTATTAATTAATCAGGGTTAAAGGTAAAAAAGTAGAAAGTCAGGCAAGTTGGCTGTACACATCACTTCCTTGGTTGGATAAGTTGGCTAAGAAATTTCTAAAGTGTTTCGTTAAGCATTTTTGTTTTCTGCTTCTGAACACTTCTAAGAATGTGTTTCTGTGTGAAATAATTACCCTGCTTCTCACTAGGTTCTTGAATCATCGGACGAATCGGAAGATGACAACGAAGATGACGACACCATTCTGGTACTGAGTGACGAAGACGACGATGTCATCGAGACACCGGGTGACGCCACCACACCCATCAACACCATCAAAAGCGAGCCGATCGACACCAGTAACAGGAGCGACGAAACCGTGATCAGGCTATCTGACACCGACGATGACAACCCGATGTTGGACGTCAATGAAGACGTAGTTGTCAAGGGTGAAGTAAAGGCAAATGTCGAAGGAATCGTTTGCCTCAATGACAACCTGTGCTGGGCCCTGGTGGAGCAGATTAGACGGGATGAGTTTGGCATCGGCGTCGCCCTCGGTGAAGACGGGGAGAAGCTGATGAAGAAACAACAGGAGAGACTTGGGCGAAGTCTTGACCGTCTCTCGCGCGATCTCTACAGCAAGGACACGCACTTCGTGTTAGAGCTCATCCAGAATGCCGACGACAACAGCTATCCCCCTGAAATGTTTGGGTAGGTTCCATTGTTCCATGTCAAGTACGTTTACTTACTTAGGCCTGTTTGCTTGCTGGGAGCATAGGCCATCGACCTTGGTCCTCCACTGTTGTCGGTTTGATGTCATTTTCTCGATCTCTTTCCAGGTTTTTCCCATCTGCTTTCTTTCGCTTTCCGTGTCTCTCAGCCTTCCTCATGTTTTCTTCCCAGGAGGGTTCCATGTAATTGCTTGTCGTGTGCGGTTTGTTGCAGGTTTCCTCAGTGTATGTCCTATCCACCTCCATTTTCTCTCTGTTCGTTTTCAATTTGTAGTTGTTTGGTCCATTCCTATAGTTGTAGTTGTTGTCTCACCAGGTGTATGATTCGGCACAGGTATTTGTTTGTCTAGTTTTTTCTGTGTAATTTGCCATGTCTCCGAGCCATAGACTAACATTGACTTGACATTTGTCAAGTATGTTTTATCAAATACAATTCCATGCACTAGTACATTAGGTCAAGGGCAAGAACGTTTTAGTCGTGATGTGATGATCAACGATAGTATCGTTTAGGTGCCAATTATGAAATATTTTGAAAATATTTAACGTTAACTGTAATCAGGATTGGCATTCAGTGTTTGTGCATCACGCAGACAAAACAATAGAGAAGTATTAGCTTGTGTTCTAAATACAGTCGCGCCTCGTTATAACGCGGTAGTCGGGGTCCACGAAATGAATCCGCGTTATAAACGAGGCGCGTTATAAACGTGGCGCGTTCCCATATCTGCCGTCAGGGGCGCTACGACGACGACCGACACCGCTGCTGCACGAAGAACGCCATCGAAGCCAACCAAAGTGTGCACGTCGCGCAGTCTTTATGCAGTTTATGAAGCTTATTAAACTGCCAGCCAATGTCAGTGTGTATTCTGTTTAAATGTCATACACTGTTGGACACTGTTGAACTAAATAAAATTCATGAATTGTGTACCGTTTTTAAATAAACAACGGACCAACAAGCCACGGTCAGCTGAACGATAATATGGTACCGCTGACGTAAGATCTAAAATAATGAACTGGCACTCAGCAGCCGAATACGCAAATTATTTGAGAAATTGATTAAGGATTTAAAGCTATAAGTACGCTCACAATTGGCTTAACTTCGACTTTCAATCAATATCAAAATACCAATTTAGAAAGCACATTTACCGTGCCGAACAATATTACGATTCACCAAATGACCAATTCATATGCGGTTGACGAATTAATATTTTGGCGCACCAGTACAGGCAGTAGCTTTGCGTTAATCGCAGCGAAAAGCTAATATTTGTTACGCAATGTTAGCTTACTGATTTTGCCTACTAAGCTGTATTAAAACGTTTTTAACCCATTCTTAAGCAAGGCGTATTTGTGAATTTCAATTGCACTTTACAAGCCGCCTGGCGCCGAAACCTGGCGATCTGCGGAAACCATGAGCATGACTAGCAGATTGGAAACGATTCGTTTGATGTCGGCGCAAAAACAAACAACAGTTTGTCATAGCGCCCATTTTCCCCCTGGCGGCAGAAATTCGGGGTCCACGACCGACCGCGTTATAACCGAATCCGCGTTATAACGGGGCGCGTTATAACGAGGCGCGACTGTACACAGGTTGTGTACTTGACACGTACTTGATATTTTGACAAGCACAATTTACCGAGTCCATGTCCAACTACAAATATTGGTACTTGTCATTGTAATTAAGTACAAGTACTTGACACCCGACACTGGTAGACAATATTATATTTAGACATGCATGATTTCATGTTTGATAAGGTTGCTGCTTTGTGTTATTCTGTAGAGTTAGTTTTGCAAGCTGCGCACTGTTGCTGGAACTCATGTCACAGGTGTAACTAGTGTACGCATCAGCACTTCATATTTAGTACTTTCTGGGGGAAAACAGACTTATGAAACATTTTATGGCACACGTTTTTGTAATGTGAGTGGCATCTTTTTTGTGTGGTTTGATTGTCGAAACTGTTTGCAGTTTTACTTGGTAGTGTTAGCATTTATGTCAATCCAATTTATGCATTGTGGAATTGACCTGCTACGGAAAATGACGCTAGAATAGCTGAGGCCTGAGTTTGTGTTTCACGTCAACAAACACACCAGCACCACTTTGCGCAAACTCATCTAGGTATGTCTCATGTATCTGAGACGTACCTATTGACACCTGTTAAATGTCGTCCGTATCACCATGTTTACACAGGGAGCTGGCCACCAGTGTTCCATCAGTGAAGTTTGTCGTTGAAAGTGACTGTATCACGGTGTTCAACAATGAGTGTGGGTTTGAAGAGAAGAACATCCGGGCCGTGTGTGACGTGGGACGGAGCACCAAGGGCAAGCACAAGTCCGGCTACATAGGTGGGTCGTCTCGTCCTCTCTCACTTCCAGCAGACATGATGAACGGTCACATGCCTTTACTATTTATTTTGTTGATTCTGGCCATGCTGTGTTCTCACATTTGATCTAGTGTTACCTGGATACTCTAGAATTTGTACTTCATTATATATATATATATATACATATATATATATATATATGTGTGTGTGTGTGTATATATATATATAAAACAAGATATATATATATACATATAAATATATATATATATATAAAACAAGATATATATATATCTTGCTAAATAATGTGGCTCCTATGAAAGCAGAGAGTTCTTAACCTTAACAGGAGTCCATGGCCCCCTGATGAGTAATTTGTTATATTAATATTTTAAATATTTGTATCTGATATATAAGGGCCAAATAAAGAATGTCTGTCCATCCTGTGCTAGATGTCAGATTATTGAGAGAGCACACACCCTATTCACTCCATGGTTAATTTAGTGACAAACTCTGGTTAAATAATTTGTACAGTTTTCGTTATTCTCGACATGCTGGTTCAATCCAAAGTGTCGGCCTTTTATTTAAATTGTCATAATCGGGCTTGAAAGTAAACAACAAACAACCTAAACCAATGCATCTCAACCATGACGCGTGCATATGTAGTAGAAGCTACTCGCAGACAAGGTGCAATTGTTGTTATATGTAATTACAGGACAGAAGGGCATTGGCTTCAAGTCAGTGTTCCGCGTGACCGACCAACCAGCGATCCACTCGAACGGCTTCCATATCTGCTTTGATGTGAAGAGTAGCCCCATGGGATACATCCTTCCCCACTGGGTCGGCGGGGAAGACAACAACGGTGGGAAGAGGGACGACGACAGGTAAGTTGAGGAAGGTTAAAATTCCCTATTGGAGTCTCTATGTGGCTTTCTCTGTCATTTCTTCAGCATCAGACTGAGTGGTTCCTCTGTGACATGAAACTCGCTGTTACTCACGAGATGGTTTTATCCCCCGTCTCTGGGTGCATTTCCCTTGTTTGGTCTTCTCCTCATTCACTTTACAGTTTCCTACAGACTGTCATTAAACTTATTTTGGCAAAACCAGGCTCATCGAGCATACACACCTTAGGACTACCTGTACAGGATAACACCAAGTCAACTTCACAACCTGAACATGTTGGCCTGAGAGAACAAGTTCTGATGCAGAGAAATCAACGAAACTTTTGAAATGTAACAGAGATTTCCAGCGATGAACGGCGGCAAGGTTACAGTGGACCCTTCCTTTCATCTTCCTGGAACTGTTGCCATGTGATGACCACCAACATCTATATATTAATACGCTAACACTGGAGAAGTATGGCAGTGTACATGGCAATGTCCACTCACCTTCTTTCACTCAGCTTCTTGGACCATTGGCCTCTGATTTACCAATTATAGTATTATATATTTAAAAAAATAGTTATTAAGATTTCTTTAGTTACATGTTTGCTCACAATGTGTGCTTTTCGACCTGTTGGGAAATGATGGAAACTGGACTAAGTGAGTGCGGGGCCGCTGTGGTGCTATGTTCGCTTTGCCAGAAAATAATCCGCTTAGTATATTGTTATTGGATTGGTGACAACAGAAATGACATGGTCAGTAGGAATGAGTTTAGGGAAACAATTTAATGGCGATAACCGCAGCACTTGGTTTATTGCACCACGTTTGGGGGTATGCTAGTGGTAGAAATAGACCAGATGCCATTACAAATCATGTTTTCCTTCTTTGAAGTATTGTCCAGCCTTGTACGATTTGAAATACATTGTTTGTGGCAGCAAGATTGCATTAGTCGGCAAGAAATAAACCTACTTTGGAGCAAACAGTGAAACATATGCAACGTCGTTGACGGGTCGAAACCTCGCATGTGTTTCACCATTTGCTCCGAAGTAGGTTTATTTCTTGTTGTCTTGGACGATTGCGTTGTGTTGTCCCAGCTGGAAGACCCGCATTGAGCTGCCGCTGAAGGAGGAGATGAGGAGCCACACCCAGTGTCGCTCACTCGCCGCCCGCTTCCACGACGTCCACCCCTCCCTGCTGCTGTTTCTCCACCGCCTCAAACACCTCACCGTACACAACACGGTGAGTGTCTGCGGAACAGGCCCTTAGCCACAGCCCCACTGTGGGGCAGCAGTTAGAGCGTCAGACTCGACCGAAGAAGAGAGAAGTTGAGATGGTGTTCGATTGAACAGGTCTGCCAGGGAGTAAAGTCTAAAGCGCTTTGAGCAGGCCTGAGGACTGGATACTGCGCTATAGAAGAACTTACCTTTACTTTACTTTTTAGCCAGAAATAATTTTGTGCTGGTATTGAAATGGACAAGTGTCCCTTTTAGTGCACAAATGACTCCAGGGAAAGCCATTCACATCAATTGCAGCCGTTATTGGCCAGTTTAGTAATAACAAACCAATGTCGTTTGAGCAATTTAATTAATACTGATCCATTTGATTTGTTTCACTGCCTGTTGTGCCAATGATAGTCATTAATGTGGGCCCTAGACTTGGAACTATTAGTTATTCTAGTGGCCAGCTGGCCCCCTGTCTTATCAGTTGTAATTACCCCATCTGCCAGACTTGAAAACGGGCAGACAGGTCGCTGGCTGAGTCCCTTCCGCAGAACACGGTGAGTGTCCATGGAATGTGATGAATGTCCATGGAACATGGTGAGTGTCGACGGAACACGGTGAGTGTCCAGGCAACACAGTGAATGTCCACACAACACAGTTAATGTCCACAAAACACGATGAGTGTCTGCTCAACATGGTGAGTGTCCCAGGAACACGGTGAGGGTCCAAGGAACATGGTAAATGTCTAATGGTAAGTTGCCACAGTTGAGGGTGTCTCAGTCCCCAGAACCGGGTAAGTATCTTGACATATTTCTCAACACCAAATAATGAGTTGCTGGTGTCTTACCCTAATGTCTCGCGGCTATCCTGTCCTATCCAGTGTTATTTGTGATTGTTTCCATCAGTCAGATTAACTTTTAGGCAAAATTACTTTTGGACTCTTAAAATTAGCATGTATGCTAATCACATCTCTGAAAGTGCACCAATATTTCATATTCTTTTCATATTTGCCAAACAAGCCACCCACCTTTAAAACATGTTCTGATTTTGACCTACTTTGTGTGCAGGTGGAGGGAGTGACAATGAACATGGAGCGTCTGGATCTGGGCAACGGGGTTGTTGAGATCCGCCATGACAACACAGTTGACCGGTGGCTCGTAGTCAAACACACGCTGGACGCCAGTGCCATCTCGCTTCAGGTCAGTCAGTGCACAGTCGTCTTCTTTCTAGTTGTCCCCAGCACTCTGCACAGCCTCGATTATCCAAGCACCGTGAGATGGGAGCATCGAAGGGCTCCCATTCTAATGCCTGGAAGATAACACTAGTTTTCACTGTATGACTGATCCCGGTTTACCGTGAATCCGGGTAGAGATGATGATTGGCTCTCAGGCTAACAATAAAACTAAAAGTTAAATAAGAGTCAACTTATATAAGTTGATGCGACGCATTGGAAACTTTTGTTGTATTGACACAAGTAATAAACAGAAAAGTTAAATCCTAATTTATCTTTGGATCAAGAATCTCGATAACGATGCTGATTGGCTGCTCACCCAAAACATTTGCTGCTGGCAGTGTTGCCAAAATTAATTCTCGCATAGCACTAGCCTCGATTATCCAGGCGCCGCGAGATGGGAGCATCGTAGCAGCGATACTAGATTTGTGCATTCATAACACATGTTCTTGGGCAGACTGTTTCCCGGCGAGGTCACACAGCCAGGCGAGAGTTAGTTAAGCGAGACTATGCTCTGCGATGTTCTATTAACTGACTAGTCTATCTATATATATATATATATAGTGGTTAGAATTTGGTGGTCTTTTGAAGTCTCATTCAGCCGGTCAGCCTTTTCAGAACATTATTGTCATGTCAACCTTTATATGGTGGCACTGAGGGTTGTCACTGCCAGAGTACCTGTCGCCCTCTGTTGCAAATTGAGAAGGGATGGGAATTACAATGTTGAGAGCCAGGTTTTACACCAGAAGGACCATGCTCATTTCATGTGTTGAATTCACAACTCTGGCATGCCAGTCGGATGTTGCGAATTGTGAATTATTCACCAGGTAGTTGTTTCTTTACAGTGTTTCAGAAAGTGCAGTGGCAAAGCAACATTTACCCACCATTTGTACCTTTAACCTAATTGGAATTAAATTATTAATGCTCTCGGTAGTTCTGAAAAAAATGGATCATAATAAATCTCTATGTATTGGGGTTTAATTGTGGATCAAAGCTGCTTTAAAAGCTGAGCTGAACTGTGGATGTAATCTAAGATTGCGTACACAAACATGCCATATGTTACTAAGTAGCACTATTTTATTTGTTCATTTTAACTTTCTACATTAGTTTGATTAGTTCCTTAATGAAGCCACCAGCTACTGCCCCATGTACACTATCAGTGGTTGAATCTAGACGTTAGTGATAGAGACGTGTGTCAGTAATGCCCAGAAATCATACACTGTGATATTCATGTACCAGTGATAAGCAGCATATGGAATGTAATTTTGCCATGTGTGTTTTAATCTTCTTTTAGGCATTAGTTTTAACTTAGCGTAGCAATTTTATTAGATAATATTTAGACAATGCTGTTATTATTAGACTGCTATTATTATTTGGGTAAAAATGTATTGCATGCGGTATAGAGTGTAATACTATGATAATATACTATGATAATAGTATGATTGATGTGGCTGAATCTACAACACCAGAACGCATTCCTCATCGACATATACTTTATTCATGTTGATCATGGCAATACATTATCTGTATGAAGTGTCATTTCTTCCCATGCAGGCGAAGTCTGGGGTTGAGGTGGAATCAACGGAGGTCGCTCTCGCATTTCCCCTATCCAACCAGGGAAACGTGGCACAGGTGGGTCATAGGTCATAGGTCGCAGGGGTCGATGATTCGTTATGTAAGCACATGGTTGTGAAAATTGTTGGACTCGTTTGGAACATGTTGCCTTTTCTAAATTATTTGTATACTTTTTGTGTGTCTTGGATTTTAGTTTGTTCTCCTTTGTACTTTGTGGCTTACTCGACATAGTTACATAATTTACGTCCCGTCTTAGAATGTTGCAAATTGGTATCCTCTTTTTGTCTGTAATATTTTGTGTTGTGTATATAACACAGCGTTCGAAATAGCACTTGTCCGTTTGTCTGGGACAAGTGATTTTTGGCCCGGACAAGTAAAATGACTCTACATGGTTATCCAGTGGACAAGTGAAAATTTACATTAAATAGTGGCACGTGCAATATTGCAAACTTTTTATTTGAGGAAATTCAAATGTAAATGAAGTTCGCTAGCAATTTTGTTAGTGTGTCGGCATCTTGTCATTCCGCCACCAGTGTGTTGTACGTCAGTGTTCGACTGAGTTTAGTGCCTGCGTTAACAAGGTCATTCGCTGAGCGCACCGACCTAGCTCGGCATCAGCCATCGTTGATTGAGGCTGTATTTCACGCAATCGTAAATCGTTCAGTTTGGCCGACATACAACTTGCCCCCACTGATGAATCGTATTTGATGAACTTTGGAAATAGTAGACTTTGTATCGCTACCTGTTTGAATAATTATATAGTTTTAATCATTGTTACGCCTAACCCACGTGGACTCGGCAGTCTTCCAAGTCATCGAACGTTAGCCGATCCAGATCGGTGACAATTTTCAAAACTTGTAATTGGCTCTCCGGTAAGTCTATGGTGGTGGTTGATAAACGGAATATTAATGAAATTTCAGAAGTGTTGTATCTATGCAACATTTATTTTAACCGTAAATTGCGAGTTTTCGAAACCGAATTATGCAAGACTTGCGGCCAGGGACGGGGCGCCAACTGCCGTTGACATGTCGGCTTCCGCCAACTATACGGCGTTCTGTAAATGTAACTAATTCTATAAATTATTTTCCGCCTGGTAAATGTAATTCAGGCACCGTTAAAACTGTTTTATCATCATTGAAATGGTAATATAACATTTAGGAAAAAATATGCGTTTGTTTGCTGATGATCAATTGAATATTATCTTCGTTTGTAAAATACAGAACTTTGTTAATATTGAAGTTCATAGAGGTTTAACAAAATATTATCAGATTATATTATAGTTTATTATGATTTTTGTGACAACATTTCCTGGCTTTGCATTGGGTGTGTTCCTGGTTCAGAGGCGTCTTCAATGACAAACTTATGCCAACATTTTATAGCAGTGTTATATGTTATATGTATAATTATATATACCATATTAAACATAAACAGTTTTTGCAACATTATAAAACAAATAGCAAGGAAAACAATTGGCTCATTCCTATCACCGTAATGATTATTTGTTATTAATAAAAGCGTTCATATCAGCATCACTAAAATATTGGTATACATCATGTAACGTGTTTACTTTTAATATTCATGATGAATAATAATGGAACGGAAAATAGTTGCAAATATAATTTTGCAATTTGAAGATTAAACAAATTGTGTTTTTGATCACAAGTCAGTCATATGTACATGCAATGAAACAGCAGGAACATTGTGTTGTTGTCATAAAAATAAGACAGACTTTTTACGTTTTTTTCCGAAGCTTCGATTTCCCTTTATAACCACTCGGACAAGTTAAAATTTTGGCGGACAAGTAGATTTCAAAACTTACTTGTCCGGTGGACAAGTAAAATTCTGGCTTATTTCTATCGCTGTAATACATAGTTACATATTGTCGAGTATATGTAAGTTTTACTTAGGCAAGTTTGTTCAATCTACATTGCGGCATGGCGGAATGCTTTTCAGTGAAGTCGAGACGGTGTTTGATTGAACAGGTTTTCCAAGAGTGACATATGGAGTGCTTTGAGCAGTCCTAGGGACTGGACATCAAGCTGTATAAGAACGTACCTTTACTATTCACTTGTGAATACTTGCAGACACAGCCAGACAAGCAGAGAGTGTTTGCTTATCTGCCACTCAGAAGCTACGGCTTCCGCTTTGTCATCCAAGGTAAGGAGCAGATGTATTTCTTACTGTTCGTCCTGTATAACTATATTAAATGACATGGTTAATATTTGGTTGGTATTATTTTGTGTCAACTGAAATTTGTAAAATAACTGTCGCCACCTGACTATTCTTGTCGTTCCTGTGAGTTTCATTTGAGTTGTTGCAAACCATTGTTTGGTTCACATCATCCATTGATATGTGTTGAAATTAGGTCGAGGATAATGTGAGAAATAGGTGGTTTTGATGATGATTGTAGACACGGTGTGGTGAGGGGTGTTGATTTGTTTGGTCTTGCAGTAGGTTGCTTCATATAACTTTTGAATGGCAGACTAGGTTTACACGTTAACTTTTTGGTTTTGGGTTTTTCAGTTAGAGAAGATATGTGTTAGTTTCTGGGCAAGTTCGTAGGAAGTAATTCAGAACTGTAATGTTTTTTGTGCAGGCGACTTCGATGTTCCGTCATCGCGTGAAGACGTCGATCGTGACAGTATGTGGAACCAATGGCTGCGCAGCGAGATACATTCACTCTTTGTTGATGCACTCCAGCGGTTTAAAGTTAGTGTGTGATATATTGGTAGCAAAAATATGTTCTAGATAAAGGCCTGTTCTAGATACCCTATAATTATGTGCACTGAAATCTGGTGCCATTTTGTACAAAGAAATTATCGTCCTTGGCAAAATTTGAAAAACTGAAAATCTACGAACCACCATAATGGACCCGCTAGCAAGCCAGCATTTCAGCCCAGTATATGCGAAACCGACAGATATGTTCAGGCATATGGGCATACTAACTGACATACACCCACATTGTTTTATAATTTAGATGAAGCTGTAGTTCTGTGTGGCTCGCTACACTGCATGATGGATGAAGGGCTTTGTAATATAAAACATTAATACTGCAAAATATTGGTTAGGATTGGCCCCACCCTCCCCCAGTCCTGTCCAGAAACCAATACAATATGGCTTTGCATGAATACAATGAATGCAGGATTTCAACCAAGAAAGAAACTCTTACTGGGCAAAATTGTTTAAACGAGAACAATTGGCAGATGTATGCCATCCTAGTTGCTAAGATGAACTCTGACAGAGGTCAAGCTCATAATTTCGATTGTGACTTCAGATTCTGGATCCACCAGTCGTGTTCTTGATCAGTGAATCGTTGGTTGTTTTATCCGCAGACCCACCCAGAGTTCAGTGAGATTGAGGCAGTGTGCTACTTCATCCAGTTCATTCCACTCGAGGATGAGATTCTCGAGTTCTTCCGGCCGGTCGCCTCCGCTGTCCTCCAGCAGCTGCGCAGCGAACCGTGTCTGCCCACAGAGGGCGCCACCGACACAGGCGAGTCGACTTGACCACAGGCCAAAGATTCCTAAACAAACTACTTACAGATAAACGCCTGAACGTTTGGTGCTTGTGATGCATTTAGGGGGGAAAGCTAAACACACACTTGCATACATCCGTACACTAGCTACTTACTACATGTGCAGTGAAACCTCAGTATTAAGTTTACCACTGGACAAACCAAAGTGATGTGGATAGAACAGATAGTTGACCGTATTAGTGAGACTAATTTCATATACTTTTACTGTTACAGAAATACTTTGGCACTGTACTAGGGTGACCTTAATTGCAAGGTGGCCATAAAATGAAGTTTGACTGTATTTGTTTCTGTACACATGTATAAATTATAATAGTCAGCATGACACGTCCGTGGACGGGATACAAAATCGAAATCAATAAGACAAACACATGGTTCTCGTCTTCAGGCATTCAGTGGAAGATGCCGTCGCAGTTAGTGTTGACCAAGGACCCCCTGGTGAGAGATGTGATATCCAGCAGCCTGTTGCGATCGAACCTCGGCCTCGATTTTCTGCACAAAGACGTGGCGACCATGTTGAATCCGTCACTGATGCAAAGCCTCGGAATCCAGATTCTCACGACCTCCCACCTCATCGAGATTGGCAAGGTCATTGTGTCACGTCTGACCAGTTCTCTGGTGGCTGGTGAGTTGCGGATTCTCTCAAGTGACCGATGCTGTTTTTCTTTCTTTCAAGGCGACTTACAAGAAATCACGTTTTCGCAATGAGAAATTACGACATTCTGGAAATAAAAAAGATATGCTTCTCTGGTTTGAATACATGCCAAAAGTTGTCAAGTTAAAAAACAGGGTGAAAAAGTAAATAAACTTTTCGTTTATAGTCACATTTGTGTATTTTTGAAAGACTTACGCATATCTTTAGCATTCTGTGTAAATATTTCATTATTTTTTGTTTTGATTATGCCAACATAAAAGCATTATTTATAACTTCAAATGATTACTATCCACATTATGTGATTATTTTTGGTCTGTTGCGAAAAGGTGGCTCCCGTGTTAGCAACATTTTATGTCTTAACGGGAGTCTCCTTGACCTTTCGATTGACGTTGTTTGTATTTCACACAGTTTCATATATGGTGTAAATAAATACATCGGTCTGTATATGACTCTCATACACAATTTCCGTGTGGGTACTGAATGTGTGAAATTGTCTCCGCAGCACGTCAGGCGGCCATGGTGGATGTCGCAAAGTGGTTGGCGTGTGTCTACCGAAGTCTCGATGAGTTCGACCATAACGAGGAGTTGATGACGATGCTCAAGGCCATTGTCATGGTTCCGCTGATCACCGGAGAGGTTGTTTCTCTGACAGACACGACGGTATTCTTTCCAATTGATTCTGCAGAGCAGCTGCGACTGTCAAAGACGAAAACAGGTTAGTTTCATTGTCACCTGACGTGCCAGCAAGTTGGCAGTCTTATTGAGGATATAAAAGTAAACTAGCAAAAGTATCCATCCACTGGAAGGGATAACTTTATAGTTGATAAGGGCAGAAACCAAGCCATCAAGTGCTTAGTTTGATGTTGTATGCCAGAGAGCACCACACAACTACAGATGAAGGCGATAGTTTCACAATGTACTTATACTGGACATTTCATGAAGAATGCATAACTTTGAACATTTGTTCGTTTCAGTTTTCTCTGGTTGCGTAAACAATTCCCAACTGATCGGGTTGAGCAATCGTAGAAAATGCACTGTATGAATCCTTGACGTAAGGGGAATTTTTTTAATATAGGTGTTACAGTTCTTTCATAGGGTTATAGACAAACCTCTAAACACGTGCGCTCGTATGCACACAAAACTGCTGTGATACGTCAGTGACTCTGAGTTCTACAGAAGGCCCTCTGACGGCCCTCATGTGTGATCTGTCAATGATTCTTTGTGTTCTGTAGAAGCCCCTTTGACGGCCCTCATGTGTGATCTGTCAATGACTCTTTGTGTTCTACAGAAGGCTCTCTGACGGCCCTCATGTGTGATCTGTCAATGACTCTTTGTGTTCTACAGAAGGCCCTCTGACGGCCCTCATGTGTGATCTGTCAATGACTCTTTGTGTTCTACAGAAGGCCCTCTGATGGCCCTCATGTGTGATCTGTCAATGACTCTTTGTGTTCTAAAGAAGGCCCTCTGACGGCCCTCATGTGTGATCTGTCAATGACTCTTTGTGTTCTAAAGAAGGCCCTCTGACGGCCCTTATGTGTGATCTGTCAATGACTCTTTGTGTTCTACAGAAGGCCCTCTGATGGCCCTCATGTGTGATCTGTTAATGACGCTTTGTGTTCTACAGAAGGCCCTCTGACGGCCCTCATGTGTGATCTGTCAATGACTGTGTTCTACAGAAGGTCCTCTGATGGCCCTCATGTGTGATCTGTTAATGACTCTTTGCGTTCTACAGAAGGCCCTCTGATGGCCCTCGTGTGATCTGTCAATGACTCTGCGTTCTACAGAACGCCCTCGGACGGCCCTCGTGTGATCTGTCAATGACTCTTTGTGTTCTGCAGAAGGCCCTCTGACGGCCCTCGTGTGATCTGTCAATGACTCTTTGTGTTCTGCAGAAGGCTCTCTGACGGCCCTCATGTGTGATCTATCAATGACTCTTTGTGTTCTGCAGAAGGCCTTCTGACGGCCCTCATGTGTGATCTGTCAATGACTCTTTGAGTTCTACAGAAGGCCCACTGACGGCCCTCATGTGTAATCTGTCAATGATTCTTTGTGTTCTGCAGAAGGCCCTTTGACGGCCCTCATGTGTGATCTGTCAATGACTCTTTGTGTTCTACAGAAGGCTCACTGACGGCCATCATGTGTGATCTGTCAATGACTCTTTGTGTTCTACAGAAGCCCCTTTGACGGCCGTCATGTGTGATCTGTCAATGATTCTTTGTGTTCTGCAGAAGGCCCTTTGACGGCCCTCATGTGTGATCTGTCAATGACTCTTTGTTTTCTACAGAAGGCCCTCTGACAGCCCTCATGTGTGATCTGTTAATGACTCTTTGTGTTCTACAGAAGCCCCTTTGACGGCCGTCATGTGTGATCTGTCAATGATTCTTTGTGTTCTGCAGAAGGCCCTTTGACGGCCCTCATGTGTGATCTGTCAATGACTCTTTGTTTTCTACAGAAGGCCGTCTGACAGCCCTCATGTGTGATCTGTCAATGACTCTTTGTGTTGCTACAGAAGGCCCTCTGACAGCCCTCATGTGTGATCTGTTAATGACTCTGTGTTCTGCAGAAGGCCCTTTGACGGCCCTCATGTGTGATCTATCAATGACTCTTTGCGTTCTGCAGAAGGCCCTCTGATGGCCATCATGTGTGATCTATCAATGATTCTTTGTGTTCTACAGAAGGCCCTCTGACAGCCCTCATGTGTGATCTATCAATGACTCTTTGTGTTCTGCAGAAGGCCCTCTGATGGCCCTCATGTGTGATCTATCAATGATTCTTTGTGTTGCTACAGAAGGCCCTTTGACGGCCCTCATGTGTGATCTATCAATGACTCTGTGTTCTGCAGAAGGCCCTCTGATGGCCCTCATGTGTGATCTATCAATGACTCTTTGTGTTGCTACAGAAGGCCCTCTGACAGCCCTCGTGTGATCTATCAATGACTCTTTGTGTTCTACAGAAGGCCCTCTGATGGCCCTCATGTGTGATCTGTCAATGACTCTTTGTTTTCTACAGAAGGCCCTCTGACAGCCCTCATGTGTGATCTGTTAATGACTCTTTGTGTTCTACAGAAGCCCCTTTGACGGCCGTCATGTGTGATCTGTCAATGATTCTTTGTGTTCTGCAGAAGGCCCTTTGACGGCCCTCATGTGTGATCTGTCAATGACTCTTTGTTTTCTACAGAAGGCCCTCTGACGGCCCTCATGTGTGATCTGTCAATGACTCTTTGTGTTCTACAGAAGGCCCTCTGACGGCCCTCATGTGTGATCTGTCAATGACTCTTTGTGTTCTACAGAAGGCCCTCTGACGGCCCTCATGTGTGATCTGTCAATGACTCTTTGTATTCTACAGAAGGCCCTCTGACGGCCCTCATGTGTGATCTGTCAATGACTCTGTGTTCTACAGAAGGCCCTCTGACGGCCCTCATGTGTGACCTGCGCATGCTCCTGCCTGCCTTCCTGAGCGCACTTGACAATGTTTCCAACTCGCAACTGAGCAACCTGCTGGAGAAGTTGGGGGTGAAACATCTGCAGCCACAGGAGATCATCCATCATCACATCATGCCGTCCCTCAGGGGTGACCACTGGAAGGTGCTTGTCAGACCGGCTCAAAGGGTTCTTGTTCTCTTCCCTACTATCAGTGGGGAGCAGTGGTCACACGGTAGAACGCCGGACTGTTGATTCCCTACTTTCAGAATTGATCAAAATCGTAAATAAAACATTTGTTTTTCTATGTACATAAAAAAAATTACTTTTGAACTTGAAAAGGGACTGCACAAAGTGCTTTATACTTCACCCCCTGGCAGACCAGATCATTCGAATACCATCTTGATTTCACTGGGAAGCATTCACCCATGTTGCCACTACTGCATGAAAACTGTTTGTACACAAAGGTTCAAAATAGCAGCAAGATTATTTTTAATTAGGATATCTTAATTCAGAGTTTGATGGTCTAAACACTGATACTGCGAGTGTGGGTTATTTAGCTGTATTCTGGATTTCAAGAGTTCGTCTTTAGTTCTGGCACTACCAAGTCTTGTCAGTGATTGAAATAAGGATGACTATTTGGTACTACAGTAGTACCCTTCTAAAGCGGCCACAAACCTGATTAAAGGGGTGGCCTGATTAGAGAGTCTGTTCAGATATACAGATGTGCTGTTCAAGCAAAACTGTTTAGATACATGTACATGCCTGTAATCTGCGAAGGTGTTCAGTGTAATCATAATTTTGTTGCATTCAGTAGGAATTAATTTGCCGCAAAAAAATTCTGTAATAACTGATATTTCATTTTATGCAAGCACCAACACAAGTCATGAATAGTGATGAAATAAGGCCAAATGAATGACGTTTATTAAGTTAAAGAGAGAGAAATGTGGGCTCTACATCCCAAGGCCAGGTCTGTGACTGAGCCCATACTAGTCTCCGGTTAACTGATATTTCATTTTATATGAACATTGGCTGATGCAGAGGGAGTTTGTTGGGTGTTTTAGACTTATAACTGGCTGCAATATGGAATAGAGGGGTGTCGCTTTATCAGTGTAAGAAGTTTTAAGTTTTAGAATTAGTTTAACATGGGTTTCAATGAAAAATCAAACAGGCTGACAGTGGTGACTGTTGAGGGGTGACTGTTTCTGAGAGGTGGCTTCTTAGAGGGGTCGCACTGTAAACAGTCTTATGTAATCTGTGCTCTGTGAAAGCGTTCCTAGACCATACAAACTGTGGCGTTGTAGACACGACCGGATTGTCTTCTCGTCGGGTACATCGTCTACCTGAAACAGCAGTGGGACCAGAACAGGTCGGTGGTCGACATGAACGAACTCCGACCCGTTGCCGTGGTGATGACCCTCAAAGGGCCACGCCGACTGGCTGATGAACCTGTGCACTTCTCCCCACAATACGGAAACAAGATCAACCTGCCTAAACAACTGCCAGGTGACTCGGGTGGTGGGCTGTGTGTGATGGGGTAGTGTTATCATTCTCTCTGCGAAAACATCAAGGAAATGTCTTATCACAAACCTTTAGTTTGCAAGCACATAATTAGATATTATTTGGCCAAAAATGAAGCCAAGAGGTCGTCTGGTTGATTTTGGGATTTTAGCTACTGCTAAGAAATTATGTCAACTATTCTGTAAATATATTTTACTGAGAATATGCTTTTGGATTAGAGTACCTTCAGTCAAACACGTGGATACTCGACATTTACAGCATGATTTCTCAGAACTACCAAGTTACAAATTATATAGTTTTACACGTGTTTTAGGTGGCACCACATTGTTGGTATCACTGGAAAGCACTAATGCTCACCTTTCACGTGTTACCAGAAAATGATGATGTTCCAATGAGACTTATTAAGTGCTGGAGGGTCAGACATGTAACATGGATCATTGTCAATTGATAGGCTATGACTGGCAGCTGTTGCATGACTGCTACCAGCAGTCTGGAGGGATACGCTGGCGGGAGTTCTTCGTCGAACTCGGGGTGCTTGACTTCCTGTCGGTGAGGGAGAAAGTCGTCACAATCGCACCATCCGAACTGGTAAGGATCTCAACCGTGTTGCCTACATTTCTCGTCCTATTACTTGTGGTATTTCCATGGAAACTGTTCTTGTCCACAATATGTAAAATTAGTTTCATTGAGTTATGCCGAGTCGATTTTAAAAAAGCGTTTTGTTATTGTTTGCACCATGTATGATTAAAATTAATAGACAGTTTTTTATAAATATAATTTACTCACTATGTGACCATTAATTATATGAGTTACATTTTAGCCAAACATAAATGTACGTAATGTAATAGTGATTCTTAATAAATACCAGTTAACATGGCAGATCAATGATCCATATAGTGAAATTACAGAGGTGTTGGTTGTGGTTGTAAACAAATTATTGACATAGTTTTTAAAATCAAATAATATTCTACAAAGATTGTTTTTCTGATATTAACTACTTTTTAATAAATAAAAGTCATATTATTATTATATGTCAAACATTGTCCTGATGATCGGTGACAGATCAATGATGGCTGCTAGGAGGTGATATCATTACATTTGTGTCTGTAGGAGTCGACTCCGTGGGCTGCGTACAAGGACATGCTTCCCGCTGCCGACGAGTACAAGATCACTGATTACGAGTGCATTGAGTTCGCTGCTATGGCACACAACTGCAGTGCTGCCACCCAGTGTGAGTCGATGCACCGCCAGATGCAGACGCTGTTTGCCCTGCTCGACCTCGAGTGGGACTCCAAGTACAGCAAGTACATGGTGACACAGATCACTGACGGTCGCGGTTATGTTCTCCGCAACGATGCCGACACATCGTTCGCGCTCCTGCTGAAATCGTCACCATGGTTACCGACGTGCGTGATGCGTGTGTCAACAGCCAATAACAAGTTCACAGTGACACTGTCCCGTGAGATCAAGGTCGGGCGGAATTTGTTCGTGCGCGTGCCGGCGATCAGTCACCTCCTGGGAGACCACGTGCCGTATCTCGAGGCGACGCCATTGAGCAAGAGCATCTTCCCGCAGTTCCTCGGAATACAGAACAGCATCAAGGTGGAGTTTGTGGTGGGGCTGTTGAAGGGTTGGTGTGAGAGGAAGTCACCAGGGGGACCGCGGCCGTTCAACACCTCGTTGGAGCACATCAAGGCCATCTACTGGTGAGAACTGGCTGCTGTGTGTAATGTTGTATGCACCTACTTGGTATGAATACGTGCGTGCGTGTATGCGTGCGTGTGTTCGTGCGTGCATATATGCATGCGCTCACGTGTACATGCACACAGAAGCACACAAACACACAAACACATGACTTCGTGTGAATGCATGTGTGCGTACATGCACACCATATACATGCACATACACACACATGAACAACCGCGCATACATACACACACACATATACACACACTCACACACACCATGTGGCTCTCAGCCTTGAAAGTCAAAACAATTGAAAATAAAGTATTGACCTGGGGAATTTGTCATTAGAATGTTGTTGCTGTTCTCCTCACATTTTTCCTGAATGTCAGACGAGGCTGGTCTCAAATAGTTGATGTTGGTTTTTGTCTGCATTCTCTTTCCTGGTCACTGTTCTTGCACTGCTGTGTCCACCAACCATCTTCACCCCCTCTATCTTCCGTTCTCTCGTTCCCCACTCCTCTCCTAGTCTCTCCAAATCTCTCTCTACACCCACCCGCCCATCTCAGACTTGGTTGTCCTCATCTCCTTTTACCATCCACTTTCTAGGAACTACTTTCTTTGCCATCCATTCTTCTCCCATTCGCTCCATGTGTCCAGCCCACGTTAGTTGACTCCAAACTAGAGTTTTCTTCATGAAATCACTAATTTATTCATGTGTACAGTACATATGCGCAGTAGTAGGGTGCAGGGGTCAAGCGGTCAGAGTGCCGGACTGTTGATTAGAGGAACTGCGGTTCAAATCCTGGTGTCGATTGGTCAGTAGTACGGTACCAGTATCGGCCACCATGTCAAAACAATTTCTTCACCCTACATTGCCTGTGTCTTCCAGAAAAGACACTAAGCCGATGATCCCGTCGATCTGGTATCTAAGCCAGGGGGAAGTAAAAGATCCCATGCAGAGAAATGAAAAAAATCTGCCGTGGACTCACTGAGCTGGGATCTCATTCTCTAAATTCCCAATGTCGAGTAATCAACTTTCTTTTTTGATGATTGTGGACATTTACTGGAAGAGGAAGTCTTGATGCCGTGATTCTGTGAAAACAACTGTTGTGTTTTTCAGTTACCTGTTTGAAAACATGCCACCAAAGCAACTCCAGGATCTTGTGCATGATACCCCGCTCATCTTCACACCATCAGTTCATCCACCAGATGGCAGCACAAAGGTCGACGGTGCCTTTCTGGGTCGCTGCGAGGTGCGCTGGGATGATCCTTCCGGCCTGTTCGCCGGCTATCGCGAATCGCTCGCTGGCTCGGACTCGGCAGACGCGTACCGACTCATCATCAGGCCGTTCTACAACGACATGGAGGGTTTCTTCCTCCAGAATGCGAGAGTCACACCGGCCCCGGAACTGACGGACTATGCCCAGCTGCTGGTGCATATCGCCATAACAGTACCGCTTCCAAAGGCACTGCTGCACGTGCTGCAGATTTTAACGATCATCGGGGACATGTTCGCCAGAGAGCCAGATCTGGTGAAAGGTCGCACGGCCGAACTGACACGGGTGTTACAGACCAATAGTGCCCCCATCCCGGTGAAGGGTGGTCGCTGGGTGGCGCTGTCCAGTCGGCCCATGGTCGCGGACGACAAGGCCATGGAGAGGCTCTTCCAAGGAAAGGAAGGGGTGTACTTTGTTGACCTCGGAGAAAGGGTGGGGGCAGGGACAAGGGGAAGAAACTCTGCTACAGGTAGGGTAAAATGGCTAGCAATTACTGGGTTATTGCAAGACATTTTAGTCTATGGCATGTTTACATGGGTCCCATACTCGGCAACTATTTCAATGAACTTCCTGCTAATAATTAACACCATCTGACTGATTGTGGATAACAGAACAGGCAGAAAGTTTGTGTATTACTGACCCTTACAGATAACATTGATTAGGACGATACCTGTCACTCAATAAATAGTGTTTGAACTCGTGACTGAAGATGTAGGCCTTTGTTTTGTGGGATATAGGGACATTCAGCCACTCAAAAATAGTTAGTATCATGGCAATAGATGAGGTAACCGTAATGGAGTTACATAGCCCTGTTAATACCAGGGTAATAATGACGTCAGGACTCGTTAATACCAGGGTAATAATGACATCAGGACTCGTTAATACCAGGGTAATGATGACGTCAGGACTCGTCCGCACACATAAGTATTTGAACAATGAATCTGAGAATTACTGTTGTGCATTGTTTGTTTTCGGACAGCTGATAATTATTTTTTAATAACTAGTTTTAAGTACCTGAATACGTACAGTGATAACTCGCGTACTTCAACATTTCCTGCAGATCGCATAGACAGAGACCTGGTGGTGAGTTGTCTCAGGGCGCTGGGGGTCTACCCTCTCAGTGAGAGTCACACAGTCGATTATGTCACTGAGATGTACGAGCCGTGTCCACAACTACAGCAGTACGTCCATGACGTCCTGCCCATGGTCCAGGCACTACTCTGCAACGAGTTCCAAACGATCTACGCTGATTTCGTTGCTGGCAACATTGCCGAGAAGATCAAGGCTATGAGATTTGTGAAGGCAAGTTCTCAGTTATATAGATGTCTTTGTGATATCTTTGATTTTCTGCTTTCATGCTTCTATTTGATTTTGCTACCTTAACAGAATGCAGATCGTTACCACTGTTTCTTTTTCACTAGTTATAATCCCTGTTGATTTAAAAAAACATGTAATATTTTTCACATGATCTTATAGCTCCATCAAATAGTTTGATAAAAATGGTACATGAAGAATTGGGAAATTGCACAGAAGCATGAAGGCCAAATCGTAAAAGGACATAAAATCGCAGAAAATATATGTGTTACATTATGAACAATCTGTTTACGTCCATCTAACCTACGGAATGAACCCTAAAAACGGTAACTAAGAACCCTTAACCGGAGGGGAATTTTGAAAAAAATAAGTCATTACTTTTCTTCCGTTGGGTCGTGTCGTATATTAATCCCTGAAAGTTTTGCACCCAAGGTGCAAGCCATCTAGGAGGAAAACATTAACATACGCACACATGCACGTACACACAACACACACATTTATATTATATTTTGCGTGTGCATGATGGGGGGCATGGGAGACAAGCGTGCATGTATGTTGACGCCACAACGCCAAGAATTCCTCGTACATTTTAAATGCTACTTGGTAATAAACGGTCTGAATCTGAATCACAAACAACACACATGCTCACACGCAAGCTCGATTACCAAAAATTCAAATGTGGTGTGATCACAGGTTGGCCGTCTAGAACTCGTCTACAGCCTGAAGCACAAGCCTGAGACGGTCGCAGTGATCAGCGAGAAGTGCCGCCTGGTGCGTGACCAGGAACTATGCATACATCGAGATTCTGTGACCTCCTTGAACGAAGTAAACAAAGAACTGGCGCGCTACTTCAGCAGGGGAAACATGCAGTGTAAGAACGAGATCAGGTCAGTTTGAACTTACACTCTGTGTTAGATGTTTATTTAGCAACATTGTAATACATTTGTTTCACTTGACAATACTTATTTCGATTACCAAAAAACTTTATAGTTTTGTAAAGACAAACATTGCCATTTTGTGAAGTTGTGACTTTATTTCTTAATTCTGCTTGCTGCTAAGAATTACCAGGAATCAACAGACGGGTATTTTAAAACTGATCTGCTGAAGGAGGAGCTGCCACTACAAGTTTGTGTTTATCTGGAGATTTGAGTGACTGTGAGTGAAGGTTTAGAGAAATGTTGCATCTACAAGATAGGGGTTTATCTGGAGATTTGAGTGACTGTGAGTGAAGGTTTAGAGAAATGTTGTTGCCACTACAAGGTAGGGGTTTATCTGGAGATTATGAGTGACGGTGAGGGATGTTTTAAAGACAAGCATTTGTCGAGCAGCGATGAGGAGGGCAGGTCTGGATAGACTGCGGGACATAGTTAAGTCTTGACGACGGAGACTAGCGGGACATATCCTATGTTTACCAAGAGATGGAGAATAGCACAAGTAGCAATGGAGTTGGTGCCTGAAGGTGGAAACAGAAGGAGAGGAAGGCCGACTAAGACCTGGCGCAAGACATTTAAGGAAGATCTGGCAGAAATGGAAATTACCTGGAATGAGGCCAAAGAAATTGTGAAAGACCGTAATAGATGGAGAAAGCTCGTCGCCCGATGTCCCGAAAGGAACAGGAGGAACTAAGTCTAAGTAAGTGGGTCAAGCACTGAATGACCCTGAACCACAGTATATTGGACATTATGTCAACCGATGTCAACAATTAAAACACTCTACTCCAACAAATGCAATGTACTTCATGTCTTTGCGGAACAAGGCGACAATGAAGTGACCAGTTGTCCGGTGTGGGAGCCATGACACTCTACCTCACTGCCACAACATCTAACATCATCACCAACATCGGATGCTGCTTTTAAACTAACCACTTTTTAGAACTTTCCATATGACGCCATGAGCACTGACTGTTGGAATTTTACGAATTTTATATTTTACGATTTTATTTCATTTTCAGAGACATGTTGCTCGAGCTGCTCCCCCTGGTGGTGAACCCGAGCAGGGAGTTGCAGCAGTTTGTGAAACAGCACCGACTGGACGACCTTCCCACAGAGGAACGCTGGCAGGTGGAGGAACCGGTCTTTTACCTCCCTCCACCTCGCACTCACACCCCACGTAAGTTCTCTACTCCTGACCCTTCTAGTGCTGTCTTCTATCCCCTCCACCCTCACGCCCCCGTGTAAGTTATCTACTCCTCACCCTTCTAGTGCTGTCTTCTACACCCTCACGCCCCACGTAAGTACTCTATTCCTCACCCTTCTAGTGCTGTCTTCTACCCCCTCCACCCTCACGCCCCCGTGTAAGTTATCTACTCCTCACCCTTCTAGTGCTGTCTTCTACCTCCTCCACCCTCACACCCCACGTAAGTACTCTATTCCTCACCCTTCTAGTGCTGTCTTCTACCCCCTCCACCCTCACACCCCACGTAAGTTCTCTACTCCTCACCCTTCTAGTGCTGTCTTCTACCCCCTCCACCCTCACGCCCCCGTGTAAGTTCTCTACTCCTCACCCTTCTAGTGCTGTCTTCTACCTCCTCCACCCTCACACCCCACGTAAGTACTCTATTCCTCACCCTTCTAGTGCTGTCTTCTACCCCCTCCACCCTCACACCCCACGTAAGTTCTCTACTCCTCACCCTTCTAGTGCTGTCTTCTACCCCCTCCACCCTCACGCCCCCGTGTAAGTTCTCTACTCCTCACCCTTCTAGTGCTGTCTTCTACCTCCTCCACCCTCACACCCCACGTAAGTACTCTATTCCTCACCCTTCTAGTGCTGTCTTCTACCCCCTCCACCCTCACACCCCATGTAAGTTCTCTACTCCTCACCCTTCTAGTACTGTCTTCTACCCCCTCCACCCTCACGCCCCCGTGTAAGTTCTCTACTCCTCACCCTTCTAGTGCTGTCTTCTACCCCCTCCACCCTCACGCCCCCGTGTAAGTTCTCTACTCCTCACCCTTCTAGTGCTGTCTTCTACCTCCTCCACCCTCACACCCCACGTAAGTACTCTATTCCTCACCCTTCTAGTGCTGTCTTCTACCCCCTCCACCCTCACACCCCATGTAAGTTCTCTACTCCTCACCCTTCTAGTACTGTCTTCTACCCCCTCCACCCTCACGCCCCCGTGTAAGTTCTCTACTCCTCACCCTTCTAGTGCTGTCTTCTACCCCCTCCACCCTCACGCCCCCGTGTAAGTTCTCTACTCCTCACCCTTCTAGTGCTGTCTTCTACCTCCTCCACCCTCACACCCCACGTAAGTACTCTATTCCTCACCCTTCTAGTGCTGTCTTCTACCCCCTCCACCCTCACACCCCACGTAAGTTCTCTACTCCTCACCCTTCTAGTACTGTCTTCTACCCCCTCCACCCTCACGCCCCCGTGTAAGTTCTCTACTCCTCACCCTTCTAGTGCTGTCTTCTACCCCCTCCACCCTCACGCCCCCGTGTAAGTTCTCTACTCCTCACCCTTCTAGTGCTGTCTTCTAGCCCCTCCACCCTCACACCCCACGTAAGTTCCCTACTCCTCACCCTTCTAGTGCTGTCTTCTACCCCCTCCACCCTCACACCCCATGTAAGTTCCCTACTCCTCACCCTTCTAGTGCTGTCTTCTACCCCCTCCACCCTCACACCCCACGTAAGTTCCCTACTCCTCACCTTTCTAGTGCTGTCTTCTACCCCCTCCACCCTCACACCCCACGTAAGTTCTCTACTCCTCACCCTTCTGGTACTGGCTGTATTTAAATATAAATACGGGTTTTGTTGGATAAGTAAACAAAATTGTAATTCTAAATTGTTTACAATGATTCTATACTCTACATACTCTGAATAGTGATAAAGTTTCTTTGTTGCTGTTGGGATTGTACAAAATTATAATTCCAGATATATATATTTTATGTAGTAATTAACCAGTGATGGTAAGTGGGGAATTTTTTTCATTTCTCATGTTGATCTGCAGAGCAATTTGAAGAAACAATGACTGTCGATGAAGGTCAAGGCCGGCAGGACCACGGTAACCAAGACAACAGCGGGGGTCTAAAGGCTTGGCCTCCAAGGTCAGGTGACCCAGGTGAATACAGGAGATGTTTCATCATTTGATGTGACTGCTTCATGTCTTGGTAAACTCTGTATTGCAAACACATTTGCTTGTTGTTGGTGTCTTTCATAAACAAGCGTGTGCGTAGTGTAGTTTATTGTTTACTCTTTTATTAACCAAAACCACAAGATTCATTTATTTAATATTCCCTTAAATATAATATCGATTGGAAATTGTGGGGTTGTAGTATGTGCGTGCAGGCGGGCGTGCATTCGTGCGTGTGATATCCAGCAATGAGTTTCACAGACTTTATATCCACCGATTAATTTTTTTATCATTCTGTATATTACTTGAGTTCACAATATGTTTTGTGCACCACAGATATGCGCCAGCGGGGTGGCCCTGGTGGTGGGGGAGGGCGACAGATGTGGCCCCCTCCCGCCCCACCAGAGGGCGTTGACTACACCGCACTACCAGCCAGTCTTCGCCCCTCGAAGCTGCCCTCTGTGAAACAGGAAGGCACAACATCACGCCACCCTAGTGACGGCTCCCATACCTCCAGACCTCGGGGCGAAGGAACGACGAAGACAGAGGGCGAGACAGGTCACCTGATTCACAAGCAGGGTACTAAGAGAGAACCCCCAGTAGAGGGCGACTCCGAGGAAAAACAAACGGGCGATAAAAATGGAACGACTGCTGAGGTTACAATGCAAGCCAATGTGCCGAATGTGACTGTCACCGATGCTTCTGGTGTTGGTGCTTCGCAAGATCCTCACCAGGTGGAATCACTGAAAACAGAGGGCGCTGAACAGGATGTCAACGGAAGTGATGAGATTGTGACACCACCGAAGAAACGATGTCGCTCAGAAACGTTCGATGGTGTCCAGCAGAGAGCATTCATCGGTTAGTTTTGTATGAATAGTCTTACTGAACATTTCTAGAGTAGCTACAACGAGGTCACTATCCTGAACAAAAATCCCAGATGACATGAAAGCCTTTGGCTTATCAAGAGTCCAAAACTGTTCTATATCGAGTATCTCTGTATATGTGTTACTGTGTCACCTGCTATTCTGAGAGATTTAAAATTGAGGTTTTTAATCATATTGACACCGCTAGCATTTAGACTACCAGCAAGCAGATACTTTTCCATTAATTTATAGTCCTTGGGCTCTGCGTGAATGAACACTTTCTGATATAATCTGTTCCTTCACTACTGTTACCCCATGTCCTCTTGTCCTGTCTTTCTTAACTGAGAAACAACGCTTGTATCAATATTATCATACCCATCTGATATCCTTTGAATCTCCTTCTCCCCAGGGTTGTCAAACCATACATATTGTACACGATCGTACGATGTTTTGTTGCAGACTCGGCCGTGTGGTTACAAGACAGCGAGACTCCATATGAACACGTCGATATCGGCACTCTGATCCTGCCCGAGGGGGTGACTCCAGCCGATGGGGAACACAATACTGAGGTGGGGCGCTGGGGTGAACAGCTCGTCTACAGTTACCTCAGTCAGGCCGCAAGGGATGGCGATTCAAAGATCCTCTCAGTGTCCTGGATCAACGAGGACCAGGAAACCGGAGATCCGTTCGACTTTATCGTGACAATAAAAAACGACCATGATCCCAGCAAGGATCTGACCGTTTTCATCGAAGTGAAGAGCACGGCGTCAGATTCGAAGAACTTTTTCGAGATGTCGCTTCCACAGATAGATTTTGCACGCGAGAAGACGGATGCATTCCATTTGTATCGTGTTTTTAATGCGGGCCACCAGACGGCAGTGCGGTTGATGAGGCTCGAGAATCTTGCATTGAAACTCGAGCGAAAGGAGGTGCGGTTATGTATGTTTGTGTGAGTGGTGGCGAGTTGCATTCCAGATGTCTTCTTCACCGAAACAGTAAACCCCACGGACCATAGCAGAACGAATATTTGCCAACTGAACTGGCAACTGTAATCTTGGTCTTGATGTTTAAATGGACCTATGGCTATTGTCGTGTTGCTGTAAAACTATTGTTGAAGCTGTGATAAGTGTTGTGTGGCAGTCAAGTTATACACACGAGTGTTTCGTGTACTGGTACCCATGAATATTGAGGTAACATTTTATCACTGAATCTCAAACTGTAGATAGTGAGTGAAGAGGTTCACCAGACTGGGTGGTTCAGATGAGTGATATTTTTACTTATTTCACCAGTTTCATCAGTTGACCTTTTGTTCTCGTGATGTTTCTCTTTCATCTAGCGGTAGTTGTTTGAAGAAGACTGCTGAAAGCTGTTGAAACATCATGAGAACAAAAGGTAAACTGACTGTGAAATAAATAAAAATATCTACACTCATTTGTAGCTAGTTAGTTCTATAAACAGTCGGGTCCAC
Source organism: Escarpia spicata (assembly GCA_963995525.1). Taxonomy (NCBI): domain Eukaryota; kingdom Metazoa; phylum Annelida; class Polychaeta; order Sabellida; family Siboglinidae; genus Escarpia; species Escarpia spicata. Next base: position 28,630,392 of record OZ023214.1, read on the forward strand.
AATTCACCAACGTTAAGTTTTACTATCCTTTTTATTGCAAAATGCAGGAGCAAATTGTTTTGTTTAGAACTTTTTCGGGATGTGAATTAACAGTTTTAAACCATGTTTACAAACGTAACTTTTTAAACGTTAGCATTTAAAGAACTTTTTTATAAGTTGTTATATTAATGGTTATATAAAATATTTTGTTAATTTCTAATTGAAATAAACTTTGCCGAGTTGCATCAGGAACAATCTTTTTCATTTTCATATTTTAGTGTCTGCCTTTTTTAGTAATTAATGTTCTCATCGTTGCTACTTATTATACCAGGTACTACTTGTTATGTATGGATAAAGACATATAATCGCTGTGTATGTGTAGCTCTCAAATGATAAATACAAAACAATTGGGAATTATAATTTAAATACACAACTACTAGAGCAGTTTTATCAACATTGCACAGTATTCAGCTTCACTGGAAACAACTGTTGCCATTATCAACAGAAAGATAATTACATTTCCCATAAAATTTATATAACAGGATCTGTGTGGGGGTCGTTATATTGAAACAGCATTTAATGAAGTTATGATGAACATAGGATCTGCATTACATTGATAATCATCCTCAAACAATAGTGGTATAGTTTTAAAAAAGGTTTCAGTATTGTTGTAAAATTGTATATGAATTACATTGTTTTTAGCAGTATTATCAGTGAAATGTAGTCATTTTTCAGCAAAGCCATAGCAGCCGGGTACTACAAGAAAAAGAGAATTGTATAATATTCAAGAATGGTTTCTACTTCTGCTTTGAATGTATATGATTACTGCACGCATACATTAGATGTTTGTATCTTTGAACTTGAAATAAATGTAATGTGAAAACCAATACCAGACATGTCTTAGTATTTTAATTTGAAAGATAACCCAAACTCCTGTAAACACAATATAAAATTCAGCTGCATCAAACTAAAGGTCTTTAATTAAATTAATTGATACTTATGTTTTATTATTTACCCCGAATGAATACAAAACGTTGCATGATCTACCACAACCAATGAAACCCTTTGTTAGGGTTCTTCCGACTCGCTGGCAAACCATAGAAGTTTGGCTCTGGACCAATCATAGCTGATGTAACAAATGATTTACTGTCCATTAGATTTCCTCAGTCACAAATATACAAAACATGTTCTTTATTGACACATTATTTTGTACTTTGAACACAATCAGATTGCAACTTGTGTGTATGGTAACAATTATTAATATTATTTCCTCAACATTGTTTAGACTGAAATATCTCCCTCAGTTGCCTATGTGCCTAATGCTGTGGCAATAACTGTCAATGATTTAGTACATTAGACAGTAGCAGGCAGTATATTGAAACCACCGGTAACAAATGGATTGTTTTGACTATCAGGTGTTCATACATATTGTTAATGTATGTTTAGTAGACTCTACCACTGCAAGCAAACAATGACAGAATGATCTCTAGAGGGTAATCAAAATGTGAAGTTACTAAACATCATTGACTATGCACACTGATCCAACTGTTAATGTGTTATTATGGAGGGGGGGCAATAAGTTAAAACCACTAATCTTTACTACATATACATATATTAGTAAGGAACCTGTCTTATCAAACTAAGACACTATTTGCACTCTTTACTTTGACGGCAAGATGCGACAGTTTGACGTAATACTGAAGCACTGCTTGACAGCCTCCTGGCAACTATTGTAGTCCCTCCATGGCAGAGCGACTAGTTCATCCAACACCTCTAGATGGCGCAGCAGTACCGGCAGTGCGAGATTTACTTCGCACTTTAGCAGGTTATCAAAGGCCTTATGGTAAACGCCGTTAATGTCGGTCAATGTCTTGACACAGTCACGCACATTACGTTTTGTATCGCAATCACTGCACACAACAATCGCAGGGTTTTCTCCCAATTTCATCGGCTTTCTACAGTTTTGACATTTCCACAAGGGGGTGCTGGCAGCTGTATTGATGTACATGGGCCAGTTTTCACAACATGCTGCACAACCGCAGATGAAGAAATACTGTGATTTCAGTTTGTCCTGGCGCTCTTCCATTGGTTGAAGGGCAAAGTGAACGCCGTAATTGTCGGCTATCTCTTCACCGGTGTAGATCGTCTTGATAGCCCTGGACACGCAAGTTTGCGAGTACATATGTCGGACGACGGCTGGATCGCAAGAATGGTTGAATAGACTCAGTGTGGAATAGATCCCCGCTCCGATTTCTGCAGACACTGATGTGGCGACGGCATTCCGATCAAGCTGCAACTCAGATATCTCATGAGCATTGCAGGGTAGGAGCTGTAGGTGACTCAGAATGAGGCCCCCGATGTACGCAACGTCCGCTTCAAGGTTGCTGGTTGTTTTGTTCTCGTCAAAGTAGCCACATCGCTGCAGACACCGAGTCAAGAAGACAGCCATGACAGACCTTTGGAACAAGTCGTGCACAGCTCGGTCTCGCGAGTGTGTCACTAGATGGTAGATGGCGCTGTAGTCGTCAGCCACATACTTCCCATTTTGGTTGCATCCTTTTAAGATATCTGACATGTTGTCATATTCACCAGCATCTAGCTTGCGTTTGTATTCCAAACGCTGTGCCAGCGTTTCCATGGTAATGGTTCTCAGAGCAAGGTGCCCAAATTTCCCGACACCCGATGAGAAAATCAGGTCCAAGCACTGACACTCTGATTGGTGATAGGTGACCCATGCTTGGTGACGACACGCCTCGCTGCAATAGAGGGCAGCACTGCAGTGTGTGCACGGTACAGCACTGAACGTCTGCGACATGCAATGCTGACAGTGGCTCCACCTGTACTCAGGCAGCAACACTGAAGCGTAGGGTCTCTCAACCAACACAACTTCGCCAGGCTTTATGTCGCATTTGGCAACGAGATATCGACCGCGATCTGGTGAGAATACAACCTCGCAACAATCCGAAAGACTAGTGAATGTGGTGTTCTTGTTCCCATTGCTAATACAGGGTGCTGGTTTACATGTGTCATCACTGGTCCCTTCTTTAACGTCATCACACTTAGTAGTATTGTTTGTTTTGTTCCTTTCAGCACAGTTGTCTAGCTGGGTGCTGAAATCCTTCTGCCACATGGAAGTTTTCTTGCTATCCAAGTCTGCCACATCCAAGCAACGCATTCCCTTCTGAATACTGGCAATGGCGGCTTCCGGTTGTTGCATAGCGTAGTAACACTTCCCCTGTCGATCATGCAGTTTGTAGGCCATTTTCTCAGGGTAGCCGTATTTCAAAGCCAGGGTGATATCTGCAAGACACGCCTTGTATTTACTCAAGTGGAATGCTGCAGCCGACCGATTAGCCAATGCCAGCACCAGTTCATTTCCAGTTGTATTGACGTCAGCGCCATCTGCTGGTGATGGAGATGCTGCAACGCTCTGTGTGTACAGCTCAATTGCATCACCGTAGCGCTTTTGTGCAAAACATTTATTGCCTGCGTTTCTAAGCTGCGCTGCTTTGGACGATGACTTTTGCTCTTTGATTGGAGGAATCTGAAGCAATGTGTTGACCGCAGGAAGGCTAAGGACATATTTGACCCTGGCTTGGTCAGTCTGGAGTTGACCAAACTCCCTGGACAGTGACCCCACAGCGCCTGATTTATCCAGTTCAGTGCAAAGGGCGACAAAGCGCTCCTCAAAGAAGTTGTCATGTGTCGTTTCCATTGTGACCTACAACACAAATAGTTTAAGTGATTAAAGTTCCAGACCTGGGGCCAAGTACATTTTTATGAGTACAAGTACGAGTACGAGTACTTTGACGATGGATGAGTACGAGTACATTGCTAAAAGCTGAGTACAAGTACAAGTACGAGTATATTCTCACGAGTACGAGTAAAAGTACGGGTACATTAAAAAAAATAACTATTAAATAATAACGTATTATTAATTAATATAATTTATATAACTCAGCACAAGTGAATATGTAATGGCAGTTGATCAATTTTGTATGAGGAAAACTGAAAAAACCTCTATTTCATCAACAATGAAATTCACTTCTTTGGCATTCATTTCAGTGGCATCCTATGATCTTATCATCTATTTGCCATTGCACCGAATGAACATGAGTTGTTCACAGGTTGAGTCTTTCAAGCTGCACTGTTCAGAGCAGAATACTTTCTCGGCTATGCTAAATACCGTTTCAACTGGGGTTGATGAGGCTGGAATGCTGAGATGGTGACAAACTGACCCAGAGTCGGAAAACTCAGAACTGCAGTGGGTCACTGTGACAATCTGTACATGGCTGACTGAGGTATTCGTTCACCTCACGTTCATCTGCTGACGTTATAAGTTTGCAATTTATATTTTCTGATCGTAGACTGCTAGTTGTTGAGAGGGTTAGCACATATCCACATAACAGGCTCAGCATCCCCTTTGGACTTTTTAGCCAGGCTGCTGGCATGGGATTAAACTAGTGTAGGAGACAGTCTGACTTGAGCCACCTTACATCTACAGAGAAAGACTGGCAGTTCTTGTTCTGATCAGTTAGCACTGTCAGCCAGTGCCAAGTGGCATGGTCTCCAGACTACATCAAAGGCATTTCCTGTCTAACTGGTGGGTTAACTGCTAATTGACTCTTTATGGATTAATTAAACAAACAGGTGTATGGCCTGAATTGCTAGCCTACAATTATTGTTTGTTTAACAGGGTGTTTCTGACTGGGAAAAGATGTTGCCTGTTGCCATGTTTGGGTATCATAGTCATCGTTATCAGAGAATGAGGATGTACTGGGATGTGTAGGGATGTAAGGTTGTATACTATCAATAAATAACAAAGTATTAAAAAAATAGTTGAACATTTAAATATTTCAGGAAACCATTTTATAACCAAATATATTTATTTTCTCCTGTACATATTGAGAAAGTACTCAGATGTACTTGTAATGTACTCGTAAAATCTGAGTACAATGAGTACGAGTACGAGTCCATGACCCGTAAGTATCATGAGTACGAGTACTTCAAAAATGTACTTGAGTACTCGGTACTCATGTACTTCGGTCTCAGGTCTGGATTCAACTATTTCTATCTTGAAACAGGACTAATTTCATTACAAACAATCTTGAATAGAGGAAAGATCATATTTCCCGTAGGTGACCATGTTAGCATTTTTAGTGTTGCAAAAAAATGATCAAGATTTTATCGCAACGGCATATTAGTGACTTGTGGCTTGTCATGTCATTGACCTGCCTTGATTTTTTTGAAATCCTACACTAAACTTTTGTACTTTGAGAAAATGAATGTGAGAGTTGCTCCCCTTCAGATTTTATATAAAATAAGAAGATTCCATCTACATAGGGGATCCTTCCATCAGCAAGATGCCCATCTGTTATCGGAGAGCCACCAGAGTTATTCCTCTGGGCCCTGACCAGTATAACTGTTGTAGTTTTCAAACATGACCATTACTCTTTCTGTCCATGACTATTTTTCAAAGCGCAAAAAAACTACAAATGTGGTACCGTCTAAAACTCACTGGCACTTTATCTTGAATCAAAAAGTAAAATAGTGATCTGTCCCCAAATTTCTTTGGCAACAGTGCTACCACCTGTCGGCGTTTCGCATAAATATACCTTCCCTAGAAAACTAACAAATCGAAGTCATGGTTGAACACGCCGATTCACACGCCCGTTACGGCGACAGTAGAACGATTCCCCAGAAAAAAAACAAAGTCCGTATCATGCCTATGTGTGCATGACTGACGGGAAACCAAAAACTGGCAAAACCGAAGCTGCACCCCAGTCTAAGTCTGAATAGTCTGTCTAAGACTAAGACTAAGACTAAGACGAGATTGTGAACGATAGAACTGAAGCCCGAGGCGAGGGCCAGACTGAGCCTGAGCGAGAACGTCCGAACGTTTTCAATGCTGACGGACTCTTCAAGTCTTTCGAGCCATAATACAATATTGAACTGAAGCAGTTGATACATTCGCGTTAGTTAGAGAATGCCACTGCACGGATACATTAACTTACCGAGGAGTAGGATCTAAGCAGACAACACAACCCGACGTCCGCAGCACAAACGTGTAGAGCGCACCGCGCGCGCGACCTAAATACCGTAGATATATTTAGAAGATGCCTCGTCAATCAAAGTTCTCCAGGCTCCACCGACGAAGTTACTATGAGGGGGTGTTACAGAAAGTAGAAGGTCGGCCCTATGTAGTTGGCCTAAAAACAGGTGGGAGGTAGAATTAGTGGGAGGTGGTGCTCAAAACAGATGGGAGGTGGTGCTCAAAACAGGTGGGAGGTTAGATTAATGGGAGGTGGTGCTCAAACAGAGGTGGGTGGTTGGATTAGTGGGAGGACAGAGAGGTGGTGCTCAAAACAGGTGGGAGGTTAGTGGGAAGTGGACCCCAAAATAGGCTAAATTGTTGGTTAGTTTAGTAGGAGGTGGTACTTCAAACAGGTGGGATGTTGGATTAGTGGGAGGTGGACCCCAAAATAGGTTGTTGGTTAGATTAGTGGGAGGTGGTGCTCAAAACAGGTGGGATGTTGGATTAGTGGGAGGTGGACCCAAAAATAGGTTGTCGGTTAGATTAGTGGGAGGTGGTACTCCAAACAGGTGGGATGTTGGATTAGTGGGAGGTGGACCCCATAATAGGTTGTTGGTTAGATTAGTGGGAGGTGGTGCTCCAAACAGGTGGGATGTTGGATTAGTGGGAGGTGGACCCCAGAATAGGTTGTTGATTAGATTAGTAGGAGGTGGTACTCCAAACAGGTGGGATGTTGGATTAGTGGGAGGTGGACCCCAAAATAGGTTGTTGATTAGATTAGTAGGTGGTACTCCAAACAGGTGGGATGTTGGATTAGTGGGAAGCAGACCCCAAAATAGGTTGTTGGTTAGATTAGTGGGAGGTGGTGCTCAAAACAGGTGGGATGTTGGATTAGTGGGAGGTGGACCCCAAAATAGGTTGTTGGTTAGATTAGTGGGAGGTGTTGCTCAAAACAGGTGGAATGTTGGATTAGTGGGAGGTGGACCCCAAAATAGGTTGTTGGTTAGATTAATGGGAGGTGGTGCTCAAAACAGGTGGGATGTTGGATTAGTGGAAGATGGAGCTCCAATATATAGGTGGGACCAAAGTTATATTTCTTCCGTATCATATAAATGTAACATTAATTAAAACAATATGGAGACAAACACATATTTCTGAAGTGATGGCCGTTTGCTTCCCCTCCACGTGCAAATGAATGTCAATCTTGTTAAAAAGTACCATCAACCTAAACCTAACCCTTTTTGCACATCATGCGAACCAGTGGTGCAGGACCTAAATTCAGCAGGAGCTTCAGCACCACTGACAAATTTTATTTTCTTCCTTCACCCTGTGGCTATCTCGATTGGCTCGACTGTGACATCGGAAGACGGGGGAGGATGGGGTGCTTTTGTTGTTGTTTTTTTGCCGCTGCGCCCCGTAACTGCTTCTCCACTGTCTCGGCTGTGAACTCATGACATCCGAACACGAGGGGACAGTGCTGTTGAAAATTTGATTTTTTACGTCGCGCCACTGTTGTCAATTTACCTTCTCCAACTTCTCTCCGCAGTCTCAGCTGGAATGATGACATCCGAAGACGGGGGTGGGGGGGTGCTTTGGAAAAATGTTTTGCCGCCATGCCACGTATTACTGGGAAGAGGGAGGGGGGCAGAAAACCATGTCTGCCCTCCGATTGCACAAACCTTTCACAGTCGACAAAAATACACTTTAATCGTCTCATAAAATTTAGATTTCCACACGCCATTGACACTCGCCACAAAAACAAACATTCACGCTCACATTTAATGGGGGGCACAACCATGTCTGCCCCCCCCGGAGAAATTCCAGGGGGCAGATGCCCCTCTGCCCCCCCAGTGTTCTCATGCCTATGCATCTGACAAACCATAAAAGGGCATTTGTCCAAGGAGGGGTAGCAGGAAGCTTTTTCTGATGGGGCATTCTTTTGATCTGGTGTCTGCTATGGAATGTCTCCAAGAAATAATGTCACAACTTGTGATAAAATGAGGTGTGCCTTTAGAAAAAGGCAACCTTAATTATATTAGATTTGTTTGTAAAAATAAGTATTTTTTTCATTGTTTGGGCGGTATATCGGTTTTGTGCAGGATTTTGCTAACGCCTTACTTAACTACCCAGGATTCAACACAAATGTCGCATAATCAATATTTATTTTCTGTGCAAAACTAGACCATCAACTTTAAAAAAATGTAATAACTAATCATATTCAGAGGGTAACTGTATCACAAATCTACTGAGGTAATTGTTGCATAAAATACACATATGTGGATACACATACACGTGTCCACACACACCAGTACCAGAGCTTCCAAGTTGAATGAACCCAAAATAGGGAGATCTCCCTATATTATCAAAACACAATAGGGAGATTTTCCTGGTAATTTTTTTTAAAAGGAAACACTTATCGAAAGCCACATAAACTGAAACACTCACATACCAGCAAACCCTACAACATTAAACAATGTAGACGTATAGTGCAAAACATGAAAAATGAGACAAACAAAAGACTATGGTCGCCATGCAATCGTCACTTTATTGCTGCAACATGGTGTTGTAAAGGCGAGTCGCCTTTCCAACCGACTCCAGCAAACCTGGCGACATCTGCAATTGGTAGCATGCAGAGGAAAGTTTGATTTTGCACGCCAGCAAGGCACTCGGGGACTCATGCCCTAGCAAGGCACTCGGGGACTCATGCCCAAGCGAAGCACTCGGGGACTCATGCCCTAGCGAGGCACTTGGGAACTCGTGCCCTAGTGAGGCACTCGGGGACTCATGCCCTAGCAAGGCACTCGGGGACTCATGCCCTAGCAACGGCCGAAACATTTTTACTTTGCAGTTTTTTTAAGTTTTTGAATAAAATCGGGAGATTTGTATTCTAATTCGGGAGATCGGAAGATTTTCCAGATTCGGTCAAAATTTGGGCGATCTCCCGCCAAATCGGGAGACTTGGAAGCTCTGCAGTACGAAACATTATAAATGTCTGCATTACTCATATACATGGCTCCATGTAAAATGGTACGTCAAGAGCATGCATGCATTCACATTTTCCTTTTGGCAAAAAAAATGTGTGAACATTAACCAGATTATTCTAACAATACTCATTAAACAAGGTTACACTTCATTGACGCAACTCAGGTGGCGATCAATATACAGATAATTAAGTCCTCATCTCTGAACGTTAATAATGCCAACTGAATTGCAGTGCCATTGATAATGTTTGTAATAATCCGAGCCTGTGTTTAACCACACAAAAATAACAAGTAAACATTGTTTATGTACCAACAACATTCGTGTAGACATAGGCATATAACATAATAAATAACCAAGCATAATTTCTTACAAAATATTATTTTTTTAATTTAGTTGCATGCGTAATAAGTAATACTAGTAAAAATGCTCACCTCCGGAGAATGTTACTCATACACAAATGCAGGAGACAGTTTTCCTAAGTATTTGTACCTGTTTTTTATAACATAAATTACAGCAATTAATCGTGACGCAATTACATGAAATGTCCCCAACAAATCGGCGAACATTGGAACAATCGCAGAAAACATGCGTAATCTTCTGAACAATCAATTAAAACCCATCTATGTCTGGTACAAACCCTAAACCCAATGCGGAATTATAAAAAGGTGTTACTCTGTATTTTTATTGCGAGAGGACATAGATGATTTCCTGACAATTTGGTGCCAGAGACGCAAACAGTCCAGGATGAAAACGTTAACATGCCCGCATACATTAGCTCAATTATAGTTACATTTCTAACATACCGTTAATGGTTCCATTCTGATAGATTTGTTACGATATAAAAATATGTGTAGGGTCAAATCATGCACATCTGCCCAAATACTACCCAGCTGAAAGAAGCATTGCAGAACCTGCTGGTCTATTTGCCTAACTTTGTAGCCATTATCACATCGTAGGTACACTGAGCATGCATTTTGTGTATTTTGACGTTCGTAAAGCCAAGTCCTTCGAGAAGGGCTGTGTACTCGGCCCCAGAACGAAGTCGACCAGCACAGCAACACATGACTACCATGTCCCACACATGAGGCAATGATGGACCATCCTTCGCGTCGTTCATGCACTTCTCCAGCAGCACGATGGCGCCACCTGGTGAATGAACACATCATGTATATTTCTGCCACCTGGTGAATGAACTCATCATATATATATATATACAGTTGTGCAACATGGTGAATGAACACATAATATGTATTTCAGCCACCTGGTGAATGAACACATATGTATTTGTGCAACATGGTGAATCAGTCATGTCTAATTATGTTGGTAGATGCTTGTTGCAAACATTGATGTCCATTAAATGATGTTACATTAGCATTATTTACAACAAGCTTACACCTACCTATGGAGCAACAAACCAAGAATATCATTGATGACCGACACCCAAGGCAGAAAGTGAGTAATACTGGGTTACCAATGGATAAGCAAGGACTATTTGGAGGGGTAATTTGTTTTTTTCTTGGAATCACTATTTGATATTGGGTACACTAACTCAGTTGTACTATGCCCCACTAGCTGTTTTTCTTGGTCTTCTTGCAACAAGGCACACGCCCAACATCGCATAGTGATTCCAGGAAAACATAGTTACACGACCACCCACATTTCGACAGGTTGATACATCACAGATACTGATATATTCAGCGAGGAAAGCCCCAGTGACTACCACAATCATAGAAGATGTGAAGACAACAAAAAGGCCCATGGTGCTGACCTTCATTAAGACTGGAGTGGACCTTTGACAGGAGGGAGGTGATCTGTTGAGGGTTCCAATCGTGCACCACCTTTGCCAGCAGGTACAGGTCGGCCCTGGGCAGGTCCATCTCGTTGAAGTCACCTGCAAGTCAAAGTCGGCTCACTTATCCTCTGACATTTCAACTTATCAAAATGTCATGGGTGCCAAATCTACAGATTTGATGGTAGAACTTTTTCTTCATTTTTTGGATAATCTCACAGTCTACCACTATCAAAACCTATTACAGATGCAAGGTTAAACAGATTTATTTGCTAAATTTGAATCCTGATATACAAACATTTTACTTAGAAAATGCATCACTATTAAGTAAATATACCCTAAAATAGAAAAAAAATCTTGCTATGAGTGGAAATCCCCTTAAAAACTCTGCAGTGCGAGGCTTATGGTACAAGATCCTCATCCACTGTCCTTGTATCATGAAAAGCAGCACATCTACTGATTTTCATGCAATATTATTTGACACCTCTGAGACAGCTTGGTGACTTTTGTAAACGTTGCACTTTGAATTCAAAAGCTGTTTCTGCATTAAAACATTTGGATGGTAAGTATTTTACAATACATTCAGTTCATATTGTATAACCCAATTTTACCATAAAACGAATAGACCACCTCCATGTGATAACAATGTATATATGTTTGTCAAGAACTACCTACCAGCCATTAGGGACACATTCAGTTGCTCCGACTTTGGAACAAAGTGTTTCTCGACAAGTTCGATGACAGGAGGCACCTCGAACAGTGTGACATGCATGCTGGGATACGTTCTTGCCAGTTCAAAGGAGATCACTCCTGACCCAGCTGTGGAACAGAAAGACGTCTACGGGGTACACAATTTATTTGCATATCATCGGAGTGATACGGTACAGTTGAAATGATAACAGTTCTGTTTTTAAATGAATACATACTGGGTAGTGCTGGAAAAAGAGGTAGTTCATTCGAATTATTTCCTTTTTTACATATTGGTAAAAAAATGGAAGCAGTGTATGACTGGAGTGATGAGCTACTCAGTAGGAGGCGCTGTGCTACCGCGGGTTTAAGCTCGCATTACTGAGAAATATCGACATGCGAAAGCAGAATGTAACAATGATACCTGTTGCCTTGGCTTTGTTGCTACGTATTCAGGTGAAAGTTAGTTCACAATAAATACTCAACTTGTGTGACAGCCTGCTTGGCAATTAAGGTTACTGACAGGAATTCAAATAATTTCATTGAAGCAAATGAAAACAAAACAATAGTTACATAACACATGTTACTAAATAATTAATCTTCTCTTCATGTTATATTAACTGATGAGGTCATTCCAATAAAATTCTTATGACATCATAAGACATTTTAATTAATTTTTTAATTTATTATCATAATAATAGAATGATTTCTTTAGCACCAATATCCTTTGAAAATCCGAGCTGTGTGGTGCAACAAATCTCACTGTCAGGTACAGAGCCAAAGTTGTCAACAGATGGATGGAATTTGCAAGAAGCTAAGGAGGATATGCAGTATGAAAAAATATAAGTTTTTAGATGATAACAAAATGGAACTATATTTCTTACTGACTTCACACTGATAGAGAGTAAGTTTCAGACACAAATACACATAGTGATAGATATATCTGTACATATGTTCATACACATAGTGATAGATATATCTGTACATATGTTCATATACATAGTGATAGATATATCTGTACATATATTCATTCACACTGTCCTACAACACTTAACAAGCCAATATAAATAGTAGAAAACACATTATGTTATAAAACAATGTACACAGAAAGAGTCAAGTTCTAACCTAGTTTTACTTACACTAATAAATTGATGAATTAGTCAATATTAAAGCTTTTGAAATTTTTTATAAAAACAATAGAAATGCAGTTAGGAAAGCTTCCGGATATTTAGCACTAACCTCCAAGGTCTACCGCAGTCTTATATTGACTGAGGTCAAACGCAGTGACCAGTTGGTTCGCGTACGGACGACATACCCCATCCATTGACTTGTATCTCAGCAACAGTGAATCACCACCGTTGTCATGGTGACCATGGTGGTGACCTTGACCTTGTTGTTCGGAAGCTGGCTTATGGACAGTGATGTGATGTGGAATTAAGCTGTTCTTGTGGTGTCCTGCATCAAGTAAATGTCCATAAAAACGAGAAAGTGTCTCTGCACAAGAAGTTAATATTAAACCCTAAAATAATAATTTCTGTTGATCAAGAAACATATTCCCCAAAATATTATTTTTGTTGATCTGAGTCAAGAAGTGAATAACCCCAAATTGTGAGTCTGGACTGTGGACAAGAAGTGAATAATGCGGTAATGATCAGCTGGTCTGGGTGAAGAAATAAACAACACTTACATGACAATAAATGCATTAAGTAAGTTACAAAATTAATTTACAAATGCTTCAGTATAATATATATAGACCAGACCAGGGTATCAACTGGTATGGAGAAAGCAAACTGATCTTGACTTCGCTGATGATATTGCAACGTTGTCCAACAGTACCCAGGGTCTCCAGGATCTAGTGGATGTCACTGGTGAAGCTGCAAGAGGACTAGGTCTGTCAATCAGCAGCAAGAAGACCAAGAACATGCTGTCTGGTGAACATCAAACACCTTCTGACGTCTTTATTGGTCAGAACAAAGTTGAAATTGTTGAAGATTTTACATACTTGGGAAGTTCCAACAACAACCTGGGTGCAATGAACCATGAGATCAACTGCAGAATAGGTAAAGCCTCCGCAGCCTTCAACCAGCTAAACAAGACCTGGACAAGCAAGAAGTTCACACTCAAGAAAGACCAAGCCGTCCTTCTACAATTCCAACATCTTGTCCACCTTACTCTATAGCTGCGAAACTTGGTATCTAAACTCAAGCCAGGAGAAGAAGCTTGACGCCTTCGAATCAAGATGCATTAGGAATATCTTGGGCATCAAATGGAGTGACGTCATTACTAACGAGGAAGTCAGAGAACGGTCAAAGCAAACTCCAGTGTCCAGTACAATCTGCAAGCAGCGCATGAACTGGCTGGGTCATGTTTCACAGCTTCCCCCCACAAGATTCGCCAAACAGGTGTTAAGGTGGACCCCAGAGGGAAGAAGAAGGAGAGGCCGGCCCAAAATGAACTGGCACCAGACCATCCACGAAGATCTTCAGCGAGTGAACAGGAACTGGAGTGATGTCAAAATGCTGACTGCTGACCGATCCAATTGGAAAGCGTTGACTGCCTCATGCGTCGGACGACGCGGGAGCTTCTAAGTCTAAGTAAGTCTGTATAATTGCTTGCAACTAAGGGGTATTATATATATAAAACAATATAAAAGGAGTGGGCGATTTTATCATCATCACATGTCGTAGGGGAAATAAATTACTACAGTAAGAGCAAGGAAATATTATATCACTTGAGAACACACAAATAATATGTGCCTGGAATGGCTCTGTGTGACACAAATAACAACATTTTCCAGGAAATAAAATAATTTGGGGAAAAATCACAAAAAGCTGAACATTTTGTTTAAAATGTGGAAAAGTGAAACTATTGAAAAAATGCAGTATGGTCTTCCCAAAAGCGGCAATGCTGACCTTTGAACTTAAACTCACCTGTCTTGACCTCTTCAGGAAGTTTCGACAATGAGTTATAATTCCTTTTCAACATGTCAAGCATAGCATGGAGACTGGAATCTGCAGACTTGACCAGGCAGCGTCCAGGACTAGCATTTTCATATGTGTCTATGAAAAAATGCCATAAGTTTATACGTGTTAGTCACATGATCATCACATGATCCCACACTGGTAACATTTAGTCTTTGAAGGTTGTTTGTTTTTAGTACTGTACTAATCAGTCGCAATGTTGTAAAGCGCATTGAGCCATGAAGGAAATGTGCAGTATGCAAATATTTATTTGTTTCTTATCACAAGTATTGGGAATTGTTGAGAGCTGTTTGTGAATAAATAAAATAACTGAATGGCATGCTTATTATTCATATACTGAAAACTGTCTAATTATATTTGTTTAAGTTGTTTGTTATAAAACACTCAATCAGTCAGGTAACAGAACAGATCTATACTTTATACTATTATACCATTATTTTATTATTAAAATTATCAGACATTGGATGTTTAGTAGATTTTCAGCAGACCTTGGGGCGTGTCACAAATGGACATATGGAAATCATATTCCATTCTAATTTTTACACATGGCAACACCACTACTTTTACAACCACAGATCTTGTGAATGGCTAAGAGACAGGTGGACTTTTGACCAGGTCATAGTTGAAAGTTTAAATACTGCATTATATATCATAGTAGTAATACAAGGGTAAACTTCCAGGCAATCAGTGTAATGCAAGACAGCCATCTTGGCAGGGCCTTAGCCAGAGTCCTGTCTGCCCTCTTCAAGACTGGCAGATGACTGGCCAGACTGGTAATTACAACTGATAAGGCTGGTGGATTTTAGAGGGGGCCAGATGGCCGTTAGATTAACTAATAGTTCAAAGTCTAGGGTTGCACATTAATAATTATAACTGGCACAACTGGCAGTAAAACAAATCAAATCAATCTGGCTCAAATGACACCGATTTGTCAATGAAAAACTAAACTAGCCAATAATGGTCGTGGCCGTTCACATGCTAAAAGGAACATTTTTGATTAATTCATGACTGGCAAAAAATATTTCTGGCAAAGGGCCTGGTGTGATGCCACCCACCTTGTCCTGCCGAGTCGGCGTGTTTCTGCATGAGTTTGAGGGCGACACACGCATTGAGTAGTCTCTCAGTGCATTCCACGTCCCAACCCTCTGTCTCGGCAAGATGTCTCGCTGTCACCCCCGCGCCCCCTGCTCCCTCACTGCTCGCCCCCTCCACGAGGTCAAACAACCCCAGCTCTGTCGCCCCACTGATCACCTGCATACATAAAATGATAATGGTAATGACATCGTGTGTAGTGTTGGTATCCGCTAAATGAGATGCTCACAGCACCTGCTCAAAATGTGACCACTCAGGCAGTTTAATCAAAAAGTACAGTGGCAATTTAGAAATAATCAAATTAATTACCATAAAATTATCATTCTAAATCATTCTCACAATATACATTGTACGATCAATGTCATAAAAAAAAAAATTACTATTGTAGATATCAATCGTATTCATCAATAAATATTATAAGATCATTATCAAAATATTATTATAGAATTGTTATAATAACGTTTCTAAAAATTAATGACTACTCAAACAGATATGACAAGTAATGATTAAACAAGCCAATTGTGAAGGATTCAAATCTCTATTTATCGGTGAAAATACCATCAATTTAAAGTAAATAATAATTAATGTGATAGTTGTATATATTGCAATAGGTTTAAGAGAATGCAAACCTTGTTTTTTTTATAAAAATGGTATTTCAAGTATTTTTACCAAAATGTAATTGCCCACTAAATATTGTGGCAGTAGATAAGTAGAAGACTCACTGTTGGAAACATGTACGGATTGTTATGAACTATAACGAAACACCTTTTCCATATCCCCAAATAATACATGCCAATAGCCAAATGTCACATTATTACCAGTGGAAATTGGCAAGAAAACAATTAACATGTTATTGATGGAATACCACAATTTGGAAAGACTTGGTTAGCAAAAAGATAAAAGATTGCTTCACTACAATTACTGTAATTATACCTTACCATTGTTGCTCTGAACCCATCAAAGATCCTGTACAAATAGTCAACATCAGCTTTGTCGAAAGCAGACATTCTTCAGATCTATGATGAGCTGTAATTAAACGTACCACAGACATGTCATTATTTCACTTATGGTAAATAACAATCAAACTGCTCGTTCAATTATTACTTTAATTGAACAATCTTGTTTGAAATATATGTAGGAATGTTAGACACATTTTTAGCACAAAATTATTTCACGCCACACTTGCCAGTGGTAGTGAATCAAAAAGAGAGGGTCAGACACGTATACTATTTACTGGTAATACATTTTGAAAGGTATCTTGAAACTGTCTTTATTGTGATTGTTACACCTACCCAGCAAACAGCAGAACTGGACCAACACTGGCAGTACACTGGCAGTATATTGGCAAATGTTGTTAGTACAGTTAACAGTACAGCCAGTATTGAGCCAATAAAACATACAGACGACAGTGAAATTGTCCTCACATGCCCAATACTGGCCAGTGTATTACATGCAGCTGCTTTTTTGCAGTGTCTCTTATGGAATCAAATTTTGGTTGTATAGGCCCAGTGCTGGCCCAGTATTAGCCCAATACATGCCACAATGAATGCATTGCCATCTAAGAAATACAATTGTGGTTGTATGGGCCCAGTACAGATCGAATACTGGCCAATATTACATGCAGCTTCAATGATCACATACGAAATGCAAAAATTGTTGTGGTTGTACAGGCCTTATTATTGTTGACCAAATGCTTACCAGAATAGCATGCAGCGCCTCCTGTGAAATGCATTTTTGTCTGTGTGGGCCAGTACTGGGCCAATATAACATGCAGCACCATTTATGAAATGCAACTGTGGCTATACAAGCCCAATACTTGCCAGAATAGCATGCAGCACCACCTATGAAATGCAATTTTGGTTGTACTTGCTGTGTTCTGGCCAATATAACATGTGGTTTCACCTATAAATTGTTGGTTGCTTTCATCTGTTGACGACTTTTGCTTTGTACATAATTATGAGAATGCTTAATCCTTTGGTTTTCTTGCACCAATGAGCTATGCTTTTCCGAGGATATTGACACTAAAGACGTCATTTTATTATTATTATTGGCCCAGTACTAGCCAAGGTAACATACAGCGCCACTTGTGAAATGCAAGCGTGGCTGTATGGGCCCATTACTTGCCCAATACCAGTCAATGTTTCAATTTATAACATGCAGGGTCACTTGTCTTCCATGAAACTGTTGATTATTTATGACAATTATGTTAAATTTCTCTATTGCATTGGAGGACTCAAATAAATCTTAGGTCTTAGGTGATTTACTCCAAACAGCCCAAACTTGAGCTAACGCAGGAGTTGTGTAGTGCTTGTTTGTACGCATGCATTGTGGGTAGTTTGTTTGTTTATTTTATAGGCACTTTAGATGATTGGGTGTGGTGAAAGGGAGGTTCATGATCGCTGTTTGAAACGCCATGGGGCTTTCTAGTTCAGTAATCGGTGGTGGAATCATATTCCAGATTCGAACTGCTCGGGGGTAGAAAGAGAACACCTAAGGGCTACGTAGTGGCCACGGTTTTTTGACTGTGTTAGTAAACCTGGTGGGGGTGTGATGTTGATTATGTTATTTAATATTTTGTAAAATGTCATGGCTTGTTTGATAATGCGTCGTCGTTCAAGAGTTGACCATCCAAGGGTGGCTATTAGGTCTGCTGCGTTTGTTTGGCGTCTGTGGTCATTTCTGACAAATCTGGCAGCACAGTGTTGTACTCTTTCAAGGTGTTTAATTTGGGTGGCAGTGTGTGGGTTCCATATGGGAGAGGCATACTCGAGTTTTGGTCGGATTAGCATGTTATAGGCTGTTTCTTTTACTTCAGGTTTGCATGGTCCGAGGGTTCGTTTGATCATGCCTAGGACTTTTGAAGATTTGGAAGCTATGTCAGTAATATGGTTAGCACAGGTTAGTTTAGAATCTAATTTTATTCCAAGATATGTGTGGCTAGAGGCGGTAGAGAGTGGCATGCCAAAGAGTGAATATGAATGTAGTCTGGGTTTGGTTTGTTATTGGGAGATGCACACATTTAAATATGTAAAATTCCATCTGCCATTTATTAGACCATGTTTGGAGTTGGATCAGGTCAGATTGGAGAGTTTCGTGGTCGGTTTCGGATGTGATTTTGCGATATATAATGCTGTCGTCTGCAAAGAGACATACGGAAGATTGGACACTTTCGGTTATGTCGTTTATGTAGAATAAAAATAGGACATGTCCTAGGACTGAGCCCTGTGGTACACCAGATGTAACATTTGTGCTGTCCGACAGGGCTCCATTGACCGAGACTCTCTGTTTGCGATTGGATAGAAACGATTTAATCCAGTTTTGTGTGTTTCCAGTTATTCCATAGAAAGCTAATTTGGATAGGAGGCATTTATGGGGGACTTTGTCGAAGGCTTTGGCGAAATCGAGTAGGATGGCATCTATTTGTGTCTTATTGTCCATAGCAGTCATCCAGTCGTGGACTGTCTCGATGAGTTGGGATTCACAAGACAGACCTGGTTGGAATCCATGTTGGAAGTGGATGATGATGTTGTGTTTGTGTGTTTCCACATGTTGCTTAGAATGATGTGCTCCATAACTTTGCAAAGGATGCATGTTAACGAAATTGGTCTATAATTAGCAGGGTCTGATTTGTGGCTTTTTTTGTGTATTGGTGTTACTAGTGCTTGGAGCCAGTCATCTGGGAGTTTGCAAGTGTTGTATGACTGCTGGAAAATGTGTGTGATGATGGGGGCAATTTCCACTGCAGTCTCTTTAAGGACTCTGGCTGGAAGTTCGTCGGGGCCTGTAGCTTTATTTTGGTTTAGGTTTTTCAGTTGCTTAATTACTCCGTCTATCCCGATTTCGAGGCATATCGGGATAGATGGATGGAGCTAGTTGGGGGATGGGGTAGATTTCTTGAGTAAACACGGAACTAAATTGGTTGTTAAGTTTATTTGCTTTGTCGTGATCATTTGTGATTGGTTGGTCGTTTGCTTGCAGTGTAGGGATGCCAATGCATTCTCGTTTGTTTGCTTTAATGAAAGACCAGAATTGTTTTGGGTTTGTTTTTAGGCTATCTCCAATGTGATTGTTTAGATAGTCTGAGTAGGATTTAGTTGCAGCTTTAGTGGCTTGTTTTCGGAGTTGCCTAAACCTTTCCCAGTCACTATTACGTCCAGTTTGTTTTGCTTTTTTATGGCTTTTGTTGCGTTTTCTTTGCATTCTTATTATTTCACGTGTTATCCAGGGGAGGTGGGTTTTTGCTTTAGTGTTGCGGCTGGGGATGTTATTGTTGACTAATGAAGTAAGATTGTTCCGGAAAAAGTTCCAATTTGTGTTGACATGTGTTGAATTTGGGTTCGTGTCAAAGCATGTTGTTGTTAGTTGTTTTATGTCATCTTTAAGCTTATCCCAGTTTGCAGATTTATATTGGAACACTTTGTGTGGTGGTTTACTGTTGCAGATTGGATTTAGGTTTACGTTAAAGGTCACAGTTTCATGATCACTCATGCCGGGAGTGGTGTGAGTGTTAGCAATTATTGATGGATTAGAAGTGAGTATGAGGTCAAGGATATTGCCGGAATCAACTCGTGTGGGATCGTTGACCATGTTTTGTAATCCAAATTCTCTAATTATTTCTAGCAGTTTGTTATGCTTGCTGGCAGTTCTGTTGTCAGTGGTTTGCTGCTTGCCCCAGTTAATATCAGGAAGGTTGAAGTCACCTGCTATAACTACATTAGGAGAAGTTTTTTGTGATCTGTACAGTTTTGTTAGGGATTCGTGGAGAGCTTCAAGGGATTGAAGGTGGTCACTGGGGGGTCGGTAGTAGGATGCAAAGTATATGGATTTGTTTCGTGTGAAATGGATTTTTGTCCATACTATTTCACAGCTTGAGTTTAGTTTTGTAAGTGGTTCTGCTACAATGTCATCGCGGAAGGCTATGAGAACTCCACCACCATGGGTGTTTCTGTCCTTTCGGATGGCGCTATAGTTAGGTGGTAGGAACGAATAGGTGGGGTAGTTTTCGTCTAAATCTAACATAAATCTTCTTTTAGCCACGTTAATTAACTTGGCCAACATTATTATTAAGTATTATGCCCAACTTTCATGAAGTCACACCTTTAATAATGACTTAAATTAGGTCTTAGTTAAACAAGACTATCTAGCCTTGAAGGGAAATGTCACGGGCCCCGATTCACCCGTGCCAGGATTCACCGCCTACTTTCGGCCCGAGACGGTAGCGGGCCCAGAGTAGGTGCGTGCCAGGATTCCGCGTTGTTACTAAGGTGGTTTGCGTTAGTAATACGAAATGTTTTCCAGTATAATTGTTAGTATACATATTAAAAATAAAATGGAATAACTTGCATGATTATTTTCACGCACACAAACTTGTTAAATATTGTGTGATTTAGAGCGCTCTTTTTGTTGTTCATGATCTGTAATCGAGGCTATAACTAGTACCGAGGCTATCGTGATATGTGGCGCACGGTGTACTGAAATATTTCGTCTTTAAATATATGGTCGATTTTTAATTGTGCGCACGCGCGGTGCCCTATATGGGTCATATTGAGTCACGTGCAAATTTCCCGGCAAGCTTACTGAAATATTGTGTCGTTGGATGTTGCAGCGTGCCCAGGTGACTGTAAGTGTAAGTTCTCAATGACATTGGAATTACCATTTGCATTGGACTAATGTATTTTTTACATGTACACCTACAGGGTTAGAGCTATGGTTGGGCGTGGTCGCTGTACCCATCTGATCTGTCATTCTGTGGCCCACACACGGATAGCCTAGGCCAGGGCTAGGCTCTAGCGTGTTCACTGACACTGACAGTGTCACTGACTGACACTTGCATGACATCCATGCCCCCCCCCCCCCCCCCCGGCTGCAACACTTCTTCCCCTTTGTTTAGGTTTAGCCTTAGGCTTAGGCTGAGTTTGTGACTAGTCTTAATCTGATACTAAGACTGCCTGTTATGCCCGCAATGCCTATAAGCTAGGCTATGGCTACACTGCAGCTATGGCTTATGCTATGCCTATGCAATTAAGGTCTAAGTCTATAAAGTTTAGCATACACGACATAACAGTAAAGGTAAGTTCTTATATAGCGCAGTGTCCGGACCAGTCCTCAGGACTGCTCAAGGAGTCAAGGCGCTTTACACTTTACTCCCCTGGCAGACCTGTTCAATCGAACACCATTTCAACTTCTGTGGGAAGCATCCAGCCACGCTGCAATTGATGCGCAAAGACTAATCGTACACAAATATCCACCACTGTCTATAGCCAGGTATTCATTCATACATCTGAGTGAACTGATCGACACGGCAGCCAAGGACTCTACTCCTGAGCCACTGCACCCTACATAGACATAGTCATAGCTGCCATAGCCAAGCCCAAGGCATAGCCATTGGCTTGGCCATGTGCATAAGCATGGACATGGTTAATCTATAGGCATACCCATACGCAGTCTAGGCTATTTACACCTGATGATCAGCACGAATAGATAGATTTATATACAATGCAAGTGTAAATACAAACATACTGCTACCTTAATTATTTCCAAATAACCTTTAGAAAGGCTAAACCTAACCCTACACTTTCCCCTGGCATATGGAACAGTTATGCCTCATGTTTTTTTGGTGACCAATAATGGTTAGTTAATCCGCCAATGTAACATTGACCGTGACAGCGTGAATAGTTGGTCCAAAAACTAAAATGCTATGAGTTACTGTACTGTACACATAACTATTGAGCCGGAATATGGTAATAGTACACTATAGCTTGCAGTAATACTATTTGCCCTGTTGCCCATGACGTGGCATACCCATGTGTAGGGCAAGCTGATTTAAATCACGATTGAAATCAAATGATTTTTTATTAAAATCATTGATTAAAATAAACTATTTTATTTCTTCTTAATCACTGCAGTTTTAACTTTTTGATAAAAGCACTTGATTTTTAGTACCGTTGTCCATTATCAACAGAACAAGGCTGTCTGTTTGTGAGTTTAGAGATTTCCTGTTTGATTTTCCGGCCATCTGGTGGCCATAGTCAAGAGCGTGAAACTGTCAGTACAATAATAATAATTATTGGTTAATGTGATTAGATGTGCTAAATGCTAGTGTTATTTATGAATTTATTGCCGACACATTTCACATGTTTTAGGTTGCGGCAACACTGCTTATGCAGGCAAAGCAGGCATGAGAGACCACAACACAAACAGCGATATATTCCATCGAAACGCGATATCTGGTGCCTGACAATTTGAGAAAATTGTCATCTTTGTAAGTTACAAGAATAAGGATAATTGATCTAATTATACATGGATATATGTCCAAGTTATGGCAGTCGTTACTTTGTTTAACTCAGTACATTACGTCTTACTAGCACCTGGATTGTGAAGCTTTTAAGGTGAAAGTAGGTATAATCTAACGACATATGCTTACTAGATGTCATGTCGCTACAATCTACAAAAAGTGCTGTCTTTTGCGCAGAACTCTGTACTATTTTAATAGCCTATTTGAATTTAATAGTCGGAATAATGAAGGTGCACGAGCGGATGCAAAAATCTGCATTTCATTGACACATCACTAACTTCAAGTAACAAAATTCATTAAGCAACACATTTGTAACGGAGGTGTTATTCTAACACTGATTCCTTGGAGACAACTGGATCGATTTAAATAATGCAAATGGGAAATAGTGTTTTTTATGTGTTAACTGTATGTATCTTCTGTAACAGGCTGTACATGATTTCTCTTTAGATATGTTATTCATTCCATTGCAGTGCATCGTACAAGAGGCGTGTTATAGAGCCGTTTCTGTTTGGGCGAACCCTTGAAACCCTCGGCCTGAACGAAGAACAAGCCAATGCAAATGTAGGTTAGGCAGGTGTGACACCGTCAAGGAATCTTCAACGTGGTGTTGGCCCACAAGACATTGCGGTCCGGCCTCGCTGGAAGTCGATTACACAGAGCCTCGCTCCGATCTCCAGCAGGTTGCACACGGTGTTGTTGTAGAACAAGTTATAAACTTCAGTGGCAAAACAAAATGGCTCAGTGACGTTATCGTGGAACGGACTGGCCCCGTGTCATTCAGTCCACGTTTGCCTCGAGGATGGGAGAGTAGTGCGTAGACACTTTGACCATATGAGGAGTCGTTGTGTGAATGGTGATAGCTCGGTGCCGGAGAAGACACCATCTTCTGAACTGCCTCTTGAATTGTCTCACAAACGGCCTCTGGAGGAACCTGTTCATGCAGAACTGCCTGACGCACCGTTTATCCTACCACATGACGCACCGCCTGACATACCACCTGACGTACCACGTGACGTACCGCATGACATAACTCAGCCAGAGATGGAATCTCCCCACACATCTGAACAGAACTGTACAACCAGTGCAAATCTTTGTAGATCAGGGAGAAACCATAGAGCACGTGAGAAACTTAACTTATGAAGTGACATTCACGATCACTCATAGGAAAGTGATTGGAAAAGAAATTGTGAACGTTGGTAGTGGCATATTGAATAACTAGTTAGTACTGAACGTTTGGTATAGATATGCTTTTAGTTAATCATTATTCTTGTTGAGTACTAGAACTCCACGAACATTGCGTTAGAGAACTCCAGGGACATTGAATTATAACACTATAAGGACACTTGAGTCATATTTGTTTAGCAAACCAGTTATAATATTATAATCAAGATGGTGTGCATGAATAAACTGTGTGACAATTGATTTGACGTTTACATCTACTCACAATTTAGGCTAAATATGATCAAAGCTAAACATGTATCATTGGGCATAATAATACAATTATTATGATTACAGGTAGATTAGATTTATGAAAGCCATTTTTATAAATTGTACACATTCATTCATGACTAATAATACACATATTCTCTCCCAATTCAATTGTCGGTACAAAACAAACACCATCAGACGGTGAATCTATAGATTTTGCCCAGTATTGTAATTATAATATCCTAATAATAATAATATCCTTAGTAAATTCATTATTTATTATTGAAATTATTTTATGCATGCAGCCTACAACTTTTAATTGAACTTAACTGCACAATCATGTGCATAATTACAGTCGTTCCCATATTCTTAAATGTAGGCTAATTCAGTAATTGCAGTGACATTGCCATTGGCCCCAATTAATTATTCATGCAATAATAACACAGTTCATGTATGATACTATTATCAAAAGCAAGCTTGCATTCACAGCGACAACTGGCAACATAACAGTCAAATATTTCAGACCAAACGTTTCGTGTATGTAGCCTAATGAAATATTTGGTATATTTGTTTCTTGTCGTGCGTTCCAACACTACACAATACGTAAAGGTCATAGGTCAAAATCTACCAAATATTTCAGCGACCAAATGTTTCGCTTAAGTAATGAAATATTCGGTTATCTATTTCCGCTCGTGCGCATACGACTTCTGCGCCGACCAGATATTTCAACGACGAAATGTTTCGCTACAATGGCACTGTCTATATGCACAGCCACGGTGTCATGCTATTCTTTTGTGCATATGAAATACTTTCTTCTTGAAATGGTGGTAAATTAATAAACAAAATTAACTGTTTGCTTTAATAAATAAAAAATATAGTAGGCCTGCTTATTCTGATTGCCTTCTTATGTAACAATGTTATGTTTATTTATCCTTTATTTGATGGATAACTATTTGCACACATTAGGGTACAGCACATTGTGTGATAAAAGTGGCTTTAATTTATATATATATATATATATATATATAGAAAACGCTTACAAGGGGTGCCTCTTGTTCACATACAAGTGAATTACAATATGTAGTGACCGGTTTCCTCTAGGTAAATTCCTAAACATGTTATTGAAGTAACTTGAATTATACTAATTACATTTATTTTAATTACATCATGATCATCGTCTTATTTTCAGGAATAAATATAATAAATCAGTTTTATTTCTGTTTAGTGATATTTTGTTACAATGAATTCATGCTGATATCCTATTGTGTTCCGAATTTACTTCTTCAATAAGCCTAGTAACATTTGTGTGTAAGTGAAACCTATTTGTGCTATCTGTAAATAACATATTTATTGTTTTAACAATGTTGTTTAAGTATAACATGAACAGAACTGGACCTAGCATAGATCCTTGTGGAATAACACATGTGGCTGTCATTACTTCTGAATCTAACTGATTATATAAAATAAACTGTTTTCTACTTAATTTCTAAACTACTGTAGACATACATCTCTTATTCAATAACAACTGAGTTTATTATGTACAATATCATGTTCTGTGGTGTACAATTTAACAAATCCAATCCACAAATCATCTAGGCTAAACAACCAACCAACCAACCAACCAACCAACCAACCAATATTTGGTGTTATTAGCAACACATTCAACTGACTGGATTGAACTGCCTTCAGTCATTGCCAGTGTATTAATACACCATACATCGACAACTTCATAAAAGAAACATTTAAGCACCTTCATAGCCAAACTTGTTGGCTATGAGCAAACTAACCTATGCGCACACTCAACACCTTCATAGCCAAACCTGCTGGCTACTAACAAACTAACCTATGCACACACTCAACATCTCATTTTCTTACCTCAGAGACCAATTATACCAACCAATGGCACCTATCAAATATGCATTCCCTCTGTGGTTAGGCTGAATTCATACATGTGACCCACCATTCCAAAAATTCTTACTGATGGTCATTACGAGTTATGAGCCACTGTCACAATTTGTTATTGAGTATCCATTGTGAAACATTCCTGAATAGACAAACCTGTCATGTGTTAGTTGTGATATGGAAATTGTAATCAAGCAGGAAGTCCAACAGTGTGCTGACCCCTTCTGGCACGGCTGTGAAAAACGTGACGTCACATCTCATCAAAGTACCTACTGCGCGCGCATGCGCAGTATGCGTTGTGAGGAATCCTGGCACGGCTGAATCTGGGCCCGGGACACCATTCTGACCGGCCTAAACTAGAGTAGCGACTGAGAGTAGAGTAAGACTCGCTAACACGACAGTCGACAAGGTGTGACACTCGACACATCACATGATTTAACTTACTTAGTTTTAGTTGACGTGAATCAACTGCTATCTTTCATTCGATCATTAGACAATGAATCTGCTGAAATGTAGGCTTTATCTGCAAGTGTTCCAAGTTCAATGTGGATTTGTTATATTATGTAACTGAGCACTTGCCTTTAAACGAAGCGCTACTTGTCCGGTGTAGTGAAGAAGTGATCAGGTCTTTAGGATTCCCCCTGGTTGGTTAGCAGCCCACCGTGGGACGCCACTGGTTCGGACTGATAAGGGTGCGACTGGTTATGCTGTGTCCACGGCGAGGCACCACCGTTTATAGCACACCCACTCACACGATGTTCTATTGACTTGAGTCACACGTAAAAATAAAAATGAGTTGCAAACGATAACGGTTAGGTAATATGTGACCACAATGGTCTACTTTTCGGAACACTTTTATTCCTGGTACTTTTTATTTTTTGTAAACTATTACAAATGTAAACGTATCTAAAACACTGATAAAATATGCATAGTTCGTCATCCAACTTGGGACATTATTATTGGAACATTTCCCTCATTTATGGGCGTAGGTCGATGTGTGCATGATTCATACCCAGGCGCAGCCTTGGCTAGGGAATAGGCACGACGTGGATCCTTGGTGCAATTTTGAGGCTGCCTTGGTCGCCTGTGAAGCACTATAACTGGAGTTTTTTTTACCAGTGGCATAGGCAATCCGCGGTACAATGTGTCCAAGTTGCTGCAAACAACGAGAAGAAATATAATCCAAATAATTGCTTAACGATCAGTGGTTCTTTTATTACTGGTTAATTTAGCTAAAAGAAATATGATTCCAAGCCTACGTAAGTGCGCCTCTGAATACGAGATCAATCACAATGGTTGTATAGTCGATTCGAGGCGTACGCGCCTACTTTTATTTTTCTTCTGGCGTCCATGTCTTCTTTTGCCATTTAGCGTGTCTTGCACGATCTTTTTTTAATAGTGTGTTGACGGGTGACGTAATAAAACCATGCAAGATAATTTGCATGGTTTTACTGTTGACAACAGTGGTCCTTGTTTTCCAGCGAACCATAGTCGTTATCAAACCCCTGTCCGGCCGCTGATTGTGTCAGGGCCGCTGCATTTGACTGGAATCTTGTTTATCAGTCGCGATGAGCAGAGACGCCGCGTGGGGAACAATATACCGGAAACCCCGTGTTGCCACGGAAGGCGCCCATGGAAGTGACGTCACGGTAGTATAACACCATTTCGTCCACTTCTACAGTGTAGTGTAATCGTTCGAACCAATTAGTCGACGGGAATAAATAGTTAGTAAAAAAAATCCTGATTAACTAGGTTAAATTATTATTATCTATTGTTGTAATTAGTTATGGTTAGAGTTAGGGTAATCGTTGGAACCAATCAGGCCACGACAATAACTTATTAGCGTGAAATGTCATTATCCATTAAGGTTAGGGTTATTATCAAAATTATTTATGTTTCAAGTAAGTTATGTTTAAAATAAGGGTTAATTACAGTGTAATCACTGGAACCAACTAGACTCGGGAATAAATAGTTAATGTCAAATGTAATTATCCAATGGGGTTAGGGTTATTATTAATATTATATATAGTTGGAGTCAGTTTGATTGTGGGCTCGGCTAATCTTTTGAACCAGTCAGGGAAATGTTATTATTTATTATTCTTTATGGTTAATCTTATTATTATAATTAGTTATGGTTAGAGTCAGCTGTGCCTGAAGTTAGGGTTATGTGTATACTTACATACATATCATTATGTTGTTTATAAAATGATATAGGCATACACGCACTCACTCACGCACGCACGCACGCACGCACGCACGCACGCACACACGATACATGAGCAATTAGTCCATTTCCGCAGCTATTAACGTCTCTCAGCCCCCACAATATTCGAAAAGTGCACAACGGACGTTTCCACCCGACGTTCCCGCCGCCGGCGATAAAGCAATTAAAAAAATAGAATGACGCTACTCGCTCCCGTGCACTCCGTGAACTTATCGCTGACACGGCGAGTTTGTTATTAATAATTATAATCACTCTGGTGTCAATGGCTTCGTTTTAATCGTTATATAACCTTTACAAGATACCACCTCCCCATGTAAAGTTTAGTAAAGCTTGTCCGGATACCACACGACCTCCCACCAAGCGAGACATACTTTATGGATGGTCACTAACACATATAGATTGAAAATTAGAAACAAAATGTAGGGGTAGTGTTTTGAACTCAACAGTAGTGTTTTGAGGGTACGCAATACTACGGTAGTGTTTTGAAAGTGCGCTCAAAACACTACGGTAGTGTTTTCGTTGGGTAGTGTTTTCAACTTACTACACCGGCGCTTCTATTCTTATCATTATTGTCCCCTCTCGTGAACTTTGAGGAGATGTTATTGTTCGAATATGGTGTGTGTGTGCGTGTGCGTGCGTGCGTGTGTGTGTGTGTGTATGTGTGTATGTGTGTATGTGTGTATGTGTGTATGTGTGTATGTGTGTATGTGTGTATGTGTATATGTATGTGTGTGCGCGCGCGCGCGTGCGCGTGAGCGTGCGTGCGTGCGTGCTTGCTTTGAGTTAGCACATTGCTATTTGGCGCCGGTTTGTGCACGTGGTAATGCTTATAATCAGGTACCTTAGCAACCGGATAAAAGCACCAATTTTGTTGGTGTATCCTTGAACATTAAGATTTCTTTTGATCGGAGTCAGCATTTTTTTGGGTGGGTCCATAATTGTTCGCCCCCATTTGAATAGATATATGTCATATTGTATTTCTCCAGGGGATGTGGTATACACCGGATAAAAGCGCCAAATAGTTTGTGTTGCTTCATTAAACAATAATATGTTACCTTTTGATTGAAGGTAGCATATTGTTTGAGTGGGTCCATAATTTTGTCATGAGATTATATGGTGCTTACCAAATAAAAGCACCAACTAGTTTTGCGGCTTCCTAGAACAACAGGTTGAAAGGAAGTGTTAGCCACATCAGTGGTCGTCAATAGGTGCAACTGTGATGTGTTGCAGTGTGGCCTCGAGGAAAGTGACTCGCAACTGCTGGTCCACGTGCAGACTGTTTTGGAAAGGGGACCAACACCATATTTGATACGCACTGTGGACAAGAGTGTTCTTCTGCTTCCGATAATTAAGATGTACGAGCTAGTCATATTTTCTTCAGCTGCATACATTTGGATAGGCTTTGCGACAGGAAATACCTTTATTCATCGTAATGGTGACGGCATCTGTCATACTCTATGAAAATACAAGTCCTTTTCAGTCTCCACGGTTTAGCTGAGGTGCAATACGACGTCTACATTCTTCGGCCATGGTTGGAACACAGCTTGAGGAACCTAGAATGCATACCCTGAAGTGACCAAAGCATGCATTTACATGGCACTGAATCCAAACATCCACTTGGATCTGGATTCGCGACAGTTCAACGCCTGGTACGCTTCACCGTTGTACTCTGTGACTAGAGTAGCAATGTGGTCTCAGTTATCGAGGCAATAAGAACGATATTCTGCCAAAGGAATAATATTATGAAGATATTCCACCTACGCAGGATGCTCTGTGGCAACATTCAAAGCGTATAACGTACTAAACGTTTATCTGGTTGACCAGTAGACTGCTCCAATAGCAGATACCCAATGCAGATGGCTGGATCTGGATATGGGACGTTAAGAGGCTGCCGTGACACCTTGTATGATCGATTGAATAATGACGCAAGTGCTGTAAAAGCCACATTTCTGATAAGTTATGATACAAAGCTGTATTATATGACAAGCTAAAAAAAATTGCATAAAAATCTACAAATTCAATTTATATATTTTCGTCTAGAAGACTTGCCGTTTCTAAATAATACCTGCTGTACTGAAATATGGCGTAATGCAATAAAACGGCATATCTAGGCTCAAGGGGGGTATATTATGGAACCACCCACAACAATTGGCGACTCCTATCAAAAAATCAAAGTGATTAGCGTATGGAATCAAAGAAACACTGTTAGTGGTGTAAGTCATGTGAAATGTGGTAAAACGGCCGATATTTTGATTGATTAGGGGTAAACAAATAATGGACCCAACCAAGAAATGTTCTGATTCCATTCAAAAAGCTAAAGTTAATAGCCAAAGGATGCAGAGAAAAACAGTTGGTGATGTTACCCTGATTGTACACACATACAATGGAGAAATGTGGTAAAACGGCCGATATTTTATTTGATTAGGGGTGAAAAAATAATGGACCAAACCAAGAAATGTTCTGATTCCATTAAAAAAGCTAAAATTAATAGTCAAATGATGCAAAGAAAACCAGTTAGTGAAGTTACCCTGATTGTATCCATATCCTATGGAGAAATGTAGTAAAACGGCAGATTTGTTGATAGGGGGTGAACAATAATGGACCCACCCAAAACAATTGCTGTCTCCGATTACAAAGTTAAAGCTACCAACCTAAGGAAGCTGTGGAAAAAGCTTGGTGCTTTTATCCGGTCTGTCCCCATATCTAAAAAATATGCCGCTATTAAGACCTCGCATCGTTTTAATGAAAACCTCTGCGAGTCCACGCAGCGGTCACACAAAACTAAATCAAATCAAATCAGGTTTATTTATTCACAAAAATATGAGTCCACCTAGTTTCTGACATGTAGCTTTTTTGTTTCCCTCGAGTTATGTTATATTGTGAAGGTAACTGAATTCGGCATAAAACAGTGTTAAATATTATATTTTGTGCGAAACGCGATACGCTGTGTCGGAGTGGGTTTGCTTAGAATTGTGCGTAAATCTACGAACTCTTTCTTATGTGATATTTTCAAACAACGCTCATTCAAAAACTTTCATTACAAAACCATTATGACAGATACCCTCAGCGCATGTAGGTACACTAAATGACTAAACGATTTAATGACATATATTGCATAATTGTCCAGAAGATGACGCCACCTCCGTATGTCGTCAAACTAGTCGAAGGCTGCGGGCAGTCGGGGTCTAAACAGTTACCGGAAGCAGAAGGTAGTTGTGTGGGCCTATTCATTTAAATAATACAAACACAAACAAGTGTTATGTTAGGTCCACCTCTTCTCCGGGGGCCCTCTGGCTTCCAAAGGAGAACTCGGTTGGCAATTTCATCATGGCGCCTCACATGTAATGCGACGTAGACGTCATTGCCTCACGGTGGTGGAGATCTGTGGTAGACTGTCGTACAAATCATGGTTAGGTGATCACGCCAGGACACATTGAAGATTGTCCGTAGTAATCTTGTGTATGAGTCGTCAAGTGTTTTTTCGAGTGTTTGAGTCAGTATCCAAGATTCACAACCGTATATGAGGATCAGTTCAACCGTGGTCCTAAAGATGTTTAGTTTGGTGTGTGATCGACGATCGCATTACGTTGTCCAGCGCACGAACTGCTGCCGAAGCCTGGGCTTTTCTACAATGAATGTCACGTTGAAAGTTAGTGTAGAAGCCGAGAAACTTAAAATCTTCTATTTTCTTTATTTGACCCCATCTAAGGTGTGTACATTAGAGTGTGTATCTGGATTGATTTGATAGCTTTGCCTGGATTAAGAAATAATCCAGTAGTTTCTGAAGCACTTTCAACTATACAGAGAAGGAATTCTGCTTCGTGTAGTGCGTCAGCAAATAGAGCGATGCCATCAGCAAACTCCAGATCCGAGAGATATTGGGCTGGATACTTGGTGCTTCGATGAGAAGGTTGGTCATTCCCTCTCATCACTTGCAGTTTTTAAGGTATAGTCCAAGACATGGTGAATAGGTAGGGGCGAGAGCGTCTCCTTGAAGAACTCCCACATTAACCACAAAATGAGTAGTTTCCCCGTCCGCGGTAAGAACATCTACAAAGGTGTGTTCCTCTATGATCTGTGTGGGATGACATATGAATGTAAAATTAAGAGCAGTTTATTTCTGTGTACTGAGTCAAATGCGTTCTTACAGTCAATGAAGACAATTGCGCCATCTTTCTGGCGGTTTCTAATTTCCTCGATAAAATGTCCGAGTGCAACAATCTGCGATGATATAGTCCGTAGGAGACTGAACCCATTCTGTTCTGATTTGGGAGTAATATATTTTCTATTTCACGACGTAATCCGTTAATTAGGGGTCGATTGTTTTCAGGAACTGTCAGGTCTCCTTTCTTTGGTATTGGTACTATGCTAGAAACCTCCCCCCCCCCCCCCATTCTGGTGGTTTATTCCCTATGTATGTTTCATTGCAGACTTCATTAGGTGTTTCCGTATATTGGTAAGTCGCCACACTTCAATAGGAATGCCATCCAGTTATGGGGCTTTATCATGTTTCGTTTGTTTTACGGCAGTGTTAACTTCTAACTAACACCAGTCATATATCTACGTTTATTCTAGGCCATTACCCAACCCTTATTTGGCATCACGTATGCGATTGGTCGTCGGAGCCCACACAGCCGAGCGCAACGGACCGCAGCTCCCTCAGGCGTATATAACGCGCACCATTTATTCAATTACGGTATTAGCAGCGGCCATGACAGTATCCATGGCGCGCTGGAGTACAGGCCAAAGTGGGCGCCGGAGTGCAATAATCATCGGCTTGAGTCCACGCGGCAGTTAGAGGGGCTCTCTCATTCCGCATGCTCCTATTATCCCATTATGACGAGCTTTGTTTGTAAAGACTGTCGTGCCAAGTACATGCCAAGTACGGGCCGCCGGCAATTTCAGACCGACCCTCTCCCGTAATATGCGGGCACCTCTCGCACGTAATTGATGTCAGATGCATGTTGTAAGTGTACACATTGCGACAGCAAAGGCGTGTGCAATTTGCATTTATTTTTATGTCCACTGATATTAAATTTAGACAATGCTAAATTTCGCGTTGCAATTGTCGAGTTTCTGTAAGTCGTCCTAACACCAAAGTGTACCGAGAAGCCACTGGGGCGTACAAATATGTCTTAACGAGGCATTATTTGAATGCATCAAATACTTACAACTAAATCTGAAATAAGAATAGATAATATTGCAACGAGGTAAAGAAAATCAAAAGAACGAACAAGATAAATGAAAAACAAACGTAACTACAACAGCAACAACACTAATATATATATATATATATATATAACAACAACACGAACAGTAACAACGAAATCATATAATATGTATAGATTCAACACCATAACGTATTAATAATTGTAGCAAACGGTCAGTATGTTAGTTGCTTCATAGGTCCTATGTAGCAACAACTGCAGCTGCAACAACAGCAGCAGCAGCATTAGCAATAACAAAACACTAACAACAGCAACAACTAAACAACAACGTATTCTATACAACCTACGAAGACATTGCGAAACAATGGTCGAATGAATGCACGCGCGTACAAGTGCATGCGCGAGCGCGTGCAACAACCTTCCGAACTGCGTCCGTCGCTGCAGTTACGCGTCCGCGAATCCATATATTCTCACGAGGCTCGCGTGCGCGCACGTTCGAGTCGCGATTTGTCAATATTTGATCTGGTGTCAGCGGAGAAAGCGTCGATTGTTGGTGGCGTCGACGACGGCGGCGTCGCACTGGACAGCACGCCCGATATGCTAATAGCGACCCGCTCGATTGTTTCCGTACGTCAGCGGCCGCCAGCACTTGAAGACTGAAAGGGGTAATGCCTTATTCGTGTCGCCGCCGCCAGATAATCGCCGCCAATAAATCCCGCATCAGCGAGACGGCGAAATTCGATAATGAAACTGCATTACGCGACGTCGCTCGGCCGGCGGGAAATCAATGCGCCTGCGTAATCACGGCTGTATTAACTCGGCTGAGATCGCTCGCGTCGCACGCCAGAACGGCGGTCGCGCCTGATTGAAATTTCCCCCTTTCAATTATCTCGTTTTGAAAGCCGGAAAACAACGGGTGCGAACAAGACATGCTACTCGGCGGTGCTGTGGCGGTGGTGGTGGCGGCGGCCACTGCCCGCGGCCGAGTGTCCGGCTACAAACGTCTAGAGCTACGCGACGTTTCCGCGTGGAAACACTACCGGACGACGGCGGGAAGTCCCGGCGGATGAGAGCGCACATGAGTTGTCGTTGAGTGTTAATCGGCGACACAGTAATGACGGAAAGCATTTAATAAATGGATTGTCTGCCTTAATCCGCCGTGAGACCGGCCTGCTTCCTTCCATCGGTTCCACGCATGCCGCTATCCCCCGTACGCGACCAGCCGTAACAGGATTTGTTGTTCCAATCAGGTCACACTTCCTCGTGGAAGTTGTCATTCATTTTAGTATCACATTATGATCGCTGTTCAGAGTTTTTGTTTGTAACCATTAAAAAACACTGGAACAATCGTTCGAAATCATATTGTTCATAAAAATGTGGAAACATGTATATAGAAGTTGATTCACGATAATGAAATAAATCATGTAGAGTGTGGACAGTGCAATGCCCAGGTGGAAATATATTACCAAACGTGTATCAGTGTAGACGAATTAATTACCCTTGTTTCCACTGTTCCAGTAGTTTCCGCCGCAACGAAGTTAGCCACTCACCTAACGGATGATATCTATCAATAAGCAAAAATCTTTTACTACATGTATAAATCGTGCTACTAATATGAATGCTCACGTGTGTAGGCTGACGGCGAATTGCTAATAAAATATCGATATAAGGCTGGTTTATTATTGGGATTAGAAACGGTAACTGTTCTTTGTTGGTTCGTATCGCTCACACAGTGTGTGGATCGAATAGGTATGTGTCGTCCACCCCCGAACATAAACCCCCATTAAAACAAAAAATATGATATTCCCTCGTTAAACGTTTTAGTAATAATTGAATAACTTAAACAGTTGATCAATTGCATTTCAATTCCATGTTTTTCAACATTCGAATGACGATAAAAATAGTGAATTATTTCCGAATATTGGCAAATTAAAAATTGAGTGTACCTTAAATTATTGTCTATGTAAAATTATTGTATATGTAAACCTGCAGTTCTTGTACCACAACATAACATGGTCGCAGTTTGCCGTAGGTCCTAACTGTCATCCAGCGTACGTACGTTTGATGAAGATAATCTAACTTTGAATAAACGCACATTCGTAGTTCACTTTTTGGCTGTACACCTGTACATGTGATTTTGAAGAGGTGAGAAACTGGCCACTGAGAACAATGTGTTCGTTGGCCTTCGTCCACGTCATACCTGAATGATTTTCCACCAGCGGGGGTGTTGACTCGGTCCTAAACCGGCAATTACTAAACAACAACTATTATTTACCGTGTTTACTATGATTGTTCTTAGGCATCTATATTAAATGGTCGTGATACGTAAGTATATATTTCTTAAAATAGCGCGTAAAATTTATAAGTAGTGTATTCACTAACGATAAAGCTACAATGGGACCATACTTATATTAATTTCCACTGGAACATTCTAAGTTCATTGTTATGCCGTATCCGCATGCCTTATCGTACACATGGAATCCTAGCTTAATGGATGCCATTCTATCCGTATTTACGTATACGGATCTCGGCGCGACACACGTGACCGACCTATAAATTGCGGAACTAAAGATACATAAAGCGAAAGACATAGGATACGACGGATGGTACAGATTCTAGCGGAAGAAAACCGCCTAAATAACAACACAAGAAACTGGAAGAAATAAACACCTCCATATCACCCAAGAGACGCGTTAACATCGCGCCACTCTTGACGGACCCTGGAGAATTCGAGTCGTCTAAATGTTTCATTGCCCTAATGCGATTACGAGATTATACGGACAATTCCGTTTATGAACGAAGCTTCGTCCCCAGTCTCTCGTTCGGTGATGCGTCGAACCAAGCAGGATTGTCGCCGACGACATAATTACAATATTTCACACCGCCGTTACGAGGGCCGTCTCAGTTAATTACACGTTACGTCACCAGAGGTCCCCGCTGGCGAACGAAGCTCTCGTTTGATCCGCTGTTGGCAGTCACAAAGGCGGTGTCCGTCGCCCCGTGTTTGATCCGTTCGTTGACGCGGTTAAACGCGGAGCACTCCCGCGAATGCCCCGGGAAATGCCGACAGAACAAGGGAGAGGCAGACACGTCAGGTAGAGAGATCAAGAAGCACCGAGGCGGGTGAAGAAAGGTGTCGACTTCGATGTTTGGTCGCCCTATGTGGAGGAGTGTTTGGCTTTCTCCTGTATTGTTTTTCTTGGATACTTACAAGTAATTCCATATTGTGTCTTCCAACGATTTTTCGTTTCTTTGTTTACCTTTCGATGTCTCTGTCTGTTGTCACCCACGTCTTCATGGTGTTGCTTTCGTTTTATTTGTCTTGTTCATTTTCATTTCACAATAATGATATCACTCTCCGTACATGGCAATCCAATAACCTATGTTTTTCCACTTTTACCATATTTTCATTATTGCTCATATGATTTTTCATAGCATGCATGCATGCGTGCGTACGTGCGAGTGTGTCTGTGCTTATGTGATTTGTAATAACAATCTCTAGTTAAAAAGGACAAATAATTATTGTTTTATAGGAGTGGCTCCCATGATACTAACATTGTGATTTAATATAAGAGTCACTGACCGCAATACTTTTGTTTTTAATTTTTCAAACGATCACTTGTATTAAAATAATTATAGTACATGTATATATTTTGTATCTAGGTATGTATATAACCTATCAGCTTATGGATTCATGTTTGGAGCCAACACGACCTTCTGTTTCTTGTTCCTGTTTATCTGTATGTCCGGGGGCGTGCGTATTCTCCAGCGACATCCGGTTGCGCGTTCACGTCTTCCGCATGACCACGTCTTTTTTATGTACGTTTGTGTGCGCGTACGTATTAGGTAAGTATGCATGCTCGTGCACGCAGGCACGTACACAAGCTATGGATGGAGAGAATGACGCAGTTAACTAACGAGGGGAGACGCGAGTCGACGTAGAAAACGACGCGGGATGTCGGCATTGTTCGAGGCAGGGCCAAAATTAAATGTCGACTTGGGGGTCCGACTAGATAACGAACCTTCCGACGGGCGGTATATCATAACAACAGGCGCACATCGACGTTATTGCGAGCGCGTGATTCCATCTTCACGCACGACTATTTTGTATTAAATCTAAATATAAGTCTACGCCATACATTGTCACGTGACTTCATTAGTTTGACCGTTTTTCTAAGGTTCTGTTACATGTGACTGTTTTTGTACGGTGGTCGTCATAAATGCCGCATTGGTAATTTTGTATACTGAACTATTGCCGCGTATAGTAGCGATAGCTATATAAACGCTTTCACAGAATGTCGATTTTCATGCAATATAGTACTTGTTCAAAATGTTTGTTTTAGTAATCGAAAAAAATCGTTTGATTGCACAGAGGGTTCTCTTGCAAGCGCCGCCCGTAAGCGTTGAGGAAATGTAGTTTCATCTAGCCAGCCCGTACGGGCGGCATGCCCGGAGCAGCGTTGGATACTGCTAATAAAAGGTGAAAGGCACCGCGATAGTTTTGCAATCCGAACCGGCAAAAACCGGAAGCGAACCGGGGAACAGGGTCGAAATCACAATTTGCACAACGGCGCGGGGAAATGAATAAGATGCATTACGCCAGTCAAGAACAAAGCGCGCGCCGCTGCCATTATCCATCTTGTTAAGTCGATCCATCGATCGCCGTTGCCATAACAACGGCGACACAAGCGGAACCGGTCTAAGTAGACTCGGCGACCGTAGAGAGCTTGTTAAATAAAAATTACATTTATATGCATTTGCGCGCAGCTTTGATGTCTCGCGTGCCACGGAGAACGAGGGGGGATAGAGAGTGAGTGAGTGAGTGAGTGAGTGAGTGAGTGAGTGAGTGAGTGAGTGAGTGAGTGAGTGAGTGAGTGAGTGAGTGAGTGAGTGAGTGAGTGAGTGAGTGAGTGAGTGAGTGAGTGAGTGAGTGAGTGAGTGAGTGAGTGAGTGAGTGAGTGAGTGAGTGAGTGAGTGAGTGAGTGAGTGAGTGAGTGAGTGAGTGAGTGAGTGAGTGAGTGAGTGAGTGAGTGAGTGAGTGAGTGAGTGAGTGAGTGAGTGAGTGAGTGAGTGAGTGAGTGAGTGAGTGAGTGAGTGAGTGAGTGAGTGAGTGAGTGAGTGAGTGAGTGAGTGAGTGAGTGAGTGAGTGAGTGAGTGAGTGAGTGAGTGAGTGAGTGAGTGAGTGAGTGAGTGAGTGAGTGAGTGAGTGAGTGAGTGAGTGAGTGAGTGAGTGAGTGAGTGAGTGAGTGAGTGAGTGAGCGAGCGAGTGAATACATAACAGATACGCTTCGTACGGGCCCGCGTTGGTGTCACGTGATTGAGAATAAGCCACGCGTGTCCAGATTCTAACGGTTACACCATAGAGCTTAGAGACCACAGACACTGATTCGTCGGGCGTATATAAAGTAAAGGTACATATAGCAAGACGCACAAAGATGGTCGTATTAACAAGGTCGGAGACGAACAAACCAATCTTTTTCACTACACATGGTATGCTGATGGTCGTTGTGGAGAATGCGACCGCAAATGGTTGTGTTCAAATGCCTTTATTGATTAAAATAGGATAACTTTTCGAAAAGACGGAGTGTCGTGGGTAGAAGGGCAAAGGCTAAGAATTAAATAATAAAAGGAAAAAATTATTATTGCGATATGGTCAGTTATTCCATTCTGCATGCGCAATAAAACAAATTTTAATGTTCAAGTATTTCCTAATGCTGGTCAGGTAGACCTAGTGTAAAATACAATACAAATGAGAACAAAATAAAAGGTTGACATCCTGATTGTTTCTATAGAGTACAGGAGTGTTGCAATTTACGTGTACAACATCTTCAACTACAAGATCGGTGGTTAACTATACGTAGTTCGGACTAAGAGTCCATGAAAAAAAAAACACACACGTCCGTTGCGGACAGTCGTTTAACGTCCGGCTAAGTTCCAATACACGAAACATTAATGGGTATGAACCCTGAATTTCAAGAAAACAATTAAGGCGATATTTTTACGAGGGGTCGTTGATGAATTCCCGAAGGTTCGCCGACCGAGAGACAAAGCGTTGATAGAAGGAGAAATTTAACACAAATGTATTTATACATATTACGTGCATAATATATTAGATCTTTGTTGTTTTGCTCTTTGTTCTGATGTTTTATTGTCTCACTTTATACGTACTATTTTAGTAATTTTCAAATATGTTTTGTAGACAATGTATATATATATACATATACATATATATATATATATATATATATATGTATTTATATATATATATATATATATATGTATATATATATACACACACACGCACGCACGCGCGCACACACACACACACACACACACACACACACACGCACATATATGTGATTAGCGTGTTACGTGTAGGTTATAGCTGACGAAGGAAGTGTTTGGCTGTCAGCGCGAGGAAACGTTTGCATTATATTATTTATATTATGTATACACCTCACATCTGACTGTTTCGTGAAGCGGCTAAGAACGTTCTTAATGCTAAGACTGTTTTAGTAAATGACGTGATTTTTTAATCTAAGCCCACATAGGAGTTTACGCAAACACGTGACGCTAAGTAATTGCGTAACTTTAAGAACGCTTCATGAAACCGGCCTCACGCGATTAAGCGAGGTAGGGATTATCTTCGATCTAATCAAGATCCGCCGCTGGATTTATTAATACTACAAGTTACCTGAATGCACCTAAAGTGTTGTTTACAGTCTGTGCGTGTAAAGGGGAAACAACTGTCTTGTTTTCAGCTTCGCTGCTCGACAATTTCTTTTGACACAATTGTGTAGTATCTACCTACGCTTTCAGGATTAATCTACGACCCTTCCGAAGAAAGGTATGGTGCCTTTATGTTTTTTTTTGGAAAATCTCCTTTGATTAGGTGCTCGTAATTACCGTTTTTAGGGTTGGTATACCCAGTATACTGCATACGTTAGACGGTCGTAAATCGATTGTTCGTAATATTACGCGTATTTTCTGCGATTGTTCCGAGGTCACGTGGACCGCCGATCGGTTGAGAACGTATTACGTTAACGCGAAAAACTGTTCTCATTATTTACATCACGATAAACATAATTTACAAATACCCCAGAAAACCATCTTCGGCGTATGTGTGTATATGTAGCGCCATCCGGTGGATGGGCATTTTTGCTAGTGAAAAATAAATACGAAAACCCGGCAAGCAAACTTGAGTATTTTGCTAAGCAGAACGCGCCTATTTAATACCATTTCTATTCGAATTAGACGCTTGTTTACGTTTCTAAGAAGTTCACGGAGTAACTGACGCGATGACGCAAATACGATTGGGTGGCAATGCAGTGGGCAGTACTGGTCACCTGTCGTCCAGTATTAATTAACGCAAACCCACGCGGATAAATGTCAACGCAGTTGGAAGGAGCAAAACAAAACCTTCCGCGAAGGCTCGACATTTACTCGCTAGAACAACAACGATCTAAAAATAGCATTGTTATGTATTCTCGTGACGCTTCGGATTCCAAGAGAGCTTTGGGGTGTATTTGTGGCACGTTCTTTCATGGCAAATAACATTCTACATACTGTTAATTAATAGGTAGAACACAATTCTCTACGTCAGCAGGACAACGCGCGGTTTAGCTCCTCGCGAGGTACTCTGGAGGGGTGAACGCGTTCAAGTGCCGATATGATTTATGATACTGTAAATTCGTCCTCGTATACGGATCCAGCTATAGGGGTCCATGCCGCGTTCCAATCACCTCGTGTATGCCGTGAATACGACTTCGCAACCCCTGCTTGACCCAGTTGCATAAATTCACAAGTGGTCGCCGAGTCGCGTTTACGATACAAACGAGCCCATTGGAACGCAGCATTTAATAGAGTGTAATATGGCGGATGTTCCTGTGGGAATTTTTTTTTTTAAACATATTTATCACGATTTTTGTTTAAGTGGTTGGCCAAACCTTGTACTGATATTTAAATCAACAATGGAGTAGCAACTAATATTGTTTTGACAATTTTGTATGCAGAGCTTTGCACACACACACATACACGCACGCACGCACGCACGCACGCACGCACGCACGCACGCACGCACGCACGCACGCACGCACTCACTCACTCACTCACTCACTCACTCACGCACGCACGCACGCACACACACACACACACGCACACACATCAGTGAACCACTTCTATAATTTTAACTCGCTACCAGCCCGAGTTCTTTTGTCACGTTGTTGTTCTCCTCGTGTTTCCTTAATGTGGGGGGGGGGGGCTGGCATCGATTTTGATCTTCGATTTCTGTGATTTGTTGTTCTTTTCCCTCGGTGATCTTGCACTGCTCTCTCCACCAACTGTCTCCATTCCCCTCTATCTTTTGCTCTCTTTCTCCGCTGCATTCCCAACCTCCCAAGTCTCTCTTTACACAGCACATGTTTCACCGTGATAAATGGACCCACGGTCAGTTTACCATGGAAGTTCATCTAGTCTTCCTCCTCATTGAGCCTACATAGTCCGTGGCACAAGCAGGAAGGCTTCACGCGGCGTTTTGCAGCCAATTAAACACACATCCGATTTTCCAGGACGGCTTATCTGACGATTGGCGATGATGATTGCTTTATGCCGGCTTATCTGGCATTAGTCGGCTTAAGCCGATTTCGTGTTGAAGTCTGTGACAACAGACAACGGAAGCTGGAGTTAGTTGGATGGCGGCAACGGTTGTAGACGGCACGACGGAACGGCTGCGGGCGTAGGACGGAAGGTGGAGGGTGGAAGGTGGAGAGTGGAGAGTGGAGGGCGGAAGGCGGAGGGCTAGGGCGGAGGATGGAGGGCAGAGGGTTGAGGGAGGAGGGTGGAAGATGCAGAGTGGAGGGCGGAGGTCGGGGGGGGGGGCGGAGTGCGGAGGGCGAGAGAAACTTGGATTGAAAGAAGATAAAAGATCAACATAATCGAGTAAGAAAAGGTATGTATAGCGGGATTGAGGGAGGGAAGCAGGGAGACAGGGAGGTAGGGAGGGAAGGAGATGGGAGGGAGGAGGGAGGAAAGGAGGAATGGAAGAGGGAGGGAGGTGGAAAGGAGGGAGGGTAGGAGGGTGGGAATAGGAAGGGAGCGAGAGGGAGGAGGGTGGGTGGGAGCGAGGGAGGAAGTTAGGGAAGGAGGGAAGGAACAGGAAGGGAGGTGAGGAGGGTGGATGGGAGGGAGGGGACGAGGGTGGGAGGGAAGGACGGAGGGAGGAAGTTAGGGTGGGAGGGGGAATAGGAAGGGAGGTAGGGGGAGGGGAGAGAAGGAGGGAAGGGACGGAGAGAGGGAGAGATGGAGAGAGGGAGAGAGGGAGAGAGGGAGAGAGGGAAAGAGGGAGAGGGGGAGAGGGGGACTTGACGTGAACTTCACATTCTCTCCGACCATCGTCATTTTGTATATGTATATATGTGCACATATTGACGGCGTTATAGGTTATCGTTACTTGTATATATATATATATATATATATATATATGTGCACATATTGACGGCGTTATAGGATATCGTTACTTGTCCTGGTGCCTTGGTAGAAGACAGTCGTGAAAGTAATATTTACAAAATGTTAGAAAACACAGAGCATCGTTGTTTAATCACCATAACGCGTTCGCAGATACTTCTATTGTTTGTTCAAAATGACGATGGTCGGAGAGAATGTGAAGTTCACGTCAATCGATAGGCCCTAGTCGTGATAAAAGTGTAGAATTGTCAAATAACATTCGTATTGCTATGCTATTGGCATGAGGGTAG
Source organism: Escarpia spicata (assembly GCA_963995525.1). Taxonomy (NCBI): domain Eukaryota; kingdom Metazoa; phylum Annelida; class Polychaeta; order Sabellida; family Siboglinidae; genus Escarpia; species Escarpia spicata. The sequence continues at coordinate 28,673,704 of OZ023214.1, forward strand.
ATATAAGCATGTATATACCCATACTTCCCTTCCAGCCTTCCTGTCTTCCTCTTTCAGCTTTACTGCATCCATTGATTCATGCCTTTCTACTTCCCTCGCTCACTGCGACCATGTCGTGTTTCCCTCCGCCCTTCCCATTCCTGTCCCTCCGTCCCATATATATATATATATATATATATATATATATATATATATATATATATATATATATATATATATATGGGAGGCTATAATAATTATATATATATAATAATTTTCCAGCGGCACTATCAGATTTTAAGCAGAAGAATTCGCGTTTTCAACTAGCCGAAACCTTCCTTCTGAGCGGACGTCGCATCACAGGCCCCGCGCGCCGTCAACCAAGTGTTGTGTTGGGCCGTGGATCGTCGTGGCTGACACTGCCCATTGACAGACGTCGCCTCTACGGCTTCATCTACCCAGTTTAGCTTCAACAACAATGTTTGGGGCTGAAATGCTTTCAACCTTACCAAACTGGTGCCTTGAATGCATTGGATGTTCGTTAGTTCTGTGCAAACGGCGCCCGTTTAAGGCATGTTCAAAGAAAGGCAGACTGATTGGGAAGTTTTACGCTTGTTGCATTGACGAACTTAATATGTAATCGCCAACAGCGTGTTGTTGGGAAACATTACAAAACGTAAAATTATAACGTGGAGAAAAACGCGTGCAGTGTATTGTATTAAAGGGAATAAAACACCTATTGCTTGAATTCATATTATATTACATCTTTCTGTATATTTCCATTTCCACTAAGACAATAATTTTACCATAATTCAATATATTACTAATTTCACTATTTACGCTGTGCAGCTGGTCTTCTTCGAAAATGCATATTTTTGGCGCGCTTTTCAGTTTGCCTAGGTGTGACGTCAGAGGTACGAATGTCGCGCAAGATGCGAGCACTTTCAATACATACACAGCATGTTTACAACAATAAATGTTGTGTTGAAGCAAGCGTCCGAATGAGTTATTGTGTGGTATTCCGATGTAATATAAACACTAGTCATTTTAGAGGAACAAGCATTTATTTTACGGTTCCACACGAATACTAACTTTGTTAAAAATAATGAAGCGATTGAATGTCGGCTCCAGTCATCCTGACAACGTTAACAAGAGTCAAAACAAGCCGAGAGACAAAACCTTCGCCGCTTCAGCTTATTTTGAGAAAAAAAATGTCGATTGTCATCCAGGAAAATTAATCTACATCAGTAAGCATACGCACGCACGCACGTACGCACACACACGAA